>SJYQ01002768.1:609545-636525 GCA_006410935.1 Redunca redunca | reverse complement strand
TAGATAGCATATTCAAAAGCAGAGACATTACTTTGCTGACTAAGTTCCATCTAGTCAAGGCTATGGTTTTTCCAGTGGTCATGTATGGATGTGAGAGTTGGACTGTGAAGAAAGCTGAGTGCTGAAGAATTGATGCTTTTGAACTGTGTTGTTGGAGAAGACTCTTGAGAGTCCCTCAGACTGCAAGGAGATTCAACCGGTCCATTCTAAAGGAGATCAGTCCTGGGTGTTCATTGGAAGGACTGATACTAAAGCTGAAACTCCAGTACTTTGGCCACCTCATGTGAAGAGTTGACTCATTGGAAAAGACTCTGATGCTGGGAGGGATTGGGGGCAGGAGGAAAAGGGGATCACAGTGGATGAGATGGCATCATCGACTTGATGGATGTGAGTTAAAGTGAACTCTGGGAGTTGGTGATGGACAGGGAAGCCTGGTGTGCTGTGATTCATGGGGTCACAAAGAGTCGGACATGACTGAGCAACTGAACTGAAATGAACTGAATGTATTATTTAATCTCCATGAGTTAGTGCTTTTTTGCAGTTTTTTTCCCCTGCAGTTGATATATAGTCTCATAGCACTGTTATCAGAAAAAATGCTTTATATGATTTCAATTTTCTTAAATTTTCTGAGGCGTGGCCCAAGATGTGGTCTATCCTGGAGAATGGTCTATGTGCACTTGAGAAGAAAGCGTATTCTTCCTTTATTTTGGTGGAAAGCCCCAAAGATATCAATTAGGTCCATTTGGTCTAATGTTTCATTTAAGGTTTGTATTTCCTTATTGATTCCCTTTTGATGATCTGTCCATTGGTGTAAGAGAGGGTGTTAAAGTCTCCTACTAGTATTGTGTTATTCTCAATTTCCCCTCTTATACCTGTTAGCGTTTGCCTTATGTACTGAGGTGCTCCTATGTTGGGTGCATAAATATTTACAATTGTAATGTCTTCTTGGATTGATCCCTTGATCATTATGTAGTATCCTTCTTTATCTCATAATATTCTTTATTTTAAAGTCTATTTTGTCTGAAATAATGATCGCCACTCTGGCTTTGATTTCCATTCATATGGAATATCTTTTCCCATCCTTTTACTTTCAGTCTGTATGTGTCTCAAGGTCTGAAGTGGGTCTCTTGTAGGCAGCATATATATATGGGTCTTGCTTTTGTATCCATTCAGTCAGTCTCTATCTTTTGGCTGATGCATTTAATCCATTTACATTTAAGATAATTATTGATCTATCTATTCCTATTGTGGAGAAGGAAATGGCAACCCACTCCAGGATTCTTGCCTGGGAAATTCCATGGACAGAGGAGCCTGGCAGACTGTAGTCCATGGGATTACAAAGAGTTAGATGCAACTGAGTGACTAAACAGCATATTCTTATTGGCATTATCCTGATCATTTGGGGTTTGTTTTTGCAGTTTTTTCCTTTCTCTTGTGTTTACTGGCTATGTAAGTCCTTTTAGTATTTGTTGTAAGGCTGGTTTGGTGGTGCTAAATTCTCTTAACTTTTGCTTGTCTGTGAAGCTTTTGATTTGTTCATCAATTGTGAATGAGATTTTTTTGCCAGGTGTAGTAATATTGGCTGTATATTTTTTATTCTTTAAGTACTTTAAATATATCCTGCCATTCCCTTCTGGCCTGCAGAGTTTATGCTGAAAGATCCACTGTTAATCCTATGGGTTTTCCCTTGTGTGTTACTTGTTGCCTTTCCCTTGCTGCTTTTAATGTTCTTTCTTTGTGCTTAATCTCTGGTAGCTCGATTAATATGTGTCTTGATGTGCTTCTCTTTAGGATTATCCTATAAGGGACTCTCTGCACTTGTTGGACTTGACTATTTTCTTTTCCATGCTGGGGAAGTTTTCAACTATAATTTCTTCAAAAATGTTCTCAGTGCCTGTCTTTTCTTCTTTTTATTCCTCTGGGACCCCTATAACTCAAATGATGGTGCATTTAATATTGTCCCAAAGATCTCTGAGGCTCTCCTCAATTCTTTTAATTCTTTTTCCTTTATTCTGCTCTTCAGCAGTTATTTCCACCATTCTATCTTCCAGCTCACTTATTCATTCTTCTGCCTCAGTTATTCTGCTACTGGTTCCTTCTGGAGTATTTTTAATTTCAGTGATTGTGGTATTCATCTCTATTTGCTTATTCTTAATTTTTTCTATGTCTTCAGTGATTGTATTAACTGTGTTAATTGTATCTTGCATTTTCTCCATTCTATTTTCAAGTCTTTGGAGCATCTTTACTATCATTATTCTGAATTCTCTTTTGGGCAGACTGCTTATTTCCTCTTCACTGATTTGGCCTTGTGAGTTTCTACCTAGTTCTTTCATTTGTGCTGTATTTCTCTGTCTTTTCTTTTCTTTTTTTTTTCTAACTTGTTCCACTTGAGGTTTCCTTTTCTCAGGCTTTAGGGTTGTATTCCTTCTTCCTTTTGGTTTTTGCCCTTTGAGGGAAAAGTTGGTTGAGTAATTTGTGTTGACTTCTTGTTAGGGGTGACTGCTCCTATGTTCTAGTGGGAGGAGATCAAGCGAATCAGGTAGGTAATTACAGAAATATTGGGACATATACACACACTTCCACACACATATTTATAACCAAAGTATTCTAAAGAAGAGTACAGGAGATTGACTTGGTGAGCAGGGGAAACCAAAAGTGATACTGACCAATTAAAAGCAGAGCTAACTAATGCTCAATCTGGAAAACCAGGCCTGAGCAGAGTACCAACTGAGGAATATAGCAAAGAGAGCTCAACAATTTAACTTATTTGGTGAAAAAAGAAAGTGTGTAGGAAAATAATGGAGAAGAAAAAAAGAGAAAAAATTTAAAAAAGAGGAGAAGGTAGGGAAAAGAGAAAAAGAAGGGGTGGAAAAGAGGGTTAAAAAGAGAGAGAGATAAGAGAAAAAATAGAAAAGCAAAGATAAATGGTTGTATGTGAGAAAGATTTATATATATTCAGGAATAGTTACAGCCGGTAAAGAATTATAAAGAAAAACAGTTGAATATATCAAAAACAAAATCAGAAACATTACGGAAAGAAAAAAAGGTGAAAAAGAAATCTTAAAATGATTTTTTTTTTTTAATGAGAAAAACAAAGAGGAAAAGCACACCTCTTTTCCAGGTGTGGAAAACCACAGCACCACAAAAGGCTAATGTGAAGGTAGAAATAGGTAGGGGGAATAAACAGTCTGATTTATAAGAAAAAAGTTCTCAAGGTCATAGTTCTTGGTTGCGGAGTCTGCTCCCATAGATGGGGTTGGATTAGTGTCCTGTTATGGTTTCCTGGTTGGGGGTGCTTGTGCCTGTGTTCTGGTTGATGGAGCTGGATTTCATCTCTCTGAAGGGTGGTACAGTGCCCAATAGTAGGTTTTGGGGTGTCTATGGGTTCACTATGTCTTTGAGCAGTACTTCTGGTTTTGGCAGTGTTCAGTTCAGTTCAGTTCAGTCGCTCAGTTGTGTCCGACTCTTTGCGATAGTGTTAGATATGTCTATTTCTGCAACCATGTCAAAGTGGCCCTCTCAACATAGCTTCACTGCCGAACTGGCAGATTTTTTTACTTACTGAATTACACGTGCTACTGACTGAATGTGTCCCCCCAAAGTTCACATGCTGAAATCCTAACCTCCATAGTGATGGTTGTTTGGAGCTGAGGGCCTCAGGTGGTGCTTAGGTTGTAGAGGGAGCCTCAAGAATGGGATCAGTGCCCTTATAAGAAGAACCCCAGAGAGAGCTCCTGTCCCCTTTGCCACGTGAGGACACAGCCTGAAGACGGTTGTCTATGAGCCAGGAAGCAGGTCCTCATCAGACACTGAGTCTGCCAACCCAATTATCTTGAACTCTTAGTCTCCCAACTTTGAGAAATAAACGTCTGTTGTTTATAAGCCACCTGGTCTATGGCATTCTGTTACAATAGTCGGAATGGACTAAGACACCATGATTATAAATAATACACTGTAACTGCTAAGTCACTTCAGTCGTGTCCGACTTTATACGACCCCATAGACGGCAGCCCACCAGGCTCCCCCGTCCCTGGGATTCTCCAGGCAAGAACACTGGAGTGGGTTGCCATTTCCTTCTACAATGCATGAAAGTGAAAAGTGAAAGTGAATTCGCTCAGTCATGTCTGACTCTTAGCGACCCCATGGACTGCAGCCCACCAGGCTCCTCCGTCCATGGGATTTTCCAGGCAAGAGTACTGGAGTGGTGTGCCACTGCCTTCTCCAATACACTGTAAACTTAATACCATTATAAACATAATCATTGTTTTTCTATTTAAATAATTAATACAGGTTCTCATCATCTGCAATATGCTGTCCCACCTGATTTTAGGGGTGGAGCAGATCTGAGTGATATACAGACGCCCATACTTGCACTGACCTTACCATAACTGCAAGTTCCTCATGGAAAGTACTGAATTTTCCAATTGTTTTGTGTGTGTGTGTGTGTGTGTGTGTGTGTGTGTGTGTCTAATCCTAGAGCTCTCAGTAAATCATGGAGAATGCTGCAGGGTTAAAAAAATGCTCATGTTGAAAAGCAGAGTGGAAAATCCCAAACTTTTTAAACCAGCACAGTAATAAAGCAGCTTCCTTCTAGGTTGCCAGTATTGCATCTTTGCTGGGCTTACCCACAAGGTCCCATTCTCCATTTGGGATATAGCCACTGATGTCTGCCTCCTGCATTTGCAGATCCAAAGACCATCCTCCATAAGACCAGGACCCAAACTTCAGTTTGCACTGCTGCACATCAAAGGGGAACCAGCGCACATCGATGTAGCAGGAGCTCTTAAAGATGCCTACATGGGCAATAAGACAGACCAAGACCTGTGTTAGACACACAGCTGTCTCACACTGTTGGTGGGAATGCAAATTGGTGAAGCCACTATGGAAACAGTACAGAGGCTCCTCAAAAAATTATAAATAGAACTAAATATGATCTTGTAATTCCACTCCTGCATATACATCCAAAGGAAACAAAATAGGTATCTTAAAGAGCTATCTGCACCCCATATTCACTGCAGCATTACTCACAACAGTCAAGACATAGAAACAACCTAAGTGTTTGTTGATTAATAGATAAAATGAAATATATGTATCTATAATTAAATTATATGGATTATATGCAATATATTCCTGATGATTATTATTATTCGGCCTTTAAAAAGATGAAAATCTTGCTATTTGCAACAACATGGATGAACCTGGAGCATGTTATGCTAAGTGAAATAAGTCAGACACAGAAAGACACATCCTGTATAATATCATTTACATGAAGAATTTGAAAAAAATAAATTTGAACTCAGAAACAGCAGAATAGTGATTGTCAAGGGCTGGAGGGTGGCGGAAATAGGGGAGAAGTTGACCAAAGGGTACAAACTTTCAGTTGTAAGAGAAGGATTCACTGTGAGGATCTAATATATAGCTTCATGACTACAGTTAATATTTCAAGTATGCCTGAAATTAACTATGTGAGGTGATGGGTATGTTAATTAATCTGATTGTGGAAATAAATAGTTTCAGAGCATGTATGCATACGTGTGTGTGTGTGATATATGTATACACACACACACACACACACACACACACACGCATTCATACTAAGTCACTTCAGTCACGTTCAACTCTTTGCGACTCTATAGATTGTAGCCTGCCGGGCTCCTCAGTCCATGGGATTCTGGAGTGGGTTGCCATGCCCTCCTCCAAGGGATCTTCCCAACCCAGGGATCAAACCCCTGTATATTCATACATATGTATATGTGATATATATATATACACACACAAACACACACACATATGTATATATGTATACATATATACGTATGTGTGTATATATCCACACATATGTATGTGTATATATATGATATATACATTACAATTTCATTTGTCAACTACACCTCGATAATGCTGGAAAAAAATGCACAGCAATTCCTTGGTCTCCATCTCACACACTGTTCATAATACACACAGCCTGCTCTTCATGGAGTGAAACTCTTGCTGGCCTGATCAAAGGTTGGCAAGTTAAATGATGCAGCATTATGGATACTCTGCATGTCTCAGGATCAATGCTCTGTGCATATCCCCTGGACCATTTGTGCTCCTTTTAGGAGGAGGAGGAGGTGTGGATACCAGGGTCTCTCCCTTGGGTGTGACCAAAGAGGCTTCAGTCGACTCTGCCCACCCAAACTGTAGCTAAACCTGTCCAGAACAAGCTGGGTATTTTTGGAAAAATCTCTAGAAAAGAAGTTCAGCTGGGGCTTTACTGTCTTTTACATTTCAAAGACTATACTGACATTTTCTATTCTGAGAGATTTCTGTGCAAAAATTAAATGTTCTGTAAACTTTCTCATGCCATGCACGTGCATCTCCAAATTCTAAACAGTAAGAGACACGTAAAGAATGTTAAAAAATCCAATACAAGCTGATAAAAATAATGAAGAGCTTAGAAAGCTCTTCATGTAAATGAAGAGCTTAGGGGTGTGTGTGTGTTTGGTGAAGAGTGGAAGGAGCATTTTCTTTATATTAAAAATTGAGGAAATATTTGGTTTATCTAGAAATATATGTGGAAGATAATTTTAACTCGGTTGATTCTAGATTGTAAACAGAACAAAAACTAACAGGTTTTAGTTGAGGAGGTAGTGTTTGGACAAAAATTAGAGTTTCCACAGAAAAGAAGGACAGGACAAGTTGGCAGGGAGTTTCCCAGCACGTCACTGAGATAAGCCCACTGGCACCCCACTCCAGTACTCTTGCCTGGAAAATCCCATAGACGGAGGAGCCTTGTAGGCTGCAGTCCATGGGGTCATGAAGAATCAGACATGACTGAGCGACTTCACTTTCACTTTTCACTTTCATGCATTAGAGAAGGAAATGACAACCCACTCCAGTGTTCTTGCCTGGAGAATCCCAGGGACGGGGGAGCCTGGTGGGCTGCCATCTATGGGGTTGCACAGAGCTGGACACGACTGAAGCGACTTATTAGCAGCAGCAGCAGCATGCTCAAGTGCTCCATGCTGCCCAGAGAAGGACCAGAAGGCAGTGATGGCATGAATAGCTAAGGGTCCCAGTGTTCTCAGGGACAGGGCGGTGCGCTATAAATCTGCTACCAAATTAAAAAAAAAAAGTGAATGGAGGAAGGGACTCAGGGACCCCCTCACCCACAACCAAACTGTGAAAGGATAATAGATTTCCTGTCTCCTCAAGTCTCTTTAAATGGGATTTGCAGCATCACATCCAATGTCTGCAGGAATCTGGAAGTCATTACAGATACTGCCCTCTCATTATTGGGCTAGATCCCCTGAAACCCTCATTGCCGGTAGAAAATGAACTCTGTAGCTGTAATATTCCATTTCTATGAAATGACCAGAAAAAGAGACTCACTAGAGACAGAAAGCAGGTCAGTGGTTGCCGGAGGCTGGCAGTGAGGGTGGGGATTAACTGCAAATAGGATCTTTAGGGGGGTGATGGGAAATGTTCTAGAACTAGATTGCAGTCGTGGTCCTATAACTCTGTCAATTTATTAAATATCATTGAATCATGTACCTAAAATGGGTAAGTTGTATGATATGTAATTTATAATACATATCAATAACGTACTTTATAGTACCTCAATAATGCTGTTAAAAATAAAAATGTGACAAGGAAAAAAAAGTCATTTCATAACCAAAGCTTCCACTTGAAACACCTTTTGCCTGTTCAGTTGCTAGGGCAGAGCAGCTTCCCAGACAGGTCTGTGTGACCCCAGGTAGAGGCTTGCTGCCCAAACCAGACTGCCCCACACTCTCCAGCCAGGGTAGGGGAGACTCCCACAGTCAAAGCTCAGTGTGCCCTCCTGACGGACTCCAAGGGCCGTGGAGGCTGGGACACAGGTACGGGGCCCAGAGGGGCTGGCGTACAGAGGACTCATGGGTCAGGAGTGCTGCTTGTGTGGCTGAAAATGGCCCCAACCTTCAATATAACCCCATATGCTTCTACATGGATGACTGCCGGATATCATTTCCCACAATAGCCCTCATGATAAAAGAGGCAACTTCTAGGCCTGCTGTAAGAGTGTACCAGTGATGGAAGACCCTCTCTGAGCTCTGTGTTAGGAAGAAGGTTTGCAAGGCCTGAAGGAGGCGAAGAAGGGTTGAGGAAGAAGCAAGGAAGCACAAGCTGTAAGACAGAAAACCTGAAGATCTGAAGTCCTTCCATCTCCGCAGACAACAGTGGATGGGCTGCCTGTGACCGGCTCAGTCCCTCATGCATTTGTATGCCTCCACATGGGCCAGGCCCCTGGTTGATGAGTGGTGGTTCTAATAGGAATAAACACAGATCCTTCCTTTGGGGCGCTTATCCTCTGTTACCTTGTTAACCCAGAAAAGCATGAAAACCACCACCCAGTAGGCAAAGCCAGCTCTCCTGTGAGCACTGTGTGTGTGTGTATGTGTGTACGTGTGTGTGAGCGATATGTAGAGTGTGTAGTGTGTGGTATGCTTTTGTGTGATGTGTCTAGTTGTGTGGTGTGGTGTGTGTATGTGTATGGTGGGTAATGTGTATTCATGTGGGGGGTGTGTGTGTTATGCAGTATGTGTGTGTGCTATGTGGGCTGGTAGTGAGGTGGGAGGTGGTTGCAGGTTGCCTGGGAGCAGGAAGTTAAACAAACAGTTGCAGTAGGGGAAATAACTCTGGGAAAGAACATGTGAAAAACCATCCAGAAGGTTTTGAAAAAATTTGTTAGTATCTCAAGGCCATGAAGCCCAAGTCTCCCACCACATGGCTCACTCATGAGTGACCCAGGGCCCTGTGAACTGATAGGAATGATGGGCTGGTGAGAGGAGATTCAATACAAGGAACCAGTTATCCATCAGCTGCCTGAGGAGAGACACACTTTTAGGAAGAAACCATCAGATCTCACCTCTAACCAGGGAGATGCGCTGGGCTTTACTGTGCACACTTAAGAAGCCAGCCCAGCAAGGTCAACACCTGGAGGGCAGCACCTGCCCAGGTATCCAGTGCAGTGGCAAGGAAAGTTGGGGTTGTGAGGGAAGAAAAGGCCAAGGGATTGGCTTGCAGATTGTAAGGAGGATGGGAATAACCTAACAAGGGAGACTTGCTTTAATTGTGGAAGAAATTTAAAGAACACAAGACAGACAATAAGGACAGAGGGCATGTGATGGCAAAGACAGCTTGAGCCATGATCCCAAGACCAAAAATAAAAAAAAAAAAAACCCAAAAAGGAAGACGCATTGCCACATTCAGGGAATATACAGGAGCGTGGAGGAGAAGAAGGCAGGAGCAGCAGGCATGTGTGATAGCTAAGGATGCCCAGAGCACAGAGCTAGCTGCTGCCCCTGGGAGCACCACTGGGCACCCCAACCTCCCTCACACTGTCTAAATGTAGGGAACAAAGGGAGTGGTGCTTACCTGGAGGGAGGTACTGGCAGTGCCCAGAAGAATTCACTAACACATTGGTGTGGAACGTAGCATCAAAACGTTCATCAGCACTAGAAACAAGAGAAGGATCCGTGAGCCAAGCTGGCCAGGCAGTGGGTTCCCCATGCCCTTGGAGTGGTTGTTCCCATGGTCTGAGAAGGTCTGAGAAGGGCTGTTGCTTTCAGGTGGGGCAGCTGGCAGCAGTGTGAGAGCCCCATGTGGGGCTGACCTGGAAGGTCTTCCCATTGGACAGGGGGATGGGGCCAATGCCCTCCTCCATTTCATAGGGACGCTGATTTTTTCCATATGCATGTAAAATAAAGCTCTTAGCAAAAATGAAACCTGAAGACAACTTAGGAGGTCATTACAGATGAGACATTTCAATCTATCTACAGGAGACAGAGTGTATGGGGGTGGGGGAGCAAAGTGCCTCTCTATCAGCCCAGAAGAGTGTGATTTGGACCCACTGTATTCAAGGCTCTAGTTTCAGCCCCATGAATGGGTCCAAAGCTCATATGGTGCTTGATAAATCCATATTGAGTGACTGAGGCTGCAGGTATCCAGGGGAGCTGGGCAGCCTTTAGGGGTACCAGGCTCCAGGACTGGTGATGAGAGGTGGAGAGAACAGAATCAGGTTCAAGTTCAGATAAATGCACCCCAGCCCCACCCCTAACCATGCTCGGAACCTCCTCCAGACAGCAATGACGGACCTGGTTAAAAGAAGGCACACAAAACAGGAAGGAAAAAATAATTAAGACCAAGAGCCCTTGACATCCAGGTCTTTCACTTTCTGTGTTCTGACACTTTGACATCTGGGGCCTTGCTGACCCTGGAGGGACTGTCCCCATCACCCCACTGCCCCAGATTAGCCAATTCCTGGAGATAGCAAACAATTCAATCAAATGAAAACCAACTAATCCAGAGCCCACACCCCAACTAGCTCTTTAATGGAGCTCTCATCTCCTGGCCACCATCCACCTACCCTAATCACCCCAGGGGTAGACACCAGACAAATAGCAACAAGCCATATGCATCAGAGCCTGCTGAAAGCATTCCAAGTTCTAGCCATGCTTACCTTGCCTCACCGCTTCCCTGTGGAGACCACAGTAAAGGCTTTTGAGCACGTTTTCTCCCCAAGCCCTCTGCTTTCTGATTGACCCTGGTGCTTCCCTGTGTGGCCCTGTGCAGCGAGCAAGCCTCCTGTTTCTAGGGAACTGTGAATATCTAATAAACTTCCTTCCTTCATCATTTCTGTGTCTGCATCTTACCATACCTGATTAAAACATATCCTTAAAATACTGCCCTATGGGTGAATAAAAAGTAAACGGTCTTAAGAAAATGTAGGCAGCCAGTCATGGTACCAGCACCATGAGTTAAATTCCCCTCCTTTTAGCAACTGGAGGACCTCTGCTATGGGCTGCCCATGCCTCCAGAGCCTGTGCAGTCTTTTCTGTCTCCAGCATTCTCTAAAGGGGAAAGTCATCGTATCACAAGATGTCTGAGGACAGGCTTCATTGTGAGAGACACAGTCAAGGATAGAGACAAGAAAGATCCAAGAAGAAACTGACAACGAAAGGAATGAAAAATCACTTCTTAAAAAAAGTAATACCCTCATAAAAATTCAGATGGATATTGCATTTAGAAAAACAGAGGGCAATATGGAAGTTAAATATGATCTATGAAATACATCTTTAAAAATGGGTGGGAGGTTTGGCTGGTAAGAATCACAGAGATGAAATAGAAGACAGAAGGGATGAGGGTCTCAAAGTAAAGGCTGGGGAAATTCACTCCACAGAAGTGGAGGAAACATCAGGGGAGTGGGAGGGAAAGAAATCACATGGAGAAATTTTAGAGCTGAAGGAAACCCCTAAAGTATGAAGGCAAAAAAAAAAGGTGTTTTCAAGAACATTCAGGTGTTTCTTATGTATATTTTCTTGGCCATGGACTTGATCATCAGCTCCAGAAAAATGAGGCTGAACACTGAAGAAGAAGAAACAAACTTTCAGACTAAACTTAAAGATCCAGAAAAGGGATTTTCAGGATGAACTGTGCAGAGGGTCTAGTGAAAGGGTTGGGGGTCAAAATTACAGCGAGATATGAGGGGTCTCTGAAGAGAGTAAAGTGGATTCAGAGTAATGAATGGAAGAAACAACAAGCTGGAAACACCACAGATTTGATGAAGGACTCATTGTTTAAAAAAAAAAAACTTTAATTAAAAAACAGCACCAGAAACTTCAGGAAAAACTGTACAAGTAAGCTTTAGTTTGAAGATAAAAAATGCGATGATGCTGAAAGGAAGGAGGAAGACTAAGCTATGATAAAATGATAATCCTCCAAGATGAAGAAGGTCACACCCATTCCCTCACTTGTACACACATTCAGGGAGAGAGGAAGAGGCAGGCTCAAGATATAAATATTCTTTGCTTGACAGCAGCCTGTACCCAGGTGTCCTAATGAGACACTAACAGTGACTGGGTGCCGAATAGCTGAGCATGTGGGCCTTCACGAACTCACCCTGGATTTTACCCTGCTTTTTAAATTAGGGTCTCTGGAATTCCAAGATTCTGTGGAGGTGCTTCAGGTTTCTACAAGTGTTTGATTCTAAGTTTCTTTGCCTTGTGTTTCAAAATACAAATAAAAGTCTAATCACACTCAAACAATTGTTTTCAAAATCTTAACTCTTCAGACACTCAATGTATTGATTAATTAACGTTTCACTACTTTACTGGGGAAAGTTTAGCTTAAGACTCCTCTTGCCATGAATACTGCATGTATTTGGAACTCTTGGAAATGAGTCATCCAGTAAGATTTCAGGTTTGCAGTATTACTCTATTTAAACAATTCACATTTGATCCTACAATTCCAGCATAGAACCTGCATCTGCCTTGACATCTCTTCCCACCTCTGTAGCAACAAAGGCACAAAGCACAGTGTGACGCTGGCATAGCTTTACTTATTTTAAGCTTGGGTGTCGTCTTGTCTAACTTTTATAGTTATAATAAAGACTGTGGGCAACTGTTAGTGATTAATTTTGGATGAAAAACATACAGTTCCTTCTTCACGGATTTGAATCAGTTTAACTGAAGAGACTCTAGAGATCACAAGGCAAGTGAGTAAAAACAAGATAAAAATCTGTTACCATTAGCAACAGCTTACCTTTGTGACTCAGTGATTTCTGAATATGGTTCAGCCAAAATAGAATACTGAGATAAATGGAACTGTACCACTGTCATCATTATCAAAATTCAAATCTTAATACTCATTGTGGAAGTTTTAGGTTCTTTCCCACAGGCAATGATATAAATGTAAATGATATAAAAGTAATTCTGGTAATAATTACGTGCCTATACCACTTTATCTGTTTTCACCATTAGGGCTGGAGATATACTTTGTTTGAAAGGAGGTTCTGTGCTAAAATCTGAGTCTGAAAACAGGAAGGGGATGAAAAGTCCCTGTGAAAGATGAGTAACCAAAACTATGTCAAGGACCTGACAGGCGACACCACCAGGAATGTCCAGGACACATGGCACCACAGCCTTTGGAGCCAGCAGATTCTGGTCACCCTGGAGGCTGGGTGGGCCCATATAACTCCTTTTCTTTCTCTGTGCTGGTGTGCATATGAAACCTTCTGTATTAAACTCTTGGGAACTGGTCAAACATATATATTTTTTCTTGACTACTGGAAAACAGGGTGCACCCTCAGAGCTTTTGACGACCCTGACACATGGCTGTTCACTCCCCTCAAAAGCTCTTCTCTCTGGCTGCTGTGGTCCCCATCCAGCTAGTGATGGATAGATGAGCTTGCATTTAGTATGAGGAGAGCTCTGGGCATCCCCACTGAGAGGTGCTCATGGAGAGGGAGGGTTATTTAACCCCAATACTGAAGGTGCGGGTCCTACATCATCAGTCAGAGGACTTCTGGACGGGCTCTAAGGATGCGCAGAAGGCTCAAAAGTGGAAAGGTGAGGGTGTTGCCAGCAGAAAGTGCAGTCTGGTCACATGCCTGGAGATAGACTGGACCAAGGGAAGCTTCACGAAGGTAAGGCGTGGTTGGAGCAGGGGTGAGTGAGATGCTGCCCTAGGCAGCAAGGCAAGTACTACAGAGGCTTGAGAGCAAACCACCAGTGTCTGTGCCTGCAGGACCCAAGGGCCCATCCTTACGGGAGGATTTCAAACTGTGCTTCCAGATGTCCCAGCAGCACAGGCAGGCAGAGTCCAGGGGGCACAAGTGAACCCTGGTGGTCTGGGCTAAGACTGTTCCCTCCTCCTCATCCCCAGGGTATAACACAGTGCCAGATCTGGCCTTGGGAAGTGCGCCTGGCACTGGAAGCAGAGCCCTCCAATCCCAGCTCAGTGCAGCCTCTGCTTATCTCACCTGGCAGCACTGACCCCCACCTCTCAGCAAAAAACCCAGGGCCAATACACTGCTGCCACGAGCACACTGCGGGCTCCTGAGGGGAGGACAGTCATGAATAGGGTCTCGGGCACCATCAGACAGACCTGTCTCCCCTGAGGTCACACAGTCCTCAAAAAGACAGAAAGAGGGAGAGCAGAAAAGACAAAAACGATCTTAATTTTCCTAACACAAAAAAAGAAATCATGATTATGTGATGAGGATAGAGATGTCAGTAATGCTACAGGGGCAATTACACTGCAATGTAAATGTGAATCAGGGATTCCCTGGTGACTCAGCGGTAAAGAATCTGCCCGCAATGCAGGAGCTGCAAGAGCTGCAGGTGGCGCAGGTTTGATGCCTGGGTGGAGAAGCTCCACTGGAGGAGGATCTGGCAAGCTACTCCAGTGTTCTAGCCTGGACAGAGGAGCCTGGCACGCTACGGAGAGAGGAGCCTGGCAGGCTATGGACAGAGGAGCCTGGCAGGCTATGGACAGAGGAGCCTGGCAGGCTATGGACAGAGGAGCCTGGCAGGCTGCAGTCCATAGGGTCACAAAGCGTCACACACAACTGAAGTGACTTAGCACACGGCACATGCATGTGTATCAAATCAACACACTGTACATGGTAAACATACAATATTTTATATATCTTAATTATATCTCAATAAAATAATAAAGCTTAAAATATTGTAAGAAAAAAGTATGTGAAGAAAAAAGAGGAAATCCATCGATCTCAAACAACTGTCAATGGAAGGTGTCATTTATCTTAAATCTCTTAATAAAAAATAAAGCTGCCAATTACATGTAAGACACCACTGATGCCTAGATTTCAGAGAAAAAGTATCTGTAGAGAAAAGATCAATTTTGTTTCAAAAATGAGTAGTTAAGTCCTTTATCTGGGTATTTTTATATTTTATTCTAAAGTGTTAGGACAGGTTCAAATTATAGCAATGTGACTTGTCATAGATTGTGACCAAAGAGTCTTGAGCAGAACTGAAATTTCATGGTTGTTTCTACCTTTCAGAGATCCTAGGAGGCAGAGATCTAGGCATTAGCAGGAGGCTTCCAGAAGAATTTATCAATATATTTTCTTTAATCACCAATTTATATGTTACATGGAATATAACATGGATGTGATGATAACAATCAGATGTAACACTGGATAAATTATAACAATGTTACAACAGTGTTATAAATAATATAACCTAATAATGGATGCTTGCTCCTTGGAAGAAAAGCTATGACAAACCTAGACAGCATATTAAAAACCAGAGACACTACTTTGTGGACAAAGGTCCATATAGTCAAAGCTATGGTTTTCCCAGTAGTCATGTATGGATGTGAGAGTTGGACCATAAAGAAGGCTGAGTGCCAAAGAATTGATGCTTTTGAACTGTGGCGTTAGAGAAGACTCTTGAGAGCCTCTTGGACTGCAAGGAGATCAAACCAGTCAATCCTAAAGGAAATCAACCCTGAATATTCATTGGAAGTACTGATGCTGAAACTGAAGCTCCAATACTTTGGCCACTGATGCAAAGAGTCGACTCAATGGAAAAGACCCTGATGCTGGGAAAGACTGAAAGCAGGAGGACAGGGCATCACCAACTCAATGGACATGAGTTTGAGCAAGCTCCAGGAGATGGTGAAGGATGGGGAAGCCTGGTGTGCTGCAGTCCATGGGGTCCCAAAGAGTCAGACAACTGAGTGACTGAACAACAAATAACAGTGTTATAAATAATATGGGATAAATGTTACCATGGAATATGTCAAGTTTCTGGGTTCCCAATTTTGTTTCTTGATTAACAAAGGACTATTTCTGATCCAGGACAACATCATTTTAATCACTACAAGAGAATAGAAACATTGGTATTTGGCAGGCTAAGTCCTCGAACTTTGTCCTTTGTTTAAAAATTATCTTACCTATCCCTTGGCCCTTTACTCATGTCCAATCCCATGAAGACTGAGTGGAGACTTCAGTTGGAATCACATAAAATTTACAGACTAGTTTGGGAGATTTTGACATCTTTATGATATTGAGTTTTCCCAGAAATAAATATATAACTCATCGTTTATTTTGGTCCTAGATTTTTCAATTGGCATTTTTTAACACCTGCAGATATTAGAAATACGATGTTTAATTACATTTTCTAAATGTTGCAAGAGTAAAGATATACATTCATATTTTCATACTTGTATCCAAAATATTTTGTCTAGACAGTCTCTAAGAGTTCTTCATGTAAAAAAGTCATAGAGTTTGTGAATGATGATAACCTAGTTTCTTGTTGTTTAGTCACTAAGTCTTGTCTGATTCTCTGCAACCCCATGGACTGCAGCCCACCGGGCTCTTCTGTCCATGGGATTTCCCAGGCAAGAATACTGGAGTGGGTTGCCATTCCCTCCTCCAGGGGATCTTCCCAACCCAGGAATTTAACTTGTGTCTCCTGCATTGCAGGTGGATTCTTTATCACTGAAACATATTCCTTTCTAATTGTCAATGTTTTGTTCTTTTATTTTTCTTATTATTTAATAAATTAAGAAAATCTTAATACCATTATTAAGATATTTTTAAGTGATCTTTATTTCATTCTACATATAGAAACCTGTAATGTTTCAGCATTAAATGATCCTTTGGTAAACACCTTACTTCAGGTTACACAAGTTTTCTTCTCTTTCACAAATGAGTATTAAATACTATCAATTGATTTCTCTCTAACTACCAAGATGATCACATAATTTCTCTCCTTCATTCTGTTTACAGAGTGAATTATAGCAGTGAAGTTTTCTAAAGTTAAAACTTGCATTCTTATTAGAAAATTAAATTTGTTAAATAATTTTTCTAATTACTGCTAGATTTAGTGAGTTATAGTTAAGATGTATACATACATGCTCATAAGTGATGCTAGGTGGGACCTGCCTGCAAAATACACCTTTTCAAATTTATTTTTAAAAATGTATTGATCAAGAGGATGAAAGGCAAGCTTCAGACTGGTAGAAAATACTTGAGAAAAGATATTTCTAACAAAGACTGCTATCCAAATAACTCTTCACAGTAAGAAAACAACCCAATCAAAAATGGGTCAAAAACAGGTACATCAACAATGAAGATATAAGGGGATGTAAATTTAAACAACCAGATATCATCACACACCTATCAAATGGTCAAACCCAAGATCACTGAGAACACCAAATCTGGCAAGGATATGGAGCAACAGCAACTTTCATTCACTACTGATGGGTATGCAAAATGGAACAATCACTTTGAAAGACAGTTTGGCTGTTTCTTACAAAACTAACCACCCTCTTACCATTGTTGTTGTCTTTCAGTCACTTAGTTGTGTCCCAAGTCTTTGTGACCCCACGGACTGAAGCATGCCAGGCTTCCCTGTTCTTCACTATCTCCCAGAGTTTGCTCAAACTCATGTCCATGTCCACTGATTCATGATGCCATACAACCATCTCATCCTCTGTTGTCCCCTTCTCTTCTTGCCCTCAATCTTTCCCAGTATCAGGGTCTTTTCCAATGAGTTGGCTCTTCTCATCAGGTGGTCAAAGTACTGGAGATTCAGCTTCAGCATCAGTCCTTCCAATGAATATTCAGAATTGTTTTCCTTTAGAATTGACTGGTTTGATCTCCTTGCTGTCCAAGAGACTCTCAAGAGGCTCCAGCACCACAGTTCAAAAGCATCAATTCTTTGGTGCTCAACCTTCTTTCACATCCATACATGGCTACTGGAAAAACCACAGCTTTGATTATACAGACCTTGGCCGGCAAAGTGATGTGTCTGCTTTTTAATACATCCATCTAGGTTTGTCACAGCTCATCTTTCAAGAAGCAGGTGTCTTTTAATTTTATGGATGTGGTCATCTGCAGTGATTTTAGAGCCCAAGAAAATAAAGTCTGTCTCTGTCTCCATATTTTCCCTATCTATTTGCCATGAAGTGATGGAACTGGATACCGTGATCTTAGCTTTTTGAATGTTGAGTTTTAAGCCAGCTTTTTCACTCTCCTCTTTCACCTTCATCAAGAGGCTCTTTAGTTCCTCTTTACTTTCTGCCGTTAGAGTAGTGTTATTTACATATCTGAGGTTGCTGATATTTCGCCCAGCAATCTCCATCTTATGATTCATGCAGCCCGGAATTCTGCATGTACATCATGCAATCACACTCTTTGGTGTTTACGCAGAGGAGTTGAAATCTTATGTCCAGACAAAAATATGTACATGGATGTCTACAGAAAGCTTTACTCATAATTACCAAAACTTTGAAGCAATCAAAATGTTCTTGAGTAGGTGGATGAATAAATAAATAAACTGTGATACATACAGGCAGTGGAATGCTATTTAGTCTTAAAACGTAGTGAGCTATTAAGCCATTAAAGATTTGGAGGAAGCTTAAATGCATATTACTAAGTAAAAGAAGCCAGTCTGAGGGTTAACATACTATACAACTTCAACTAGAGGACATTCTAGACCAGCCAAAACTATGAAGACAGTAAAGTTCAACAGCTTCCAGGAGTTGAAGGGAGAGAGGGATGAATAGGAGGAGCACAGAAGATTTTTAAGGCAGTGAAACTGTTCTGTATGCTACTATAACGCTGGATACATGTCATTATACCTTTGTCCACACCCATACAATGTACAACATAAAGAGTGAGCCCTAGGGCATACTATGTACTTTGGGTGTATATTGCTGATCCTGTTCACACTGTCCACATTGTTCGCTGAACCCAGGGTAGGCAAGGCACAAGCTAAGAGCCTGGAAGAAGACTTGAGGATCTGTAGGAACTGCAGACACATTTATTCTCTTCTGGCAACAGTCGTAGCATAACCTAACACAACACAACCTCTCTCCTGGCTGACAACAGCAGTCATAACAGCATTCACTCCTAGCTGACACAGCAGCCATGGCAGTAGACACGCTATATTCTCTCCTCTGTGGCTGGCCCAACGGACGGCCATGACGCAGCAGTAATGCTGCCACTTTCCAGGTGGAGTTCGCATATCCCTACAGCACAAAGTAGCTCGTGACCAAGCAAGTACCTTGTGATGCGCATGTGCAGTGGTATAAATGACCTCAGCTGATACACAGTCATTATTTACAAGATGTGGGGCAAGAGAGCCTGAACATGCCATCTTGGCTAATTTGCTCTCTCCCCACAGAGTGATAATTATTTGTCAGTGTTGGCTGATCAACTGCAACAAACAAACATTGTTGTTCAGTCACTAAGTCATCCCTGACTCTTTGCAATCCCATGGACTGCAGCACACCAGGCTTCCCTGTTCTCCAGTATCTCTTGGATTTGCCCAAACTCATGCTCACTGAGTCAGTGATCTCATTCAACCATCTCATCCTGTTGCCCGCTTCTTCTCTTGCCCTCAATCTTTCCCAGAATCAGGCTCTTTTCTGATGAACCAGTTCTTTGCATCAGGTGGCCAAAATATTGGAGTTTCAGGTTCAGCATCAGTCCTTCCAATGAATATTCAGGGCTGATTTTCTGTAGGATCGAGTGGTTGGATCTCCTTGCTCTCCAAGGGATTGTCACGAGTCTTCTCCAACAATACAGTTTGATAGCATAAATTCTTTGGTGCTCAGCCTTCTTTATGGTCTGCCTCTCACATCCATACATGACTATTGGAAAAACCTGCAGATTTGACTAGATGGACCTTTGTTGGCATAGTGACATCTCTGCTTCTTAATACACCACTCTGGTAGGGGTGTTCATAATGGGGTAGGCATTGCATGTGTGGGAAATTATGAACCTTCTCAATTATGCTGGGGATGTAAAACTACTCTCAAGTATATTTTAAAGATAGATAGATAAATAGATTCAATTATGTTAACTATTTTTTCTATTTTGTCTAGAATCAGCTTATATTTTTCTAGAAAAAATAAATCCTGGCTAAATTTCCAAATTCACTGCCATAAAGTTGTCCATAATAATTCTATTTTAAAGAATGCCATCTATGGTTACAGACTTCTTTTATATCTAAAAAACATTTATTTGTATCTTCTTTACTTTGTTGATAATTATTCCCTGAGGCATGTTCATTTTATTGATTCTTCTTAAAACCAATTTATTCCTTCTTGATTTCTATCTTATTTTTCTCATTTAATAAATCTGTACTCTTTTCTTTATTCCTCTTTTTATTTATATAATATTTTTCTAAGTTCTTGTGATTGGTATTAATAATTAATTCAAATTTTACTTTTAAAACCTTGTGGATCACAACTAACTGTGGAAAATTCTGAAAGAGATGGGAATACCAGACTGTCTTACCTGCCTCCTGAGAAACCTGTATGTAGGTCAAGAAGCAACAGTTAGAACCAGACATAGAACAATAGATTGGTTCCAACTTGGGAAAGGAGTATGTCAGGCTGCATATTGTCACCTTGCTTATTTAACTTACATGCAGAGTATATCATGTGAAATGCCGGACTGGATGAAGCACAAGCTGGAATCAAGACTGCTGGGAGAAATAACAATAACCTAAGATAGGCAGATGACATTACCCTTATGGCAGAAAGTGAAGAGGAATTAAAGAGCCTCTTGATGAAAGAAAGTGAAAGCAGAGTGAAAAAGCTGGCTTAAAACTCAACATTCAAACAATGTAGATCATGGCATCCGGTCCTATCACTTCATGGCAAATGGGGAAACAACATAAACAGTGACAGACTTTATCTTTTGGGGCTCCAAAATCACTGCAGATGGTGACCGCAGCCATGAAATTAAAAGACGCTTACTCTTTGGAAGAAAAGCTATGACCAACCTAGACAGCATATAAAAAGCAGAGACATTACTTTGCTGACAAAGGTCCGTCCAGTCAAAGCTATGATTTTTCCAGTAGTCATGTACGGATGTGAAAGTTGGCCCATAAAGAAAGCTGAGCACCTAAGAATTGATGCTTTTGGACTGTGGTGTTGGAGAAGACTCTTGAAAGGTCCTTGGACTGCAGAGATCAGACCAGTTAATCCTAAAGGAAATCAGTCCTGAATATTTATTGGAAGGACTGATGCTAAAGCTGAAGCTCCAATTTTGGCCACCTGATACAAAGAACACACTCATTAGAAAAGACCCTGATGCTTGAAGGCAGGTGGAGAGGGGGACGACAGAGGATGAGATGTTGGATGGCATCACTGACTTGATGGACATGAGTTTGAGCAAGCTCTGGGAGTGGTGATGGGACAGGGATGCCTAGTGTGCTGTAGTCCATGGGGTCACAAGTAGTTGGACACAACTGAGCAACTGAACTGAACTGTCTAATGTAAGCATTTAAGGCTATGGATTTCTCCTTACATATATATACATATGCTCTCACACACTCACACCCACTAAAGTTTTTTTATTCACATTTGGGTATTTAGTTCTCTAGATATATATTTTCAGTAGAACGAGGACACATCTCTATCTGTGTCTATCTGTATCCATTTCTCTACATTAGATGAGGCTTGTTAACTGTGGAATTCTATTGATACACACTTTTTCCCCTTCTTGAACTGTCAAGTACTAAAAAAAAGTACACTAAAATCTTCTGTCATAATTATGGATTTACCTACCAATTTTTCTTCATTTGTAGCAAAGTCATTTTATTAGGTATATACATGTGAAATTTGTTATATATTTTTAGAAATTTCATTATTACTTGAACTTTAACCTTAATTGTACCTCTTTTCTTACAGCAAGTGTGCATGCACATGTGTGTGTGTGTGTATATGTGTGTGTTTTCCTGTTTTAAACACAGCCATTTAATTTTATCTTGTTCCTGTTGATCAAATACATCTTTTCCTTTTNTTTTCCTTTTTTTTTTTTGCCTGTGTACTTACGCTTTATTTCCATCCAAATAACATATAGCTGGATTTTTAAATATATATATATATATAGATAGATAGATAGATACAGACATAGATAGATAGATGTGTGGTGGCTAAGTTGCTTTAGTTGTGTCCGACCCTTTGTGACCTCATTGATGTAGCCTTCCAGGCTCCTCTGTTCATGGGATTTTCCAGGCAAGAATACTGGAGTGGGTTGCCATTTCTTACTATAGCAGATCTTCCAGACCCAGGGGTTGAACCCAAGTCTGTTATGTCTCTTTCTTTGGCAGGCAGGTTCTTTACCACTAATGCTACCTGAGAAGCCTCTGATAGATAGTAGACAGACAGACAGATAGTTGGGGAATCTCTATCTTTTTAACTAACTGCCTAATCCTCTCTCTTCTCTCGTCTCTTACAATGCTTGGTTTTAATCTTACTCTTTAATTTTGCCCTCTTTTATTTCCTTCTCTTTGATTGCACTTCCCTTGTTTCTTTAGGCTTCTCATATTTTCTTTATTTTTTCCCTACTAGCTTCTCATCTGTCTGGAAGTTAAAAAAATATTCTTATGCTTCTGATAGTTAATCTTATGCTTTTTATCCCTTTAAAATGAACATTTATTGCTCTTTTCTAATTACAGAAATAAAGCATATTCACAAAAAGGGACAACAGAAAGCACATGGTAGGTACAAAATAATTAATGAAATTATTTAAGGAATTAAAATTAAAATTACCCATAATTTTGTAATTCAGAGGTAACCTCTTTACCATTTTTTTCTGAACTTTTTCTATGGATGTGGATATACTGGTTGTATATAATGTACACGCATACCGCATGCATACGCACAGACATTTTAAACAAAATTTTGGACCTTACATACAATAATCTAGAATTTGTTTTTTTTCCCCACCTTAGAAGTGTATCACAGATAGTTTTGATTCTTACATTTTTAACATGTATATCGTACTCAAAGCTGGTAACTCTATGCTCTGCTACAGCAACTTACATCCAACTAAGTGGTTTACCTCCAAGTACCATCCATACAGTACTTTATTATTCTCAGCATTTTAATCTCATTTTGTTTTTACCCCCACCATCAAGTTCACTGTTAAT
The DNA here is from genome assembly GCA_006410935.1 of Redunca redunca. Taxonomy (NCBI): domain Eukaryota; kingdom Metazoa; phylum Chordata; class Mammalia; order Artiodactyla; family Bovidae; genus Redunca; species Redunca redunca. The sequence continues at coordinate 613,801 of SJYQ01002768.1, read as the reverse complement.
ATTACATATGTTCAAAATTGTTTATATTTAATTTTTAACTGAATTTCTTCTCAGACCCTGTTCCTACATTTATACTCCGATAGTTTCATTAAGGCAGTTTACCTCTTCATGGCAACAATAATTCTTGAGTCCTTCTTTTCCTGAAAATGTCCTGATTTTGCCCCTCATGAAAAGAAGGTTTCAGTTCAGTTCAGTTCAGTTGCTCAGTCGTGTCCGACTCTTTGCGACCCCATGAATCGCAGCACACCAGGCCTCCCTGTTCATCACCAACTCCCGGAGTTTACTTAGACTCACGTCCATCGAGTCAGTGATGCCATCCAGCCATCTCATCCTCTGTCGTCCCCTTCTCCTCCTGCCCCCAACCCCTCCCAGCATCAAAGTCTTTTCCAATGAATCAACTCTTCACATGAGGTGGCCAAAGTACTGGAGTTTCAGCTTTAGCATCATTCCTTCCAAAGAAATCCCAGGGCTGATCTCCTTCAGAATGGAGGTACAGAATTCTAGGTCGGCAATTATTTTTCTCTCAAACTTGAATGTTACTCTTATCTTTTTCTGCTTCTGACTGTTGCCTCTAAAAGGCCGGCAGTCAGTCTAATCTTCATGCTTTTGTAACAAACTATCTTTTGCTCTTTCCCTGTTTCCAGCATCTCCTTAGCTTCCTGACTTCTGCAGGTTTTAGTAAAGTTGTCTAGGTGCCCATTCTTATTATTTATCTTTCCTCAGACTTCTTGTATCTCCTGAAACTGAGGATTTATGTTGTTCATCAATATTATTAAATTCTCGGCCATTCTTTTGGAACATGGCTTCTGGAGAAAAAAAATAGTATCATATTTCACTGGAAAACTGCATCCTCTACAAGCACACAGCTCTGAGCTGGCTGCCTGAGGTCTGGGACTACGTCTGAGATCTTTGGAAGCTCTTTATAAGCTGGCAGGCAGGGGAGAGATGTATAAATTATGTGTTGTCTGGGAGTGATTTCACTGCTGTTGATTTGATTTCCTGCGCCCTCTAAATAAACACATTTTATGTCCACTTACAATTCATCTCAACCTTCCTTGACTTCATATACATTTGTCCTGGTTTGACTTTTCCTTTAATTGGATCTAACACCTGCCTAGTTCCCTCAGTTTTATGAGTAAAATTAATTCTTTAGCATGTGTCCATTTTTACATATCTGTATATGGGTCACAATTTTACCTTTACACTGAAAAATCTCCTAGTACTTCTCCCATGTTCGATTGTTTCCTTCTACAATACCAGCCGCTGCGTGTGGGAGCACCTTCGCATGAGAGGAACTCATAAGCCCTGTCTCAGGGTTAATAAGTGTGGGGTCACTACTGAGCGGGGTTCATGTATCCACATATATTGCCTTCTGCCAGACCTCAGACATACTGTGCTGTTTTTTTGATGACTCTTCCTATTTTTACCGTATTTGAAAATTAGGAATAATAACAGTACCCTTCTCAGAAACATTGTAAACATATGTAAAATGTTTGCAGGACCTGGTACAGAGAAGCACCTGAGAAGTGTGAGATATTCCCACAACTGTTCACTATTCTTTCATATTTCCCAACTATGAAAATATGACTTCATATTTTACGGCCTATGATTCAACCCAGGAAATTGCTTCTAATCTTTCGACTGTCTCATCTGACACTCAATCCTTCAATTTTTAAAAAATTTCATTGGCGTGTCATTGATTTAAAATGTGTACAGCACCCTGATTCAGTTATACGCATATATATATAAAATTATATGGGAGTGTGTGTGTGTGTATATATACTAGCTTCCTGGGTGGCTCAGTGGTAAAGAATCCACCTGCAAATATAACAGATACAGGAGATGGAGGTTTGATCCTTGGATCAGGAAGATCTCCTGGAGGAGGAAATGGATGAAGTAATCTTGCCAGGAAGATTCCATAGACAGAGGAGCCTGGAGGGCTATAGTCCATGGGGTCACAAAGAGTTGGACATTACTGAGCACGTGCATATACACACATACATATATTCTTTTTAAGATTCCTTTCCCTTATAGGTTATTATAAAATATTGAGAATACTTCCCTGTGCTATACAGTAGGTCCTTGTTGTTTATCTAGCTTATACACAGTAGTGCATGTTAATCCCAAACTCCTAATTTATCCCTCCTCCACCTTTCTCCTTTGATAACTGTAAGTTTTTTTTACATTCATGAGTTTATTTCTGTTTTGTAGATAAATTGAGTTTTTTATTGTGACATCTATAATTTTCATCTCTATTAATTTTAGGTGATTTTTTCAAAGCAGCTATTCAAAGAGTGTTTTGCTTTTTTCTTGCATTTTCAATTCTTGTACTTAATTATTTAAACATTATTTATTAGTTTCTATTATCTAAAATTCAGAACCAGATCTCCAGTTTGTTGTATCTGCTGATATTTGCTCCAAGAAAGCTGCTGTTTCTTTATGTTTTTTTGTAAGCTTAATTTTCAACTCATCTATTTGTGCGTGTCTGTTTGCCTTTGAGTTCCATTTTTATCTATATGTCTTCAACCCTGACAGTCTTTGCAACATTTGCTGTAAAATCTAATGAAGGCCTATGCAAAGAGCTTAGGAGATACAAATGCAGCCAGAGTGTTGGTGGAAACAGGACAGGTAGGGGAAGAGCAGAGCCCTGTGGCTGTCCCCTCACAGCTTTCCAGCCCCCACTCTGGGACACCAACCACTGTAGTTTGTGCTATTTGTCAAGTGGCAGAAAACTCAAGGCTCAGACACTGATGCACCACCATGGAGCTTGGACAGCACATATCTTGCCTTCCAGATGCCACAGACTGGAATGAATCTTCAGTCTCCAAGCCCCTGGTTGTGACATGGAACTTCCCCTCACATAGCCAGAAACTGGTTAGCTTCCTGTTCACCTTCCTGCACTGAGAAGGAGATACTCCTCTGGCCCGCTTCTCAGAGAGGGCAGTGCTTCAAAGGCAGTACCTGCTCAGTCCCGGCCCACCTCGTCTGAGAGGGCAGGGCCCAGGTCTCACCCCTGCCTCCGTAGTTTTTGTGTAGTGCTGGTTGCTCAGTCGTATCTGACTCTTTGCAACTTCTCTGTCCTTGGGATTTTCCAGGCAAGAATACTGGCTGCTAAGTCGCTTCAGTTGTGTCCAACTCTGTGCGACCCCATAGACGGCAGCCCAGCAGGCTCCCCCGTCCCTGGGATTCTCCAGGCAAGAATACTGGAGTGGGTTGCCATTTCCTTCTCCAATGCATGAAAGTGAGAAGGGAAAGTGAAGTTGCTCAGTCGTATCTGACTCTTAGCGACCCCATGGACTGCAGCCTACCAGCTCCTCCATCCATAGGATTTTCCAGGCAAGAGTAATGGAGTGGGGTGCCATTGCCTTCTCCAGGGATCTTCCTTCCTGACTTGGGGATCAAACATGGGTTTTCTGCATCACAGGCGGATTCTTTATCGTTTGAGCTGCAAGGAAGCTCCATACAGGGAAGCTTCCTCCCTAGGAGAGCTTTTATGTGACCTGGGACACAGGACTGCTCCCTGAGCTCCCAGGGCTACAGGTGGGGAAAGCACTGGCCTCTGCCCTCCTGGACTGCTCAGAGCCCCTGCAGTTCCTCTCACACAGAGGTGGGGCAGCCTACTTTATGAATGTGAATGAGGCCATGAAGTAAAAGTGAGTCCTCCATTTCTAAGCTGTGTAACCTGTGACATCCTAGGGAACAAGAGAAAGCTAGCCACCTCCGCCAGGGAAGGGAGAGCTTCTGCTACTGGTGCCCTTGGTTACTGTGCACACAAGGACTGTGCATCAGGTGCGGAAATTCTCACAGGAGTGAAGGTGACCAGAAAATACAGAGGGAAAGGTGCGGACTGTGCACTCTGCCCACCTGGGCTCGTGGCCTCTGAGCAGGCATGCAGGCCACTGTGAGAACCTCCCGCCTAGCTGGGTCCACCAAGTACATGTAATTGGCTGATAAGCGACCAGACTAATTTTTTAAGGGAGTTTTCCTTTAGGTGAAGAATATAAAGAAATTCATCAACAATAATATGAATAAATATGAAATCTAAATAAACTAAGCATATGTTTTTGAAAAATACCACTTGGTATGACTACGAACAAAGCTAATGGAGGTGATGGAATTCCAGTTGAGCTGTTTCAAATCCTGAAGGATGATGCTGTGAAAGTGCTGCACTCAATATGCCAGCAAATTTGGAAAACTCAGCAGTGGCCACAGGACTGGAAAAGGTCAGTTTTCATTCCAATCCCAAAGAAAGGCAA
>SJYQ01002768.1:579974-609381 GCA_006410935.1 Redunca redunca | reverse complement strand
GACTGGACTGAACTGATGACAGTATAAATAAGATCTAAAAATGAAAACACAGAAACATTGTTTTTACCTTCAAGAAGTTAATCTAAACATGTCCTGCCTAAAGTTATATTAAATATTTCCACAAAAACACTGAAGCAAGAAGGTTAGTAATGAAAAATAAAAACTTGGTTTAGATTAAGTGGAACACATCATCAGGGACCTAATTTGCTTATAAGTAAACCAGGCTTGTATAATGTGTTTGGAAAGGAATTTCACCCAGGCCTGCCGCTGGAGAGTGAGGGCCACTCGAATTCCATTTGGAGGCTTCTTTGATCTTGCAGAGTAGACATCATGAGCAAAGCACACCCTCCCGAGTTGAATATATTTATGGACAAGAAGTTATCATTGAAATTAAATGGTGGAAGACTTGTCCAAGGAATACTGTGGGGATTTGATCCCTTTATGAATCTTGTGATAGATGAATGTGTAGAGATGGCAACTAGTTGGCAACAGAACAATATTGGAATGGTGGTAATATGAGAAAATAGTATCATTGTATTAGAAGCCTTGGAACGAGTATGAACAATGGCTGTGTTCACCAGAGAAATCAATGCTTCCAAGTGTCCCCTCTCCACATTTTACCACCAGAAAAACTGGGTTGTGTACATTTTCTTGCTGAACTTGTTTGTTAAATAAACTTTTGTAATAGCCAAAAAAAAAAGAAATTTCATAAAATGGAACAAGAGGATTTAAGAACCTTAAAAAGCCTATACATTGAAACATGTATACTTATATTGTACATTGTAATTTCAAAAAGAAAAAATAAATAAATTTGCAAACCATCAAAAAAAAAAGCCNCTGGAAAAATATATATGATTAAAATAAATACAGTCACAAATATGTTTATTATCATTTCCAAAAAAACCCCACAAAAATTAGAGCTCAGACTTTCAGTTATGGATAGAATAGACACTTACTTATTTGCATGGACTGAACTGCCCTCTCCCCAAATTCATACATTGCTGGAGTCCTAACTCCCAGTGTGACTATCTTTGGAAATAGGATCTTTAAGGAGGTAATTAAGGCTAAGTGCAGTCATAAGGATGGAGTCCTAATCCAATAAGACTGGTAGCCTCGTAAGAATAGGCTAAATTAGTATTCATCTTCTGTCTCTTCTCTTCCATATGAGGACACAATGAGAAGCCAGGAAGGGAGGTTTCTCCTGGAAAAGAACTGGCTGCCTATTGATCCTGGATTTCCAGCCTCCAGAACTGGGAAAAATAAAAGTCTCCATTTTTATGTATTCATTACAGTCACTTAAGAATTTTGTGGAACAACAGTTCCACACAATATATATATTTATCTATATATAGATAAATAAGAAATAAAGTACAATGGTCTGGGTATTCTGCCCTAAATAAATACCTATTTTAGGGGAAAAAATGCCCAGAGTGTGATATTTTGTTATTAGTGTTTTACAGCACTATTACTTCCATTAACTATGCCCAAAACTCTTAACATAATATATAAACACACATAAGGCCACTGTGAAAGCGCAGAGAAGAAAGCAGAAGGACTAACACGAGGACCCTGGGCTTTCCATTTGTCTCATATTCCAAACTGAGTCCTGAAGAATCATCAAAAGTGAAGACAAAAGCAACAAAAACACCTTGAGAAAAGCCAAATGACCAGGAAAGGGCAACCAGAGAGACAGAAGACAAAATAAGTAAAGTCCCACCTCAGCTAAACACCAAAGGAGAAACTCACGTTCTACCACCAACCCGATCAACTGTGGCCTGTAGGCTGCCAACCAAATTACATATTCCAAGAAAATGTTATTACAACAAGCAAGATTTACAATATTATTTCCAGATAAACTAGACGTTAGATGAAAGAAAATTACAAAGGGCAGATAATAAATCTACATACTGATAAAAATTCCATCTACCAAGAAGACACAGCAATCATACACTCTTTCCCAAACAAACAAGCTGAAAAATATAAGAACCGAATCCAGAAAGAAGTTTAAAAAAAAAGAAAGAGACAAATCCACATTCTTCAACACTCCTCTTCAATACTTGATAAGAGGACAACTAAGAAAGTCATAGGACACACGCCATCAACAATTAGGACCTAACTGACAGAAAACACTTCCCCAACACAGCAAAAACAATGTTTTCAAGTCCCCATGGAACATATGCTAGACAGATCACAGCTTGTGCCATAAAATCCTCAACAAATTTAAAAGAATTTAAACCATACAGAATGTGTGATTTCTGTCTGCAATGGAATCAAATTAAAAACGAGTTTAAAAAAAAAGGAGATAAGAGGAGAATTTCCAAACACTCGGAATATGAACACCATTAAAAAAATAATCTATGAGTCAAAAACAAATGCTACAGAGAACTCAAAAGATAAACTGAACTGAAGAAAATAAAAATACAACATACCAAAATTTGTGAAGTGCAGGTAAAGAACAGAGAGGGAGATTTGTTGTTGTTCAGTCACTAAGCCATTTATGATTCTTTGTGACCTCATGAACTGCAGCATGCCAGGCTTCCCTGTCCTCCACTATCTTCCAGAGTTTGCTCAGACTCAAGCCCATTGAGTTAGTGATGCCACCAAACCATCTCATCCTCTGTTGTCCCCTTCTCTTCTTGCCCTCAATCTTTCCTAGCCATCAGGGTCTTTTCCAATGAGTTGGCTCTTTGCATCAAGTGGCCAAAGTATTGGAGCTGCAGCTTCAGCATCAGACCTTCCAATGAATAGTCAGGGTTGATTTCCTTTAGGATTGACTGGTTTGATCTCCTTGCTGTCCAAGGGACTCTCAAGAGTCTTCTCCAGTACCACAGTTCAAAAGCATCAATTCTTTGGCACTCAGCCTCCTTTATGGTCCAACTCTCACATCTGTACATGACTACTAGAAAAATCATGGCTTTGACTATACTGCCCTTTGTTGGCAAAGTGATGTCTCTGCTTTTTAACATTCTGTCTAGGTTTGTCACAGCTTTTCTTCCAAAGAGCAAATGTCTTTTAATTTCGTGGCTGCAGTCTGCAGTGATTTTGGAGTCCAAGAAAATAAAATCTTTCACTGTTTCCACTTTCCCCTCCATCTATTTGCCATGGAGTGATAGGATTGGATGCCATGATCTTCGATTTTTGAATGTTGGGTTTTAACCAGCTTTTTCATTCTCCTCTTTCACCTTCATCAAGAGGCTCTTTACCTCCTCTTCACTTTCTGCCTTTATTATAGTATCATCTGCATATCTGAGGTTGTTGGTACTTCTCCCGGCAATCTTGATTCCAGTTTGTGCTTCATCCAGACTGGCATTTCACATGACGAACTCTGCATGTAAGTTAAATAAGCAGGGTGACAAAATACTGCCTTGATGTACTCCTTTCCCAATTTTGAACCAGTAGGCTGTTACATGTCTGGTTTTAACTGCTGCTTCTTGACCTGCATACAGATTTCTCAGGAGGCAGATAAGGTGGTCTGGTATTTCCATCTCTTTCAGAATTTTTCAGTTTGTTATGATCCACACAGTCAAAGGTTTTTGGCGTAGTCAATGAAGCAAAAGTAGATTTTTTTCTTTTTAATTTACTTTTCTTAGAGTTTTTTCTGTGATCTAGCAGATGTTGGCATTTTGATCTCTGGTTCCTCTGCCTTTTCTAAATCCAACTTGTACATCTGGAAGTTCTCAGTTCATGTATTGTTGAAGTCTAGTTTGAAGGATTTTGAGCATTACTTTGCTAGCATGTGAAATTAATATAATTTTGAGGTAGTTTTAACATTCTTTGTCTTGGGATCAGAATGCAAACTGACTTTTCACAGTGCTGTGGCCATTGCTGAGTTTTCTAAATTTGCTGGCATACTGAATGAAGCACTTTAACAGCATCATCTTTTAGGGTTAGAAATAGCTCAGCTAGAATTCCATCACCTTCACTAGCTTTGTTCATAGTAATACTTCCTAGGGCTCACTTGACTTCACATTCCAGGATGTCTGGCTCTAGGTGAGTGACCACATAGTCGTGGTTATCTGGGTCATTAAGACCTTTTTGTACAGTTCTGAGTATTCTTGCCACCCTTCTTAATATCTTCTGCTTCTGTTATGTCCTTGCTATTTCTGTCCTTTAGAGTGCCCATCTTTGCATGAAATGTTCCCTTGGTATCTTTAATTTTCTTGAAGAGATCTCTAGCCTTTCCCATCTATTGTTTTCCTCTATTTCTCTGCATGATTCATGTAAGAAGGCTTTCTTGTCTCTCCTTGCTTTTCTCTGGAACTCTGAATTCAGTGGGTCTATCTTTCCTTTTATCCTTTGCTTTTCACATCTCTTCTTTTCTCAACTATTTGTAAGGCCTCCTCAGAGAACCACTTTGCCTTCTTGCATTTCTTTTCCTTGGGCGTGGTTTTAGTCATCACCTCCTGTGCAATGACATGAACCTCCATCCACCTTCTTCAGGCACTCCAACTCCCAGATTTAGCCCCTTGAATCTATTTGTCATCTCCACTGTATAATCATAAGAGATTTGATTTAGGTCATAAGTGACTTGCCTAGTGGTTTTCCCTACTTTCTTCAATTTGAGCCTGTATTTTACAGGAAGGAGTTGATGACCTGAACCACAGTAAGCTCTAGGTCTTTTCTTTGCTGACTGTATAGAGCTTCTCCATCTTTGGCTGCAAAGAATACAATCAATCTGATTTTGGTATTGACCAGAGAAGGAAATGTATAGTAGTAAATGCTTACACTAGAAGAAATCTCAAGTCTGTAACTCCATGCTCACTCTTCAAGTAACAAGAAAGGAGAAGCAAAAAATAAACCTATAAAAGTAGAGAGAATGAAATAATAAATATAGGAAGAAAAATCAATGAAAGTAAGAAAATAAAAACAATAGGGAAAATCAATGAAACAAAAATCTACTTCTTTGAAAAGATCAATTAAATGGACAAGCCAATATCAGGAATGAATTTGAATATATTACTACAAGCCCTATACACATCAAAAAAATGACAAGGGAATGTTGCAAACAACTCTTCACATATGTATTTCTCATTTTAGATGAAATAAACCAATTCCTTGGAAAAGCACAACCTACTAAAACTTAAATGAGAGAAAACAAACTGAACAGTCACAAAATTACTAAACAAATTGAATTAATAATTTAAAAATTCCTGAAAAGAATTCACTAGGTCCTGATAATTTCACTAGAAAATTCTACTGAACAATTAAGAAGGATTAATATCAGTTCTATAACTCTCTAACAGAAAGTAGAGGATGAGAGAATATCTCTCCACTGATTTTAAGAAGCTAATATTGTTCTGAAAACAAACCCACAAAGATGATACTGAAAAAATAATAAGAAAAAAGCTAGAAATGTATAGACTACATTCCCTCATAAACATACATAAAAATCCTTAACAAGAAATAAGCAAATACAATTCAACAGCATATATAAAGAATTATACACTTAACCAAGTGGGGTTTATTCCATGATTACAAGGCTGGTTGAGCATTTCAAAACTGATCACTGAATCAATCATGTGTGTGTGTTATGTTAGTCACTCAGTCGTGCCCGACTCTGCAACACCATGGACTGTAGCCTGCCAGGCTAAACAATAAAAAGCACTTGCTTATATCAACTGATTAAAAAAAAAAGGACTGATAATATTTAACATTCATGTAGAATGAAAACTGTCAGAAAACTGGAATTAGAGAGGGACTTTCTCAGCCTGATAAAGAACATCTACCAAAAAATAAAAAAGAAAAACACAACTAGTATAATGGTATAAAGACAGTGCCTTCCCTCTAAGATCTTGAGCTAGGCAGAGAGTATCTGCTTTCAACAGTCTTATTCAAAATAATACTGGAGTCCTCACCAGGCGAGCAGAGGAAATAAAGGCATAAAGACTAGAAAGAAACAAAGCTGTCTTATTTGCAGTTAACATGATGACAGAAATCATTTACATGACTATGTGGACAGCCCCAAGAAATCACTAACAGCAACAACAAAACCCCACAAGTCCAAAAACTAATACATGAGTGGAGCAAAGTCAGAAGATACAAGATCAATATTAAAAAAGAATTGTGAAGGAGGGTTCGAGATGGTGGCATAGGATGATTCTGAACTCATCTCCTTCCACAGACACAACAGATCCACAACTACATATGGGAAAATCTCCTCATAAAGGGGCCTGAAACCTGGATGAACAGCACCTCTAAACAAAGGGTAAAAGGACAGCATTGAGACAGTGAGGACACGCACAGAGATGTCTCACCAAGAAAGAAAGAAATCACATCCTGGCTGCAGTGATCCACAATTGAGAAGGATCACAAAGGTCCTGATCTTTTTTCAGGAGTAAGGGACTCAAGTTCCATATCATGTACCTTGACCCCTAGATCCTGCACAGGAGAGATCAGTCCCCCAAACACCTGATTTTAAAAACCAAAAGAGAGTGCTCACGTTGGCAGCACATATACTAAAACTGCAACAATACAGAGAAGATTAGCATGGTCCCTGAACAAGGAGGATGCACAAATTTGTGAAGCATTCCTTTTTTTTTTTGCCTTATTTACAAAACAGAAATATACTTGCAGACATAGAAAACAATTTTACGGCTACCAAACAGGGAGGGAAGGGATAAATTAGGATTTGGGAATTTACATATACATACTACTATATATAAAATAAGTGCAATAAACTACTGTTTAGCAAAAGGAACTATACTCAATATCTTGTAATAACCTTTAGTGGAAAATAATCCGAAAAAGAATACACACACACACACACACACACACATATGTGTGTGTGTGCATATATATATATGTATCTGAATCACTTTGCTATACACCTGGAATCAACACAACACTATAAATCAACTACAGTTCAATTTTTTTAAAAAGCTGAAAGGGAATTCATCTAGGAAAACCACAGAAGTGAGAGAATAGAAGACTTGCTCTTAAAGAGCACACATGCAGACTTACCCAACTCTAAAACCAGCATGAAAATACCAGATTAAAAAGCATATGTACTGCAGGTCAAAGGAAACCACTTACCAAGCTTGAAGCATCATCAGAGAGGCAGGAACCAGTTCAGATGCTCCCGGGAGACTAGGAGACATTGGCAGCAACCATTTTTGCCATTTCAGAGTACCTTGCTAATTAGCAGGCACCATTTTGAAATTCTCCAAGTTTACAGCACCAGTGAGTGTGTCCCGCTGAGAGTTCCATCCTCTCCTGCACATCAGCCAAGTGACAGCCTCTCCCATCAGTGGTGCAGCCCTCGCAAGAAGGTCTCAAAGCCAGTCTGGAGGGTGTACCTCGTCCACCAGCATAGCACGGCACCCGTGGCTATGTCCCTCAGCCATCTGGGGGGTCAGCCCAACTCACTAGCCTGCCACAGAAGCAGCTATGGCCCCACAAGAAAGTGGGGTGCATGCAGCCCACACAGAGGACCCCTGAATGCCTGGCTCTAGCGGCCAGGCAGAAACGCACCTCTGAGCCCCACAGGCCATTTCCTAAATAAGGTCACTCCTTCAAGACTGGGATGGATAGCTGATTCACCTAATACACAGAAACAAACACAGAGAATTAAGAAAAATGAGACAGAGGACTATGCTCCGATGGGAAGAATAAGACAACATCTCAAAAATAACTAAATAAAGTGGAAATAAGCACTCTATCTGATAAAGAGTTAATAGTAATGGTTATGTAGATGATCACCAAACTCAGGAAATAAATGGATGGACACAGTGAGAATGTCAACAGAGACAGAAAATATAAAAAAATACCAAATAGAAGTTACACCTAAACTGAAAGATACACCAAAGGAGTTCACCACAGCAGACTGGATGAGCTAGAAGAGCAAATAAGCAAACTAGAAGATAAAATGATTGAACTCATCCAGACAGAACAGTAAAATGAAAAAGAACTTAAAAAGTGAAGATACCTAAAGGGAGCTTTGAGATAACATCAAGCAGAAGAGCAATTTGCATAACAGAGGTTCCCGATGGAGAGGATAAAGAAAAAGGACCAGAAAAATTATTTGAAGAAATAGTGGCTGAAAACTTCCCCAATCTGTGAAAGGAAATGGACATCCAGAGACGTACAGATGATTTCAAATAAGATGAATCTACAGACACACACACCAAGACATACTAGAATTAAAATAACAAAAGTTAAGGATAAAGAGGAAATTCTAAAAGGAGAAAGAGAAAAACAAGGTAACATATAAGAGGTCTATCAGTAGAATTCTCAGCAGAAACTGTACAGACCAGAAGGGAGTGGCATGATATACTAACAGTGCTGAAAGTTAAAAAAAAAGAAAGAAAGAAAGAAAGAAAAATTCTAGCCATGATTCTCTGCCTAGAAAGCTTATCATTCAGAACTGAAGAAGAGATCAAGATAGAGAGATCTCTNAAAAAAAAGAAAGAAAGAAAGAAAGAAAAATTCTAGCCATGATTCTCTGCCTAGAAAGCTTATCATTCAGAACTGAAAATGAGATCAAGATAGAGAGATCTCTCAATAAGAAATCTCATTTCAAGATAATTAAAGCTAAAGGAGTTCATCATCACTAAACCAACCCAATAGGAAATGTTAAAGGGACTTTTTAAGCTGAAAATAGAAAAAGAAATGGCATAATTAATAATAAGAAAACATACAAAAGTAAAAATCTCACTGAAAAGGTTAACATATAATAAACACAGTGAACCAGTCCCTTATAAAATAAGCAGGAAGGTCAAAAGACAAAAGCAATAAAATTAACTAAAATTTAAATAATTACTTAAGGGATGCATAAAATAAAGAGATTTAAAGTGAGTCATTGAAAGTATAAAATATGGGGCTTGCTGTGTTAAGTCACTCAGTTGTGTTTGACTCTTTGAGACTCCATGGATTGTAGTCCACAGGTTCCTCGGTCCTTGAGATTTTTCAGGCAAGAATACTGGAGTGGGTTGCCATTTCCTCCTCCAGGAAATCTTCCTAGCCCAGGAATAAAACATGGAGGAGTATCAAAAAAATAAAGTTTTGGAGTGTATTCAAATTTAAGTTGCTACCAACTTAAAACAGGCTAATTGTATAGGATGTTATACGTGAACATCACAGTATGGCAACACATACCTATTGATACACTTTAAATGTAACTGGACTAAATTTATCAATTAGAATGAATGAACAGAAAAAAAAAAGACCAAAATACAGGCTGCCTATAAGAGACGCAATTCAGAAGAAAGGACACACATAGACTAAAACTGAAGAGATGGAAAAAGGTATTCCATGCAAAGGGAAAGGAAAAGAAAGCTGAAATAGCCACACTCATATCAGACAAAATGGAATTTAAAACTAACAGTGAAATACAAGACAGAGAAGGGCATTATGTAATAATAGGGTTGCTACTGAGCAACCAATGGGTCATCTATGAAATCAAAAATTATCTAGAGAGAAATGAAACAGAAATATGACATACTAAAATCTATGGGATACAGTAAAGAGACAGCTCTACACATGGACATCACCAGATGGTCCACACTGAAATCAGATTGATTATATTCTTTGCAGCCAAAGATGGAGAAGCTCTATACAGTCAGCAAAAACAAGACCAGGAGCTGACTGTGGCTCAGATCATAGACTCGTGATTGCAAAATTCAGACTTAAATTGAAGAAAGTAGGGAAAACCACTAGACCATTCAAGTATGACCTAAATCAAATCCCTTACAATTACACAGTGGAAGTGACAAACAGATTCAAGGGATTAGATCTGATAGAGTTCCTGAAGAACTATGGACAGAGGTTCATAACACTGTACAGGAGGCGGTGATCAAAACTATGCCCAAGAAGACATGTAAAAAGGCAAAATGGTTGTCTGAGAAGGCCTTACAAATAGCTGAGAAAAGAAAAGGAGCAAAAAGCAAAGGAGAAAAGCAAAGATACATCCATCTGAATGCAGAAATCCAAAGAATAGCAAGGAGAGATATGCAAGCCTTCCTCAGTGATCAGTGCAAAGAAATAGAGGAAAACAATAGAATGGGAAAGACTAGAGATCTCTTTAGGAAAATCAGAGATACCAAGGGAACATTTCATGCAAAGATGGGCACTATCAAGGACAGAAACAGCAAGGATGTAACAGAAGCAGAAGATATTAAGAAAAGGTGGCAAGAATACACAGAAGAACTATACAAAAAAGATCTTAATGACCCAGATAAGCCAGATATCCTGGAATGTGAAGTCAAGTGGGCCTTAGGAAGCATCATTATGAACAAAGCTAGTGGAGGCAATGGAATTCCAGCTGAACTATTTCAAATCCTAAAAGATGATGCTATGAAAGTGCTGCACTCAATACGCCAGCAAATTTGGAAAACTTAGCAGTGGCCACAGGACTGGAAAAGGTCAGTTTTCATTCCAATTCCAAAGAAAGGCAAAGCATAAGAATGTTTAAACTACCGCACAATTGCACTCATCTCATACACTAGCAAAGTAATACTCAAAATTCTCCAAGCTAGGCGTCATTAGTACATGAACCAAGAATGTCCAGATGTTGAAGCTGGATTTAGAAAAGGCAGAAGAACCAGAGATCAAATTGCCAACATCCATTGTATCATAGGAAAAGCGAGTTCCAGAAAAACATCTACTTCTGCTTCATTGACTATGCTAAAGCCTTTGACTGTGTGGATCATTACAAACGGGAAAATTCTTCAAGGGATGGGAATACCAGACTACCTGACCTGCCTCTCAAGAACTCCATATTCAGGTCAAGAAGCAACAGTTAGAATCGGACATGGACAATAGACTGATTCCAAATTGGGAAAGGAGTATGACAAGGCTGTATATTGTCACGTTGCTTATTTAACTCATATGCAGAGTACATCATGTGAAATACTGGACTGGATGAAGCACAAGCTGGAATCAAGACAGCCAGAAGAAATATTAATAACTTCAGATATGCAAATGACACCACCCTTATGGCAGAAAGCAAAGAGTAACTAAAGAGCCTCTTGATGAAAGTGAAAGAGGAGAGTAAAAAAGCTGACTTAAAACTCAACGTTCAAAAAACTAAGATCATGGCATCCTGTCCCATCACTTCAAGGCAAATAGATGGGGAAACAATGAGAGACTTTATTTTCTTGGGCTCCAAAATCACTACAGATGGTGACTGCAGCCATGAAATTAAAAGATGTTTGCTACTTGGAAGCAAAGCTATGACAACCCTAGACAGCATGTTAAAAAGCAGAGACATTACTTTACCAACAAAGGTCCACATAGTCAAAGCTATGATTTTTCCAATAGTCATGTATGGATGTGGGTTGGACCATAAAGAAAGCTGAGTGCCTAAGAACTGATGCTTTTGAACTGTGGTATTGCAGAAGACTCTTGAGAGTCCCTTGAACAACAAGGAGATCAAATCAGTCCATCCTAAAGGAAATCAGTCCTGAATATTAAATGGAAGGACAGATGTTGAGGTTGAAACTCCAATACTTTGGCCACTGGATGTGAAGAACTGCCTCATTGGAAAAGACCCTGATAGTGAGAAAGATGGAGGGCAGAAGGAGAGGGGAACAACAGAGGATGAGATAGTTGGATGGCATCACCAACCCAATGGACATGAGTTTGAGCAAGCTCTGGGAGTTAGTGATGGACAGAGAGGCCTGGCATGCTGTAGTCCATGGGGTGGCAAAGAGTCAGACATGACTGAATGACTGAATGACAGAACTGAACTGAAAGCAACTTTAAAAGTTCACATCAATACAGGTTTGCCTCATAAAACAAGAAAAATTTCTCCAAAGTAATCTAACTTTACACGTAATGGGACTAGGAAAAGAACAGCAAACAAAGCTCAGAATTAGTAGAAGAGAGGAATAATAAAGCTTAGGCAGATATGAAAGGAATAGAGGAAAAAACTAGTAGAAAAGATGAATGAAATGAAGACCTGGTTCTTTGAAAAGATAAACAAAATTAACAAACCTTTAGCTAGAGTAACCAAAGAGAGAGAGAGAGAGAGAGAGAGAGAGAGGACTCAAATAAATAAATCAGAAATGAAAGAAAAAATGCTACAACCTCAGAAATATAAAGGATCATAAGAGATCCAACAAACAATTATGTGCCAACAAGTTGGATAATCTAGAAGAAAGGGATAAATTCACAGAAACATATGACTTCCAACACTGAATCTTAATGATATATGAAAATCTGAAAAGACCAATCAATAGCAAAAAGACTAAAACTGTAATAAAAAAATACAATTAAAAACCCAGGACCAGATGGCTCACTGGCTAATTGCACAGAGTATTTAAAGAAAATTTAATATCCATCTTTCTCAAACTCTTCAAAAATTGAAGAGAAGAGAGACTTCCCACATATATTTTACATAGGAAGCATTACTATGATACCAAAACCATGAGGGCACGACAGAAAAAAAAATAAAGGCCAATATACTTGATAAACATGTATGTAAATATCCTCAATAAAATATTAGCAAACCTAATCCAACAATACATTAAAAAGATCATATATGATAACCATGTGAGATTTATTCCAAGGATGAAAGAACGGTTCAAATCCATGTATCAATCAATGTGATACATCAAAATGAAGAATAAAAAGCATATGATCACCTCAATAGATGCAGAACAGAATCTGACACAATTCAACGACCACTGATGATAAAAATTCTCAACAAAGGGGCCACAGACATAATATACCCCAACTCAATAAAATCCACATATGACAAACCCACAGCTAACATCATACTCAATGGTGAAAAGCCAAAAGATTTTCCCCTAAGATCAGTAACAGGATAAGGGCATCCCTTCTTGCCACTTTTATTCAGCACAGTTTCAAATGTCCTAACCCAAAGCAATTAGGAAAAAAAAGAAATGAAAGGCATCCAAATCAGAAAGAACAAACTAAAACTGCCACTACTTACAGATGACATGATACTATATAGATATAACTTAAGTTTCCATCACAAATAATCATGAATAACCAAAACAATCTTGACAAAGAAGAAGAAAGCTGGAGGTACCATGTACCTTGATTTCAAACTACAATACAAATCTCTAGTAATCAAAACTGTATGGTACTGACACATAAACACACAAGTCAATGGAATAGAATTGAGAGCCCCAAAATATACTCCACATATATGGACAATTAATTTACAACAGAGGAGCAAACAACATATAATGGAGAAATGATAGTCTATTGGATAAATGGTGGAAAAACTTGACAGATGTATGCAAAACTATGAAACTAGTCCACTATCTTATAACATCTGTGTGTGCGCTAAGTGGCTTCAGTTGTGTCTGACTCTTTGTGACCCTATGAACTGTAGCCTACCAAGCTCATCTGACCATGGGATTCCCCAGGCAAGAATACTGGAGTAGGTTCCACTTCCTCCTCCAGGGGATCTTCTCAACCCAGGAAGTAAACCCTCATCTCTTATGTCTCCTGCACTGGCAGGCAGGTTCTTTACCACTAATCGCCACCAGTGGGTTACAGTCCATAGGGTCACAAACAAAGGACTACATCACACTAAAAAGGTTCTGAAGAGCAAAGAAAATTACCATCTAAATAAAAAGGCAGCCTCCTGAAGGCAAATAGATATTCGTAAATTATATATTTGATATGGAGTTGATATCAAAAATATATAAAGAACTCACGCAGAAGATGGCAAAGAATTAAGACATGGAGATCATTTTCCTCCCCAAAAATACATCTGCATGCGGAACAACTCCTACAGAACACCTGCCGAAAGCTGGCAGAAGACGTCAGACTTCCAAAAAGGCAAGCTAAACTCCATATAAAGCAGGAGGGAAAAGGCAGTAAGAAAATAAAGAGACAAAACAGACACCTTGGGGAGGGAGCTGTGAAGGTGGAAAAGTTTCTATATACTTGGAAACTTCCTCAGGGGCAGGGACAGGAGGGAAATACAGAACCTCAGAGAGGAGCAGAGCAACAAGCGCATGCAAGACAAAGCAGAGAGAATTCAGGAAGAAATCAAAGCTGATCAGCCCTTCTCAGCCAAGAAGCTGTTTGCACACTCAAATGACGAGTATGGGTTCCTTCAGGGGTTGGACTCCAGGGAGAGGAATGGGTTTGACAACTGTGGAGAAACTCTGAGGGGTTAATACGACACAGTCAAGGGAGTCCAAGGGAAAACCTGGGTCTGCCAGAGAGGCAAGAGATCATTGTCCCAGGAACCCTCAAACTCCATGTACTCCCAGATCACAGGACCACCCCCCACCACCACTTTGAGAGTGCTATAGAAGGGATGAGCTGGCTGTGGTCTGTGACTGCAGAGGAAGGCATGACGGCCATCTCAGCAGCTGCCAAGCTGTACACAGGGGCAGGTCACTACCCACAACTTTCAGGGAGCCTTTGCATCTTGGCTCTTCCTAGGGACCCACGACCCAAGGCCAATTCATCTGGGAGAGCACACAACATGGCTTAGCCTGTAGCAACATCTAGTAGGCCTCTACCACCTGAGGCACCCCCCGAACATCCCAATGGTAGCTATCTTATTCCTCCTTCTCCCCAGTCCAACTGAGCAAGTGAGTCTTAATAAGGGAACACACACCAGAGGGCAGCCTACAACGAGGGGTGGGGCCAAAACAAAAGCAGAGCACCAAAGGGCTGTGTGACCAAGAGTAGGAAGGGAATTCACTCCTGCAGCAGCAGGTACAGTGGATTGTCCCAACAACTAGCTTGAGACTGTGGACTTGTGAATCTTCTGAACAAGCTGGACTAAGGCCAGATCTGAGTAGGAGCTGACCCCACAGTGAACACAGCAAGGGACAGCTGATATCAGAGGGTAATATTATTTTTTGTTCAGTCACTAAGTTGTGTCCGACTCATGGTGACCCATGGACTGCAGCCTGCCAGTCTCCACTGTTCTCCACCATCTCCTAGAGTTTCTTCAAATTCATGTCTATTGCATCAGTGATGCTATCTAACCATCTCATCCTCTGCTGCCCCCCTTCTCTTTTGCCTTCAATCTTTCCCAACATCAGGGTCTTTTCCAATGAGTTGGCCTTTCACATTACGTGGCCAAAGTAATAGAGCTTTATCGTCAGCATCAGTCCTTCCGATGAATATAAAGAGCTGATCTCCATAGGGCTGATCTCCTTGCAGTCCAAGGGACTGTCAAGAGTCTTCTCAAGCACCACAATTTGAACACATCAGTTCTTCAGCGCTCATCCTTCTTTATGGTCAAATGCTCATGTTGATACATGACTATTGGAAAAAAACATTGCTTTGAATATATGGAGCTTCATTGGCAAAGTGATATATCTGTTTTTTAATAAGCTGTGTAAGTTGGTTATAGCTTTCCTTCCAAGGAGCAAGCATCTTTTAATTTCATGGCTGAAATAACAGTCCACAGTGATTTTGGAGCCCAAGAAAATAAAATCTGTCACTGCATCAACTTTTTCCCCTTCTGTTTGCCATAAAGTGATGGGATATATACATACATATACATACATACACACACACACACAATTATGACTGATTTGTGTTGTTGTATGGCAGAAGCCAATAAAAAATTGTAAAGCAAGTTTCCACCAATTAAAAAATAATTTAAAATAAAAAAAAAAGACCTCACACAAATCAACTATAATGAAACAATGCAATCAAAAATAGGAGGTGGATCTGAATAGATATTTTTCCAAGGAAGACATAGAAATGGCCAACAGGAACATGAATGAAAAAAAATGTGCAGCATCACTAATTATTAGGGAAATGCAAATCAAAACCACAAAGACATATCATCTCACATCTGCCAGAATGGCCATCATCCAAAGGAGAAGAAATAACTAATGTTGGAAACGATATGGATGAAAGGCAATCTTCTTACACTGTTGGTGGGATTATAAATTGGTACAGCCACTATGGAAAATGGTAAGGAAACTCTTTTAAAAATTAAGACTAGAACTACCATATGGTCCAGCTATTTTATTTCTGGTCATTTACTCAAGTAACCCAAGAACATTAATCTGATTAGATACAGTCACTTCTGTGTTCACTGCAGCATAATCTACAATAATCAAGATATCATAACAACCTAAGTGTCCACTGATGCGAGAATGGATAAAGAAGACACACCTACATAATGGAATACTACTCAGTCCTCAAAAAGAATGAAATCCTGCCATTTGCAGTAATATGGATAGCCCTTGAAGGTGAAATAAGTCAAACAAATATTGTATGATTTCACTCATGTGTGGAATCAAACAAACTAATAATGGAACAAAATAAAGCAAATACAAACTCATAGGTACAGAGATCAGATTAGTGGTTACCAAAGGGGAAGAAGGTTTGGAGGATGGGTAAAATAAGTGAAGTGGGTCAACTATATGGTGGTGGATGGTAACTAGACTTGTAGTGGTCATCACTTTGAAGTATATACAGATGTCAGATTATAATGTATACCCAAAAGTAACAGACTGGTTACAAATAGGAAAAGGAGTGTGTCAAGCTTGTATATTGTCACCCTGCTTATTTAACTTATATGCAGAGTACATCATGAGAAACGCCAGGCTGGCTGAAGCACAAGCTGGAATCAAGATTGCCGGGAGAAGTGTCAATAACCTCCGATATGCAGATGACACCACCCTTATGGCAGAAAGTGAAGAACTAAAGAGCCTCTTGATGAAAGTGAGAGGAGAGTGAAAAAGTTGGCTTAAAGCTCAACATTCAGAAAACAAGGATCATGGAATTTGGTCCCATTACCTCATGGCAAACAGATGGAGAAACAGTGGAAACAGTGGCAGACTTTATTTTGGGGGGCTCCAAAATCACTGCAAATGGTGATTGCAGCCATGAAATAAAAAGATGCTTACTCCTTGGAAGAAAAGTTATGACCAACCTAGACAGCATATTAAAAAGTAGAGACATTACTTTGCCAACAAAGGTCCATCTAGTCAAAGCTATGGTTTCTCCAGTAGTCATGTATGGATGTGAGAGTTGGACTATAAAGAAATCTAAGCACCAAAGAATTGATGCTTTTGAACTGTGGTGTTGGAGAAGATTCTTGAGAGTCCTTTGGACTGCAAGGAGATCCAACCAGTCCATCCTAAAGGAAATCAGTCCTGAATGTTCATTGGAAGGACTGATGCTGAAGCTGAAACTCCAATACTTTGGCCACCTGATGTGAAGAGCTGACTCATTGGAAAAGACCTTCATGCTGGGAAAGACTGAAGGTAAGAGGAGAAGGGGACAACAGAGGATGAGATGGTTGGATAGCATCACCGACTCAATGTACACGAGTTTGAGTAAACTCCAGGAGTTGGTGATAGACAGGGAGGCCTGGCATGCTGCAGTCCATGGGGTTGCAGAGTCTGAGTGACTGAAGTGAACTGAACTGATGTCTATAAGCAACCATGAAATATTATAAATTGCTGTAATTAAATGAAACTCTTAAATATAAATTTAACAAACATTTATAGAATCTGTATGCTGAAAATTACAAAATACCCATGAAAAAAAATCATAGAGTTAAACCACAATCACACATTGGGAGAGGCAATGTAGTATGTCAATTCTCCCCCAAATAATCTGTAGGTTTAACAAAATGGCTATCAAATTTCCAGTAAGGTTTTTGTAGACATAGACAAGGTCACTCTGAATTTATAGAGACATAGGCAAACGAACTAAAAGAGCTAAAACAATTTTGAAAAATAAGAATAAACTGAGAGGAAAAACACTATTTAATGTTAAGCCTTACTTAAAACTAAAGCAAGCAAGATACCACCACACTAGTTGATGGAGGGACACTGATTAAAAGAACAGAACAGAGAACTCAACAGCAGACCCACACAGATACGCACAACTGACTTTGACAAAGACTTAAGGCAATTCAAAGGAGGGATATTATAACCTTTTCAAAGAAAGGAGTTGTACAACCTGGAAAACATAGGCAAAAATAATTCTGAATGAAGTCTCACATATTTATACAAGAATTCACAAAAATTAACCAAAAATGAATCACAGACTTGTATGTAATCTTTAACTATAAAACTCAGAAGGAAACAGGAGAGAATCTTCAGGACACAGGGGTAGGCTAAGATTTCTTAGACTTGATACCTAAACACAACCCTTCAAGAAGATTCATTTAAATAAAAATGTTTAAAACGTTACTCTGTGAAAAATCCAGTTAAGAATCTGACAAGCTACAGAAGGATAAAAAGTATTTTCAACAGATTTCCAATTAGACTCATAGGTAGAATATAATATATAAAGAATTATTAAAATGCAAGAGTAAAAAATAAATAATAAAATCAGCAATGATCAAATTAGAAAAAAAGCAAAATAAATGAACAGATACTTGATTAAAGAGGATACGCATACCTAATAAATACATAGGAAAATGTTCAACATTTTCCCATCATTAGTCATTGTGGAAATGCAAACTAAAACCACAATATTACTACATACCTATGAGAATGACCAAAGTAATAAATAATGATAACATCAAATCCTTGTGAAGATGCAGTATAGCTGAGTCATGTATTTCTGAGGAGAATGTAAATGGTACAGGCCTATTGAAATGGATACATAGTTTCTTATAAAACTAAACAGCTATGAATTATACAACCCAGCAACTGTAATCTTATCTAATTTATACCAGAGAAATAAAAATTTATGTTCACATAAAAACCTGTACATGAATGTTCATAGTAGCTACATTTACAATAGCTTAAAACTGTAAACACCACAAATGTCCCTCAATGAATGGATATTTAAACACATGTTGTATATCTATACTATGGAATATTATTTAGCCACTCTCAAAAGGTTAAGAGTTCATTTATATAATATTACTGAAATGCCATAACTATATATATATCAGTTCAGTTTAGTTCAGTCGCTCAGTTGTGTGCGGCTCTTTGAGACACCATGGACTGCATCACGCCAGGCCTCCCTGTCCATCCCCAACTCCCGGATATGTGTGTGTGTGTGTGTATATATATATATATATATATAAAATGACACCACTATTGAGGGAAGAAAGGATGGAAATGAAGCAATTAGACTTTGTAATGGCTATTGACACTAGTCGAACCATGAAGACTTTTTTTTTTACTTGCCCTTAGTCTGAAGTTGTTTTTTACATTAAGTGAGGTAAAGGGTCAACAAAGCCACGACAAAAAGAAAATCACAACATCCTCTGGAAGGCCAGGAAGAGGCCACCTGCCACAAGTCTTTAGAGGCACTCACTGGAAGTCTAGGGCTTCCCTTGTAGATCAGTAGTTAAAGAATCTGCTTGCAGTGCAGGAGACCTAGGTTCAATCCCTGGGTCAGGAAGATCCTCTCGAGAAGGAATGGCAACCCATTCCAGTATCCTTGCCTGGAAAATCCCATGGACAGAGGAGCCTGGTGGGCTGCAGTCCATGCGGTCGCAAAGAGTTGGGCATGACTGAGTGAGTTAACACTTTCACTTTCTTTACTGGAAGTCTATAAAATGGAACCCATTCTGTGTTCTGCTTACTAAGAACATCAAAGGAACTTTGTTATAGTCATGATACATCTTGCCTGTTGATTACAAAGTGGATAAGGAATCCTGTAATAATTCACTAAAGTTCTCTGAAACTACTGCATCCTGGAAAAATGAAAAGCAATACCCAGGTAAGTACCAGGGAGAAGCACTCAGATGGTTAGAATCAAGTCCCATTTGTTCTTTCGTCATTGGCCACCAATAATGTAAGCATCCTTCATCATTCAGTTTGTCTCTCTCTCTCTCTTTAGACAGCGAGACAAGAATTTAATTAAGGTTATTGTATGAGCTGAAATTCCTGATATCAAACCCCGAAATTCCTCCTAGTTTCCACCTAATTAAAGATATGCAAGTATATCTTGGGTATTCATGCCCCGCAGGTCAAAGTCTATAAAGTTTGGTCCACGGGCCACCAGTAGCATATTCCTGAGCTGTACTCCACATCTGCTGTAGCCTACCCTGGGAGGGGTGGGGAGGTAGAGATGAAGCCCCCACTGCTAGCAAGTACTTAGGAGCTTCTTAGGCAGAGCAGAGGTCAGAACATCAAATCAGGAAAGTCAAAATGAGTAGGAGGATCGAGAGTACCCATATCAGCGGCAAGGACTCAGAGGACTACCCCAAAGAAAACTCTGAGCAGCCTGGGAATTTTTAAAGCTCATTGTCTTCTCATGAACCTTTTGACCTGGTGCAGGAGGACTGCAGATATTGCTAGCACAGGGGCAGAGCGGTTCTAGGTTCTAAATCCTGGCCCTGGAACTTCCCTGCAGCAATGGTACTTCTGTTTACATACTCATTTACGTGCGACAGCTCAGATGCTGAAGAGTCTACCTGCAAAGCAGGAGACCCCAGTTTGTTCTGTGGGTTGGGAAGATACCCTAGAGAAGAGAATGGCTACCCACTCTGGTATTCTTGCCTGGATAATCCCACGGACAGAGGAGCCTGGTGGGCTATATATAATCGCAGGATCGCAAAGAGTCAGACAGAACAGAGCAACTAACATTTTCACTTTTCTTATGTGCTTTGGTGAGTTTTAAACCCAGATAGGCAAAGATGGATGAAATTCATAGACTTACTATACACTCATGTTAGACAAGGAAGCAAAGACATAATCTCAACAGAGACAGAACTGTTAAATTTAGCTGTCATGGGCTGGTGCACTTGTCCCAAATTTACCCCTCAATATTTCACAGCTATCCTCCTCACTGTATTCCATTTTGCTTCCCTGTTAGTCACTGATGTGTAGCTATTATTTCATCTTCCTTACTCAACTCTAGCTCCAAGTCTGTCAGCAGAATCTATTTTTAAGCCAATAATCAACTAGAAGTAACAGGCAGCCCTTGTGTCTTCCTGCTATATTTAGATCTCTTATTTTTCATTTTTCCTTGTCCGTGCTCTGGCAACACCCTCCAGCAGACTGCTAACAGAAGAGATACCTGCTATCTTTGCCTTCTGTTTGACTTGGACGTGGATCTAACTTCTCAACTGCAAGTTTATGTTTGCTGCAGTTTTCCTGTGGATTGTGTTTATCCAATCATTAAAGTTTCCTTTTAGTCTTGCCTTATAATGTGTTCCATGAAGAATCAGAGCTGAATTTAATATTGTTTTTCTGACTCTGTTAATTCATTTCTTTTTTTTCAACATGGATACAAACTAACATGAACTGTTACTAAACCTACCAAATTAATCCATCCTTGCCTACCTGGGATAAAAATTATGTGGTATTTTTCATTCAGCGTGCTGCTAGAATTCATCAGGGTATCTGCATTCTTATTTACATGTAAGATCTGTCAGCTGTTCCCTTCTGTTGAGATGTCTTCACCATGTTACCTAATATGTGTTAGCTTTATAAATTTGCCACTTTTTAATCCATGTTCCAGAATAATTTATTCAACATATATTTATCTATTCCTTGATGCTACATAAAAAATGTACCTCTTACAATGTAAATATTTTCCAAACTTTTCNAATAATTTATTCAACATATATTTATCTATTCCTTGATGCTACATAAAAATGTACCTCTTAAAATGTAAATATTTTCCAAACTTTTCCAATTTCATGTATTTTAAGTCTATTCTGATTTTATACTTCTTAGGCATATTTAGTAAGTTTTATTTCCCTACAAAAATCACCTGCTACCATCAGGTGTTCAATTTATGTATATGTTCTTTCATTCATTTACTTTTCAGATGTTTTCAAAGAACTAGATTTTCATTTGGAATTTCTGTTTTTATAAAGGTGTATGTTTTTGTTTTAGCCTTGGAAAGATATCAGATTTAGCAGTACTCTTATTCAACAAATAAAAACTAAAGACAAAGGACAAGAAAAGAAATAAAATGAGTATCTTTTGTATTGATTAAAGGCAAGTTTACTGAGAAAACAGTGTGGTCCTGACCTGCTAAATCTGCAGTCTTTCTGTGGCATTTTACAGATATACCTTCTTCGATGGCTTTATTTTCACTATGTTCAATCGTTTTGATTAAAATCTATCTTATGAACATGTCATAAAGTTGGTTTTTGTTTGTTTGCTTTCAACCAATTAGAGTCTATTTTGTTTTGGGAATTGTTAAGGGACTTAAACCTACTTGCATTTTTCTAATTAGAGATTGTTTTACTTTCTGCTATTCTGTAAGTTGTATTTTTACTATTGATATTGCTTATTTTCTATTCATGCATTAGGTGCACTGACAATTTTTAATTCCTTATTTTGTGTCTAGTGGTTTGGAAGCTATTACCACTTATTTTCCTCCGTTAGCTACTCAGATATTTAACACATTGATTCACTTGTACTATTTAAAGTGCTGTGCCTTTGTGCATCTAAGGTATGCGTATCATTCATGGACCAGAAAAACCCCACAGCAAACTTCTACTGTTACTGCTCTGCGTCTCCATCTCTTACCAACCAAATCTCTTGCTATGATTCATATTTAAAATATTATCAAATATTTAAACTGAACTATGACTTTCAGAGGTTCTTTGTTAACAATTTTGGACTATACTCTAGTCAGTATGTGAACCAAGATTTTCTCTCCCTTTTCTTTCCCAGTTCAGAAGGTTGGAGATCCACTCCTGACTATGAAGCCAGCACCACAGGAAACCCTCTGCCTCCAGCTCCACCTGAGGAATTTTGTTCCCAGAATTTCCCAACCCTCTCCAGCTACCTGGGGGAGGCAATGAAATCGTCCTTGGTTTATTCTTATATTGCTGAAATATATCCTTGAGTAATGCTTTCAGAGGGAACTGAAAAGACTTGTCTTTACAAACTTGAAACTTCCTTAGTTGTTGTTGTCTTTTTTTGTCTGCTGTGGTGAACTCCTCTAGTGTGTTTTTCAGCTTATTTATAACTTCTCTTTGGTTGTTGCTGTTGTTCAGTCACTAAGTCATGTTGGACGCTTTGCAAACTATCTCCCAGAGATTAGAGATTGCTCAATCTCATATCCACTTAATCAGTGATGGCATACTACTGCTAAGTCACTTCAGTTGTGTCTGACTCTGTGCAACCCCATAGATGGCAGCTCACCAGGCTCCACCGTCCCTGGGATTCTCCAGGCAAGAATACTGGAGTAGGTTGCCATTTCCTTCCCCAATGTATAAAAGAGAAAAGTGAAAGTGAAGTCACTCAGTCGTGTCTGACTCTTAGCGACCCCATGGACTGCAGCCTACCAGGCTCCTTTGTCCATGGATTTTCCAGGCAAGAGTACTGGAGTGGGGTGCCATTGCCTTCTCTGACTGATGGCATACAACCATCTAATCCTCTGTTGTCCCCTTCTCCTTCTGCCCTCAGACTTTCCCAGCATCAAAGTCTTTCCCAATGAGCCAGCTCTTCGTATCAGGTGGCCAAAGGGCTTCAGCTTTAGCATCAGTCCTTTGAATGAATAGTCAGAGTTGATTTCCTTTAGGATCAACTGGTTTGATCTTCTTGCAGTCCAAGGGACTCTCAAGAGTCTTCTCCAGCACCACAGTTTGAAAGCATCAATTCTTCGGCGCTCAGCTTTCTTTATGGTCCAACTCTCACATCCATACATGACTATTGGAAAAACTGCAGCTTTGACTATATAGACTTCTGTCAGCAAAGTAGTATCTTTGTTTTTTAATATGCTGTCTAGGTTTGTCATAGCTTTCCTTCCAAAGAGCAACTGTCTTTTAATATCATGGCTGCAGTCACCATCCACAGTGATTTTGGAGCCTAAGAAAACAATCTGTTACTGTTTCTACTTTTTCCCTATTTATTTGCCATGAAGTGATAGAGCCAGATGCCATGATCTTAGTTTTTTGAATGCTGAGTTTTAAGCCAGATTTTTTACTCTCCTCTTTCACCTTTATCAAGATTCTCTTTAGTTCCTCTTCACTTTCTGCCATTAGGGTGGAATCATCTGCACACCTGAGGTTATTGATATTTTTACTAGAAATCTTGATTCCAGTTTGTGATTCAACCAGCCAGCACTATGCATGATGTACTCTGCATATAACTTGAATGAGCAGGGTGACAATATACAGCCTTGACGAACTTCTTTCCCAATTTGGAACCAATCCATTGTTCCATGTCACTGTTATCTTTAATAATAGACTATAAATCATGCTAAAAGATAACTGGAGCAGTTCAAATTGGATACTCCTTCATGATAGATTGGTATGGAATGTGAAGGAGAAAAGAGAATGATAAACTCTATGGGTTATGACCCATAAGCCACACTGCTGCCCCAAACAAGCCAAAATAACATGTGCTGGGACTGAATCTCTCCATCTAGAGCTGTGAGTGCCAAGCATTAAGGCCTCCAGCAATCCCCTACTACACCAGGGTCATGGCCCTCAATATTGCATCCACTCACTCTAATTTGCTACCTTCCATGTGCTTTTTTAGAGAAGGTGATGGCACCCCACTCCAGTACTCTTGCCTGGAAAATCCCATGGATGGAGAAGCCTGGTAGGCTGCAGTCCATGGGGTCGTGAAGAGTTGGACATGACTGAAGTGACTTAGCATGTGCTTTTTGCCACATTCACTTTGGTAAAAAAAAAACAAAAAACATATGAATAGAACTGGCTAGAGCCGAGAAACCTGAGTGTTAAACTGTATTTGCCATGTGACATGATGCTGAGAAACACTAAGTTCTCTGAGGCCCACCATATCCCAGAGGCAGAGACGGCACAGGGTGTCAAGGGCAGAGTCCTGGAGGAGAAGTCCGGCTGGATCGATCTGAATACTTTACTGTACTTCATCCTGGCCTAATATCCTGTTCAACACCCTCTTCCTTGAATTTAAAGCAATGCATTGGGGGTCTTGCAACATTTGTTCCCTCCCAAGATTGTCACTCACTGTCTGCTCTAAGAGCCCCTAGCCATGGCCTCATCTAGAGTTTCTGCATGAGGTGTCCGGTCCTGTTGGCTTCCAAGCCTTCATCTAACTGTTGTCTCCTTGTAGCCACTTGTCCTGGGAGGACCACATATATTATTACCTAAGCTGGGCCACTCTTAAAAGTGAAAGGGATACAGTTAATAGCTGTGCCAGGACTGCCCCCAGCAGACGGGTCCTATCTGGCCCCTTCCCAGAAACAACCTCTCTCCCCTCCCACTAGATGACCACCTCTCTCCTCCAGAGCTTTCTAAGACGCCACACCCCTGACTCACATTATCTTTTCTATAAGATGATCTTTTCTATAAGAGGAGCCCTTGTCTTAGACCCATGATGAGGTCATCAAGTGTTGCAAAAGTCAAAGGTTTGGGAGTTTGTCCTGTGTTTCACACACACCAGCGCCTGGGTTCTGTGTTTCAGAAACAGTTTCTTTAATTGTGAGTGAGGGAGAGTAACTCCACAAGACTTCACTGCAGTCAGAATTCAGATCAGGTGAGCCCACCAGGATACAGCCATGTGTGACTGACTACAAATGCCTCAAGGACAGTGAAGGTGTGTCCTGAGACCATCCCCCTGAGCAGAACTGACAGCATCAGCTACACACCCGCCTGGAGGCCCTGCCCCCAGCCTGGTTCCTCCAGATTTCAAGGCATGTCGTGGACACACTCAGCTTGACCTGGCCCCTGCACACCTGAGGTCCTGAGGGCTTCAGAAGAGAATCAGCACCCCCTTCTACAAAGTCTTGTCCTTGTCAATCACAACTTCCTCTGCTCTCCTTCCTCTGTGTGGGCGGCCACTGAGCATAGCCTGGGTGTGTGTGGGTTTGTGTGTGTTAGACTGCTTAGTCACGTCCAACTCTTGTTACCCCATGGACTGTAGCTGTAGCTTGGGTAGGCAGTGGAAATCCTGTAGGAACCCCCATAGCAGGCTGGGGAGAGGGCAGAGTGAGAGCTGACCTTGGCCCCTCCACTCCTGCAGGAGGCTTTGAAGGATGACCAAACTCCTCATCGAATTCCTGTCTCATGTATTTACTACACAGACCCTTACAGCCAAGTTGGCTCTGTGTCTGATGCCAGGAAGATCAATAAACTCATCTGCCAAAGCCAGTCTCTTGGGCTGGATGGGTCTTACAGCCCTCAGGGTGCAGGGAGCGGAGGGCTTCCTGAGGCAGCCTGGCATCATGGGTAGGAAGACAGTATTAAAGCGCCACCCTGGATGCAAAGCCGTCCCTAGAAAACTCTGCTGGCTGCAGTGCCTGGTTCTCTGAAATTCTGCCCCAGCTCTCACCCAGCAGCTTGCATTCTGTCATTCCAAGCTGGCCAGCAAGGGATTTGTTCAAGGAAAAGTCAGTTGTCGATGATGAGGAAAGATCATAAAGAAGTGATGGTCTGAAAATCCCTCAGTGGCTCTGAAACTGGGAGAAGCCAGGCTCACTCCTTCCAGAAAGAGAAGCTGAGACAGAATGGCCAAAGAAAGTCTGAAAATGGAGTCTATTCTGAGGGAGGGAGAGAGGAGTGATTTCAATTTGTCTAACTTGTAGAAAAATAAAACACAAGAGCTCTAAAAGCACAACTAGAGGCAAGCACTCTGGAGTCAGGCATGTCCTGCTGGGTGATCGCAGGCAAGTGGCTGAACTTTGTGCACCGGTTTCCTGAACTTGGGCCTCCTGGCGGCTCAGATGGTTAAAAAAAAAAAAAAAATCTGCCTGTGACGTGGGAGACCTGGGTTCGATCCCTGGGTTGGGAAGATCCCGTGGAGATCCCATGGAGGAGGGCATGGCAATCCACTCCAGGATATCTTGCCTGGAGAATCCTCATGGACATAGGAGCCTGGAGGGCTACAGTCCATGGGGTCACAAAAAGTCGGATACTACTGAGCAACTAAGCACACACACATTCTTGCCCTGAGATGTGAATGCTAATGCAGACTTTGGAGCCATTCAGCCCTTTGCAGAAAGAGTGGAGCAAAGCAAGGGCACTAAAGATCTGCAAGTGTAGTTCATGCCGTGCGGAGAGGCTGGGCTCCAAACCAGGATGAGGCAGCCGGGTCTCTGGGCTCCTGGCGGCTGAGTGAGTATGCACATCCACGTGCCCTCTATCCCCTGATTTTACCAAGATACTGGAGGAACAAACACAGATAAAACAACCACTGCCATAAGCTGGGAGGAGTGTACAAGTGGAAAAGAAGCAGTAATAACTTCCAAACAAGATAACCATGGGATGGAAATCAGTTGTTAGCAAGTCAGAAAAAGAATATGAATTTGAATTTTGACTGTTACTGAGAGCAAAAATGGAAATTCAATCCTACAGAGGCTCTCCTGTCTCATTTAAAATAAAAGCAAAGACCCGGTAGACTTGGGCAGCACCTGTTGTATCTCTGATCCTCTCACCTGACTCATGCCCACCAATCTGGCCCCTTCTGTTCCAAGGACAGATCTAGATGACATGTTCCTGCCTCAGGGTAGTCCAAAAAAGATACATCTTGTAAAGATAAAATCATGACACACAAGTATAAAATTAACACATTTGTGTAAAAGACGTTTTTTAAGTCATTAGTTAATGAGGGAAACAGCAAGGCATGAAAATCCACTTCTGAGGAGCATCCAAAGGGCAGACATGGACACAGGCAACCAGGAACGCCAATCCCATCTATTCACAGATAAGTCAGTCCATCAGACAGAATCCATTTGCATCTCAATGGACTGAAATCATTTCCATCACTACCAGTCTGAGAACTTGCAAAGTTGAAAGGTGGTTCAAGGACCATGGCCTACTGACCACTAGAGCATCTGATAACCTGGGAGGTGCAGGTGACCTCACACAGAGATGCCACAGATGCCTGCTTATCTTTCTCTCCTTCACCATTTTATTTATTTTATTATGGTAATGATGTTTTGCATTTCAAAGCCTTTCACCATCTTTCCTGAAGCCTAGGTGTGTGTTCTTTCTGCCAAGAGCATTCACCTCCCTGATGCTATGATTTTTTCCATGGCCTCCCTCTCCGGTCTCACAGCCCACATCTGGCTCCAGCATGTGTGAGGCTCCCTCCCCAATTCTTACAGCCCCCAAAACTGGGTGCATGTTCTCCCCCCTCTCTCTCCCTTTCTCTAGAGGGCAGGGAGTTTTGTCCATCTTGATGGCTGCTGTATCCTGGGATCCTAGAACAGTGTGTGACAACAGCATGTAAGCCTTCATTAAATATTGGTTGAGCAAAGAGACAGATGAAAAACAAACATCAACAGCAGCAGGGGTGAGAAAGGGGAGGTCTGGATGAACACAGGTTGGCAGGTTCCACTCACTTTCTAAAAACTGCTTTGCCCTCTTGTCACATCATGTTATTTACAAACAGCCTCCCTCCAGATTAGGTCAGATTTGATAATGGAGGTGCTATCACAGCATTCCCTAAAGCCTCCTCCTCTTAAGATCCAAAGCTGAAAAGTTACCTTTGTTCACCTGGAGATTCCTGTCCCCATCAAGAGACATGATGTCCTTTTAGTGATGCCTCCACCCTGATCCCCACCCCCAGACCAGCCACAGCTGCATGATGGGCCTGGGAGCACCAACTCCAGAACCCCCTTTTGGAGCCAATGGAAGCGACAGCACTGAGTCTAAGATATTAACTCCCTAAGATCCTATTCCATACAAGGACCATTATGATACTATGATTTGACCCAGGGGAGCAACTTTCACTCACAAGGATGCAGGTCCCTGCTCATCTCTATCATCTTTGCTACCTACCTGCCTCCTCCACTTTGCCTGAGTCCCAGGATGCTTCCTCATTACTCAATCACTGCTGCCCTCCCCTCAAGAGCCAAGATGGGATCTCCAAACAGGCCAAGGTGAACATGGCTGGAACTTCAGCGGCCAGCTCACCTGCACTCAGTTGACCACGCCGGCAGCCATCCTGCCCGTGTCCGAGGCCCTGACAGCTGCCCAGGCAAGAACTGGCATGGCAGCCCTGCCCAAGGCTCCTGTTCATGCATGGGACAGGCAAGTAGAATGCCATTCCTGGAAGCAGCTGTCAATCTATCACAGAAGGAAGTTGGCAGATAAGCATCCTGGACATCCCCACTGCCCATAGCAGTAGCTTTTTAAAGTATCCTGTATTGTTTTCCCTCCCTCCCCTGTCCCACTTAGTCTCTCAGATTATGTGCACTCAAATCCTCGTCTTGGGCTGATGTGTCAAGGGTAGAAACCTTGGCAAGGCAGACTTCTTTACAGGTTGAAAGATATCCCCCTTGTCAAGGGCAGAAACCTTGACAAGGCAGACTTCTTTACGGGTTGAAAGAAACCCCCCTTGGCAAAGGTAGAAACATTGACAAGGAAGACACTAAAAGTTCTTTACTAAATCTTAATTCTCTGACACGGATAACAATGAGTCAAAAGAACGACAATTCTTTATAGAAGTAATTTTGCAACCGTTAAACAAAAGAGAAATTAAAGCTAAAAAGGCTAGTGTTCAATTCTTTTTTAAATTTGTACAAGAGCAATGTCCTCGGTTTCCAGAAAAGGGCACTGTTAATTTAGATACTTGGGTGAAGCTAGGAATAATCAACAATAACACAATAATAGTGGGAGACTTTAATACCCCACTCACAC
>SJYQ01002768.1:533054-561038 GCA_006410935.1 Redunca redunca | reverse complement strand
AAGAAGAAAAATTCCTAACACTTTTCTGAAGGAATAATTTTATGTAAATATTTACACTGGAGAGAACCAAGTCAGAATCATTAATAAAAAGACTTTCAAGGATAAAATTCTGTGTGGAAAAGAAAGGTAAGAGTAGAGAGAAAAAGGGACTATGTAAAATACCCACCAGGTAAAGAAGGGCATGTTTGTATATGTTTTTTGCTTAATGATAGGCATGTCAAATTATATGGAATTTGAATAGATTCAATTTAAAATAGAGACTGACAGTTTTCTTTTAAAATGTTTATATTTACAATGGGATGGAAGTGACATATTTTGTAGTTAATTAATCTACGTTAGAACTTTAGATGGCAAGGTAAAAAAATCCATCAATGAAAAAATACAGCATCTCAAAATTCTTGCAGAAATCACTAGAACAGGAAGTGTGAAGGCTTCTGGCTTGGGCATTGCTCTGCCATATTAAGACATGCACGGCTAGAGGCAGGGGGAGCTGGGCAGGCACTCTGGAGCTCTGGGGATCAGTTATGGTACAACCTGTGGACATTCACATGCAGACCTGCAACTTACAACTTATGTGCATGTTTCTGCTTTTGAAACTTTCCCAAGTCACCCTGTTATGAAGCAGGAGCGTGCACTGAGCCTTGCAGGGTGTAGTGCAGGACATGCAAAGGTAGGGTGGTCTCCTTCACTGTTGGCAAACGTGGAGGCTGGCAGGACAGTCCTGGATACTCTCAGGGACCTTGCCTGCAATTCCAGCTCAGGCACCTCGGATGTAAGAGCAGGAAGCCCCATGGGCGAGGACCGCCACTGTTGCAACTTACCATTTGTAGCCAAATGTTAGTGGTCAACACTTGGTTCTTTTCATCCTTTAAAGGAAAAAATAAAAAGAGTCAAAGATATGGTTTATACAGTTTACCTAAGAGGAAATGATACCATTATTCATGCACCAGTCTGATGGATGGGACGGCTGGTGTGTGTCGAAATTAGAATTCACCAAGCACTTCCAAATATACTCCAGCATTTCCCTAGAGTGAAGCTTTTCTATTTGCACATTAATTACAGAGCTCTTACGCAAGATAGAAAAGTAGAGAGAAGGAAATTAAAACCCTGAAACCCCACCATCCAGAGATGATATCTGCTAACGGTTTAACTTATTTTTACTTACACTTTTTAAAATCACTTGTATATTTAAAAAAATGAGACTGGGTGCAAATTTCAGTCGTTTAAAGTCAAGTTTATTACAAGAATGGATAGAGTTTTAAGCAAATTGAAATATTTTAGGCTTCCCTCCCCTGGGAAAGGGAGCCCTCCCGTGACAGCTGCTGCCCCTGTGCTACAATGCTGTGTGGGCCCCATTTCTTCCGGGGTCTGCCTACCTTTTCTTCCATCCTTCATCAACCAGGCAGCACACCAGACCCTTAACACACACAAGCAAGGTAAATCCTGTCCAGGTGAGCAAACTAAGGGTCAGAAAGGTAAGCTGACTTTATGAAGGAAACATTCACACCTGGATCTGGGTCAAGAGCCCTCTTTCCACATTTGCAACCTGAGTGTGGGCTCCAGAAGGGTGCCGAGTCTGCATTCTGTCCAGGGAGTGTGAGGCAGCATATCAACAGTGGCTTTACCCTCGCACTGGGCACCCAAAGAAGATGCTAGCCAACTTCAGACCTTTCCAACTGGGATGCAATCAGTTTTTTTTTTTTTTTAAATCATGGCTGGCAAGGCCCAAAAGTGGCTAGCAAGAGCCAGGGCGGGCACGGAGAAAAATGAGCAAGTTTCCTGCAGTGGTTCTACTAAGAATGCTGTTGTTCAGTATTTCGTGTTCAATTCCCACCGAAAAAGACTCCACAAACTAGCAATTTCGCCCCCTCCAGGAGAAAGTGCTTATTAATGCTGAGATGCCCTGAGGCTGAGACCATGAGCTCCTTCAATAGGAACTACCTGGTTCCCTGGTAGCATTCACATAAACAGACCCAGTGGCAGAAAGAACACCATCTGCTGGGGCGTGGTCACAGGGCAGGGATGCAAGCGAGAAATGAATGCTGCTTCTCATTAATATACAAATGTGTTGAACATGTAAGGAGCTGGCAGAGATTCTTGGACACATCAATGTCCCTGCCCCAGCAGCTCACTCTGGGCACCTCTGAGAGATGACAGTTGGGGTAGGAAGGTAAATCTTGTAGAAGGGATCAGGCTGCCTGGAGAAAGACAGGTGACCAAGTCCCAGGGACCTCAGGCCAGGGGCTGTGTCCAGACGAAGAAGTTGCCAGTCTGGTCACAAGGAAAATATATCCCCCTTTTGCAAAATAACACCCGCCAGGGGTTAGGGTAGAAAAATCTGTGGAACTAACCTCCCTCTGTGCAGAGTGAACAGTCCCTGACGAAGCCATGCATCTGCACTGCACGAGGGCTCCAGTTCCAGTCTGATCCCAGTGCTATCTGAAAGAGCTGATAAACTCTTTCAGGACATATGTCCCTTGCCTCGACTTATTAAGGAATTGTTGTTTTTAATACACTTAAAATTAGCCAGTGTTCCATTCAGGTGGCTTCTTTCTCTTAATTGCATCCATGTCTTTATCTTCTGAGAGAAAGGCTTCTGTGGTTTGGGAGCTCAATTACGACCAATCTAATTAAAAGCCTTTCTTCTTTCCAACACGCCAGCTGAAACCTCATTAGAGGGAAACGGGATTTCTGTGGTGTGCGGTGGCATGGGACTAAGCAAGCGTTTCAAACTGTAATCAACGCAGAGCAGCAGCCAGCCTCCAATGGAGGGAGCAGCAATGCAGGTTGGGGGCCTCCACGGAGACCCAGGAAAAGCCTGCAGGACCAGAAGAAAGGCTCCTGTCTGTGTTCCCCTCCTCCCACCCCAGGCCACCCACTGGCTGAGACTCAGCTCTCTCAGCCTGCATGGTGACAAAGCATGGTGGCATCTCCTTCCCACCCCCATGTGAAGCAGGTCCCTTCCCCTCCAAAGACTGAATGCTTGCATCACCCCCAAATCTCCTATGTTGAAACCTACCTCCCCCTGGGATGGTATTAGGATGGGGTCTTTGGAATGTGTTTAGGTCATGGGGGTGTGTTCACTCTCAGAACCAAGACTGTTGTCCTTATTAAAGGGACCTCAAAGAGCTCCCTCACTGCTTCTGCCATGTGAAGACCCGGCAGGGAGACAGCCATCTATGAACCAGGAAGTAGGCTCTCACCAGACATCAGAGCTGTAGGTGTCTTGATCTTGGATTCCTCAGCCTCCAGAATTGTGAGAAATAAATGTGTGTCACTAAGCCACTGAGTGGTACACTGGTTATAGCAGCCAGGCTGACGGAAGAAAGGACCCTCACAGTCTGACCTCTGCTCAGTTCCAGAATAGCTCTCTGCCCTCCTCCAGCTGCACTGCTAAAAGAATCCAGTCTCAGGTCCTTAGGGCAGCACACAGCCCCTTCAATAACCCATAGTCCAACCAAGTGTTCATTTATTCACCCATGCGACAAAATAATTGTGAAGCACTTCCTGTTTCGGGCATTATGCCAGCCTGACACGCACCATGGTGAACTGAACAGACATGGTCCCTGAGCTCACAGAATATAAAACCTGGGTGGAGGGTAGGATAATATAATTTGACAATGACACACCTGTAATTACAAACGGTGACAAATCATGGAGGACAGGAAGAGGACACCTTCAGAAAGGATGACAGGGAGATAAACATCACCAGAGGGATGAAGATGGGGTCCCGAGAATGAGACGTGACCTTTACTCCCTATGACTCTGCAACACCAAAGCCACGGCCCCTCACACCCACCATAGGCACCTTCCTCCTTCCAAGACCTTGCTCCCCCTCAACTCCCGGGGGCCTTTCCTGCCACACACCCTCCTCCTTCCTCTTTCGCAAGCCCAGGGGCTCCAAGAAGGAAGCTGCAGTCTGGGCAGACCTGTGGCCTCAGACTACAGGCACCAGGGAGGCAGAGTGCAATTCAGCCCGAGGAGGAACCTTCCTGCCAGTGGTCCAGCTGCATCAGAAGGGACTTAGCTCTACTTTCTGTTTCTTCCCACAAGGATAACGAGTTATCTAAACATCATTTCATGTAAAATAAATCTATGTTACATAAAAAAAAGAGAGACCTGGCCACCAGTTTCCAGTTGTGAGTACAGAAGATGGCCACCCTCCCGGTCCACCCTGGGCTGGCCTCCAAAGGCACAGCCAGGTAACCAGGACCTGCAAGGTCTGCAGAGCAAGGTCCTCTGCCACCCAGTGCCCCGTCACACCTTCCCAGCCTTGTCCTCACCACCCACAGCCCTGACTCCCTGTGGAGTTGGGAGTGAAGCTTCTCCTCTCTTACCTCGTCCTCCTCCACTGACACAGAAGCTGCCAGCCTCCCGTTCTGCCCTCACATTTATCTGAAATCAGGCATCGGCAAATGAAGCTGAACTCAGTGGTCATGCCCCACACAGGCTGCAATCACAGGAGTCCAACACTGGGACTCTTGGTGGGGGGAGGGGTGAGAAGGGGGTTTCCAAACCCTGACCCCAGAACCAGGCCCAGGGGATTTGAAAAACAGGCAGGTACAACCCCCTGGGGCTGTATATTGTCACCCTCCTTATTTAATTTATATGCAGAGTACATCATGCAAAATGCTGGCCTGGATGAAGCTCAAGCTGGAATCAAGATTGCCAGGAAAAATATCAATAAACTCAGATATGCAGATGATACCACCCTTACGGCAGAAAGCAAAGAGGAACTAAAGAGCCTCTTGATGAAGGTGAAAGATAAGAGTGAAAAAACAGGCTTAAAACTCAACATTCAAAAAACAAAGATCATGGCATCTGGCCCCATCACTTCATGGCAAATAGACGGGGGAAACAATGACAGACTTTTTTTTTCCTGGGCTCCAGAATCACTGCAGATGGTGACTGCAGCCATGAAATTAAAAAATGCTTGCTCCTTGGAAGAAAAGCTATGACCACCTCAGTTCAGTTAAGTCGCTCAGTCGTGTCCGACTCTTTATGACCCCATGGACCACAGCACGCCAGGTTTCCCTGTCCATCACCAACTCCTGGAGTTTACTCAAACTCATGTACACTGAGTTGGTGATACCATCCAACCATCTCATCCTCTGTCATCCCCTTCTCCTCCCTTCAGTCTTTCCCAGCATCAGGGTCTTTTCAAATGAGTCAGTTCTTCATATCAGGTGGCCAAAGTATTGGAGTTTCAGCTTCAGCATCAGTCCTTCCAATAAATAATCAGGATTGATTTCCTTTAGAATGGACTGGTTGGATCTCCTTGCAGTCCAAGGGACTCTCAAGAGTCTTCTCCAACACCACAGCTCAAAAGCATCAATTCTTTGGCGCTCAGCTTTCTTTATAGTTCAACTCACATCCATACATGACTACTGGAAAAACCATAGCTTTGACTAGATGGACTTTTGTAGGCAAAGTAATGTTTCTGCTTTTTAATATGCTGTCTAGGTTGGTTATAACTTTTCTTCCAAGGAGCAAGCATCTTTTAATTTCATGGCTGCAGCCCTCATCTGCAGTGATTTTGGAGTCCCGAAAATAAAGTCTGACCAACATAGACAGCATTTTAAAAAGCAGAGACATTACTTTGCCAACAAAGGTCTGTCTAGTCAAGGCTATGGTTTTTTCATATGTGGGAGATGGACCATAAAGAAGGCTCAGTGCCAAAGAATTGATGCCTTTGAACCGTGGTATTGGATAAG
Organism: Redunca redunca; assembly: GCA_006410935.1. Lineage (NCBI taxonomy): Eukaryota > Metazoa > Chordata > Mammalia > Artiodactyla > Bovidae > Redunca > Redunca redunca. Next base: position 555,324 of record SJYQ01002768.1, on the reverse strand, counting down.
ATTCTTGAGAGTCTCTTGGACTGCAAGGAAATCAAACAGAGGATGAGATGGTTGGATGGCATCAGCGACTCAATGGATATGAGTTTGAGCAAATTCTGGGAGATGGTGAAGGACAGAGAATCCTGGCATGCTGCAGTCCACGGGGTTGCAAAGAATCGGACATGACTGAGTGACTGAAGAACAATGACCTTCTGGGAGCAAATGGCACAGGATCCGGGCACAGGTTCCAGGACTCCAGACCCTCGGCAACCATCTGTCCATCATGATCCTGATCCAACCAGGCTGGTTTGCACAGAGGGAAGAGCCCACATTGGCTGTTGAGAAACCTCCTGGGCTCCAATCAGCTCCTCTCATTAAGCATTCACTGTCCACGATTTCTGGAGAAGGCAATGGCAACCCACTCCAGTACTCTTGCCTGGAAAATCCCATGGATGGAGGAGCCTGGTGGGCTGCAGTCCATGGGGTCGCGAAGAGTTGGGCATGACTGAGGGACTTCACTTTCACTTTTCACTTTCATGCATTGGAGAAGGAAATGGCAACCCACTCCAGTATTCTTGCCTGGAGAATCCCAGGGACAGAGGAGCCTAGCAGGCTGAAGTCTATGGGGTAGCACAGAGTTGGACATGACTGAAGCAACTTAGCAGCAGCAGCAGTCCACGATTTCAGTGTTCACTCCTGGGAAATGGGGAGACAGCAGCTGCCCCCACAACCTCCCAGTGTGGAAGGGACAAGGGCATTGTCACACAGGCTGTGACATGTGACTCAACTCCAGTACATCTCCATGTGTGGCTCTCACTCTCTTTCTTACACACACACACACACACACACACACACACACACACGCACACACGCACGCACACACACAGCTCCCCCACAAGACCCACGTTCCTTCCTGACCGAGATCTCACAGGAGGACACAGGACCCCTGGCTGCCATGGAACCACAAAGATCAGTACACAAAGCACTCCCCAAACCAATCTCTCCTTTGCTTTTCAGAGCAAAGCAAAGCTTATTCTGAGCACTTCAGAATAGTATTTAGTCTCAAAAAAGAAGGAAACCCTGCTCTTTCCAACAGTGTGATGAACCTGGAGGACATGATGTTAAATGAAAGAAACCAGACACAGAAAGACAGATTGCATGATTCCGCTTGTATAAGAAATCTAATCTAACCCATAGAAGCATGGAGCAGAATGGTGGCTTCCAGAGACTGGACTTGGGGGAAAGGGAATAGGTCTCTGTCCAAGGGTGCAAAGTTTCAGTCTGTAAGATGAACAAGCCACAGAGACCCTGCAGTGAGGCACAGAGTCTATAACTAATAATGCTGTAAGGTAGTCTTAAACATTTGCTAAGAGGGTAGACCATATGTTAGGTATTCTTATCATAGAAATAATAATTCTAACAATAAATTTAAAAAGATGGTAGGAAGAAACTTCGGGAGGCGATGGCTATATTTATGTCATAGATTGTGGTGAGAGTTTCACGGGTGTATGCTTATCTGCAAACACATTCAAATTGTATGCATTAAGTATGTACAGCTTTTGGTATGTCAATCATACCTCAATAAAGGGATTTTTAAAGTACACTTTATGCTTTTTAAAAATCAATCTCTGGGAATAGTCACATGGCGGCTTTAGAGCATGATCACTCCGATGATGTTTCCTGTGCCATCCTGCACTCCTACAGCAATTATTCTTCAGGAAGTTACAGGGTGACATTATTCAACTTTATTTTGAAGAGCTTCTAACACTTTCTCTTTGCTTTTGTGTAGATGCTGAGGGAAAAAACAGGTAATAATAGATCTGTGTCTCAATTCTTGTTTGCAGAGAAAGTTGCTAGATAACATAAATCCTTACTTTTGTAGTTCTCTGTAGTTTATAAAAAGGGTTACTTCTCTTATCTAATTTAATCTTTACACCAGCCATGTTTTTGTCCTGTTTTTAACAGAAAAATAAATTGAGAGGCTGTGATTTTCCCTGAGTCAGCAAGATATTAGGTTGGGAAAAGATTCATGTCCAGAATAAGAAATAAACGCCTACATATCAGTAAGAAAAAGGCACACAATCAGAAAATTCTGTCCAACAGAAAGAAAGGGCAAAAGATGAACAAGCCCATGATTTTCATCACAGAGGATACCAGTAAATGTCATCTGGAAAGAACATAGCTAAACTCGAGTCCACAGTCTTCTGAATGTCATAGACACACACACTTTTTTTCTCAAACTCATTACAGTCTTAGGAAATAGACAAAGTCAGTGCTATTATTATTCTCATCTAATAATGGGAACTAGAGGAAGAGTTCCCAAATTTAACTAAATACATCACTGTTCTGTTTGAGTGTTTTGCAGTGAGCCTGTATCACCCTTATAATCAAGAGGGAGGGATATATAAAGATATCAACTGTAAAACCAAACAAGCCCATGGCCCTAGGTCTCACAGCTCGTGCAGAAGCTGAGACCCAGTCCCTTACCTGTTTAGCTCAACACCTGTGTTTCAGCCACCAGGCAACTCTGCTCCCAACGTCCTTCCTAACAAGAAACACTTTGGTGATGGTCACAGTGATGGTTCCCTTTGATTTCTGTACATCACAGAAGCTCCCAAAGTATAGACTGGGAACCTCTGAGTTTCTGAGATGCTTTCAGAGGATTAGTGAAGCCACAATTTTTCACAACCATCAGAAGTTATTAGCCTGTTTCACCCTCATTTCCTCATGAGCAGTTGGTACAGCTCCGCAGAGCCACGTGACATACAGTATAGCAGACTGATGGCAGAAGCAGACCAGAAATCCAGTATTCTATAAAGCTGGGCCTTCAGGAGATTTGCAAAAACTATGAAACGCCACCCTTTTCACTAAATGTGTTTTGCTTGAGAATATAGTTATTTTTCTTAAAATATTAGTTATGATGACAAGGTACAGGTTTATGATAATTTTAAATCGATTCATGGACTTGAAAATGTTTTCTTAGGTTTTATTTCAAACATGGCAATAAATATGGATAGATGTAACATATCTAAAAAAAAAAAAATGGGAAGGGAGAGAATTTGCAATAACTTTTATGAAAGTAGAGGCATCCTGAAGCTCAGAAGTTTGAACGTCACTGGTGCAGGCTTGGTGTTCTTAATACATCCTGGTTCTTGGACCCAGGGATCGGACCCCATCTCAGTGCTCATTTGTAGGTTGCCCAAGGTCTGTATCTTGGGGTAGAGTGTGAAAGGTCTGCCTTAGCCTCCCCAGGGAGGGATGGGGCGTTCAGGGGCTCACTTTTAACTAGGACTGAAAGACATTCTTTCTGCTACTATTAGAGGAACAACCTCCCAGTCTCCCCCAAAGGACTCAAATCTAGACGAATGGAGCCTAAGATATGGAGAAGGAGAGCAGAACCAGAAAAGCAGCTCCATCTTGAGTCAGCAGAGCTGGAAAAGTGAGGAAGGGGTGGAGGGGCTGGGGGATTATGGATCCAGCGGAGAGAAGGGGAGAGAGGCAGACTGTGGTCACTAGAACCCTTGTGTGGAACTTTCAGGAAGGGAAGGAAAGGAGATGATACATATAAAAGAAGGCAGGAGCCACAAGTGAAAGCAGTAATGTTTTCTTGTTGTTGTTGTTATTATTTGACACATATAATATTTCCACAAGCAATGTAGATTAATTGGCTTAATAAATTAAGAAAAAGTAAAAATCACATAAAAGGAAAGAATAATACAGAAAATAATTTATACCATTATACTACAGGAAATTAAAAATTATGAGTAAACATACCCTCATAAGGCATGGGCAAGATAAAAAAAAAATTGGAATGACAGATTCACAAATATAGTTTGGAAGTGAATGAATCAATGAATACACAAATAATTTAAAATAGCAAATGCAAGAAAGAAAAGGCAAACAGACGAACACAAAAGATACAACAGACGAACACAAAAGATACAAAGTATAATCTGGAAAAAAGCCTAATTAAGACAAGTATGCTTCCTGTGAGTTCTTTCTACTATATAACTCAATAAAACTTTGGATCAAATTAAACATGACTTCAAAGATGAGACTATAAAAGACCTGAATGAAATAAAAGGAAGACTGAAGAGCTAAACAAATAAGCTTAGAACCAAAACAACATAGTTACATGGCTAATAAATTAGAACCAGGAAGGAACAAAACAGACTCAGCTGAAAATTGAGTTAATGGCATGAATGCAAGGCATGAGATAACCACAGTGTGTGCAGAGGAAAAACACAGAGATTAATTAGGAAAGAGGACACAGAGGTGCCAAAAGGAAGACACAACTTGAGCAGAAATGGAGAACATGCATGTGGGAAGCAGAAAGTGTATCGGGACCATACACAGGAGACATAATTCTGGTTCTAGCAAAACAGCCGAATCCATGACCTGAATATTGTTCAGAGAGCTTGAACAAAGCCTCTGTGGGACTGAATGCTAAACTCCCACTCCATAGGTGAGGGGAGCTAACCCCATACCAGCCATGAGACACAAGGATCTTGAAGAGCCCACTGCCAGAAGGGAACACAGCAAGCCTGTCTCAGCCTGGGCTGACAGTGGAGGAAAAAAAGCAGCACTCAGGGCTTCCCTGGTAGCTCAGCTGGTAAAGAATCCATCTGCAATGCAGGAGACCCTGGTTTGATTCCTGGGTTGGGAAGATCCCCTGGAGAAGTACTAGGCTACCCACTCCAGTATTCTTGGGCTTCCCTGATAGCTCAGCTGGTAAAGAATCTGACTGCAACATGGGAGACCTGGGTTTGATCCCTGGGTTGGGAAGATCCCCTGAAGAAGGGAATGGCTACCCACTCCAGTTTTCTGACCTTGAGAATTCCATGGACTAGTCTATGGAGTTGCAAAGAGTCGGGCATGACTGAGCAACTTTCACTTTCATTTTTAAATAATTCCTCAGAAAGTGTAGGTCTTCTTTCAGATGGAGAATTGAAATATAAACAATCCACAATGCCTGGGGACTCTGCAAACTAAGAAAGCAGCATAAAAGCTATTCCACAGCAGTAAAACTTGAGGTACCAGACAAAACCAGACAGAATAAACACTTAAGCAAAAAAAAAAAAAAAAAACTGTTTAGAAATCACAACCATGATTATGTCCTCCTGATGCAAAATATAAAATATGTAAGTGAAAAATCTCCCATGACCAAGAGACAGGAAACCAAGTCAGTAGGAATAAATCCCCCAAAATTCAGACCAGAGAAATGTCAGAGGAAAAATACTGAATACACATGTTTAAAAATGATTAAATATATAAAGATATCAAAAGCGCAAGAGAAGAATAAGATACTCAGGGATAAAACAAGACAAAACAAAAGCATAAGTTTTGCAAAGTGAAAAATGTAGTCACTGAAATAAACACTCAAAGGATAAGTTACAGACTAAAAAAAACCTGAAACAATAATTAGTAAAATGAAGACAGACCTGAACAGATAGCCTAAAATACAGGATGACATGAATGCTTAGAAGACATGAAAGATAAAGTGAAAATATCTAATACACATCTTAAAAAGCTTTAGAAAGAGAAAATTTAAAGATAAACTGAGAAAATAACAAAATTGTTGCACTAACTCTAAGTTTAAGAAATTTTGACAGCCTTCAGAATGGGAGAAAATAATAGCAAATGAAGCAACTGCCAAACAACTAATCTCAAAAACATACAAGCAACTCCTGCAGCTCAATTCCAGAAAAATAAATGACCCAGTCAAAAAATGGGCCAAAGAACTAAATAGACATTTCTCCAAAGAAGACATACAGATGGCTAACAAACACATGAAAAGATGCTCAACATCACTCATTATCAGAGAAATGCAAATCAAAACCACAATGAGGTACCATTTCACTCCAGTCAGAATGGCTGCTATCCAAAAGTCTACAAGCAATAAATGCTGGAGAGGGTGTGGAGAAAAGGGAACCCTCTTACACTGTTGGTGGGAATGCAAATTACAGCCATTATGGAGAACAGTGTGGAGATTCCTTAAAATACTGGAAATAGAACTGCCTTATGACCCAGCAATTCCACTGCTGGGCATACACACCGAGGAAACCAGAACTGAAAGAGACCGTGTACCCCAATGTTCACCGCAGCACTGTTTATAATAGCCAGGACATGGAAGCAACCTAGATGTCCATCAGCAGATGAATGGATAAGAAAGCTGTGGTACATATACACAAAGGAGTATTACTCAGCCATTAAAAAGAATACATTTGAATCAGTTCTAATGAGGTGGATGAAACTGGAGCTGATTATACAGAGTGAAGTAAGCCAGAAAGAAAAACACCAATACAGTATACTAACACATATATATGGAATTTAGAAAGATGGCAATGAAAACCCTGTATGCAAGACAGCAAAAGAGACACAGATGTATAGAACAGTCTTTTGGACTCTGTGGGAGAGGGCGAGGGTGGAATGATTTGGGAGAATGGCATTGAAACATGTATAATATATGAAACGAATTGCCAGTCCAGGTTTGATGCATGATACTGGATGCTTGGGGCTGGTGCACTGAGACGACCCAGATGGATGGTACAGGGAGGGAGGAGGGAGGGGGGTTCAGGATGGGGAACATATGTATACCTGTGGCGGATTCATGTTGATGTATGGCAAAACCAATACAATATAGTAAAGTAACCTCCCATTAAAATAAATTTATAGTAAAAAAAAAAAAAAGAAATTTTGACAAGTTCCTCAAGAAGATAAGTATGACTCAAAAACTAATCAAGGTTTAATCTTTTTTTTCCAGCTTCTATATGTAAAGGGCTTCCCTGGTGGCTCAGAGGTTAAAGCATCTGCCTGCAATGCGGGAGACCTGGGTTTGATCCCTGGGTTGGGAATATCCCTGGAGAAGGAAATGGCAACCCACTCCAATATTCTTGCCTGGAGAATCCCATGGACAGAGGAGCTTGGTGGGCTACAGTCCATGGGGTCGCAAAGAGTCGGACACGACTGAGCGACTTCACTCATTCACTCTATATGTAAAGAGCTTAGAATTAATCACTGCCACACTTATAGCTTTCCTGGTAGCTCAGATGGTAAAGAATATGCCTGCAGTGCAGGAGATCCGGGTTCGATCCCTGGGTTGGAAAGATGCCCTGGAGAAGGAAATGGCAACCCACTCCAGTATCGTTGCCTGGAAAATTTCATGCAATGAGGAGCCTGGTGGCCTACAGTCCATGGGGTTGCAAAGAATCAGACAAGACTAAGCAACTAACACTTTCACATAACAACAACAACAAACAACACTGAACATACTGAAAATCAATGACCTTAGCTGGACCCATGAGGGATCAATATTGCAGGGTAGAGTGCCACACAGAAATCTGGAAACAGGCGAATTCCAAGAGTCACAAGATCTGCTTAGTTGGAGCAGATGCCACTGAAGCCATAAACTTGCAGCAATGCCCACATGGTCATTTTGATGAGTCTGCTGAGGATGAACTTGAGTGAGAATAAGAAGCTCCAGGGTTCCACAATCACATGGACACCTACACTTTCATGAATTTTATCTCCACGATCCCCATTAAGTTCTCATGGTAAATATCCAAGAAAGATCTCCTATAACTCTGGCATGGGGAAGGAAGAGTAACTGTTGGAAAATAGACCACCCAGAGCCTTCACCATAGCAAAGGCCATTCTCCAAGCTTTCCAGCACTTGATCCTCACCATTCTTCCCACACCAGCACTCTGTAGCCTTTCTGTTTCACTGGGGCAGGGTGGGGGGTGGTAGGTAGATCATGCAAGCTATAATAAGACAGAAATACTTGTGAAGGCCACAGCCCAAGAGCACAGGCCCACTGAAATACTGGGATTTAATCCTAACACCACAGAATCTACAGAACACCTCCCCTTTCCCAAATCTTTCTACCACACTAACCCTCCAGAAAGAGGAGAGTGAAAAAGTTGGCTTAAAGCTCAATAATGAGAAAACGAAGATCATGGCATCTGGTCCCATCACTTCATGGCAAACAGATGGGGAAACAGTGCAAACAGTGTCAGACTTTATTTTTCTGGGCTCCAAAATCACTGCAGATGGTGACTGCAGCCATGAAATTAACAGACGCTTACTCCTTGGAAGAAAGGTTATGACCAACCTAGATAGCATATTCAAAAGCAGAAAGATTACTTTACCAACAAAGGTCCGTCTAGTCAAGGCTACGGTTTTTCCAGTAGTCATGTATGGATGTGACAGTTGGGCTGTGAAGAAAGCTGAGCGCCGANGGATTTAATCCTAACACCACAGAATCTACAGAACACCTCCCCTTTCCCAAATCTTTCTACCACACTAACCCTCCAGAAAGAGGAGAGTGAAAAAGTTGGCTTAAAGCTCAATAATGAGAAAACGAAGATCATGGCATCTGGTCCCATCACTTCATGGCAAACAGATGGGGAAACAGTGCAAACAGTGTCAGACTTTATTTTTCTGGGCTCCAAAATCACTGCAGATGGTGACTGCAGCCATGAAATTAACAGACGCTTACTCCTTGGAAGAAAGGTTATGACCAACCTAGATAGCATATTCAAAAGCAGAAAGATTACTTTACCAACAAAGGTCCGTCTAGTCAAGGCTACGGTTTTTCCAGTAGTCATGTATGGATGTGACAGTTGGGCTGTGAAGAAAGCTGAGCGCCGAAGAATTGATGCTTTTGAACTGTGGTGTTGGAGAAGACTCTTCAGAGTCCCTTGGACTGCAAGGAGATCCAACCAGTCCATCCTAAAGGAGATCAGTCCTGGGTGTTCTTTGGAAGGAATGATGCAAACGCTGAAACTCCAGTACTTTGGCCACCTCATGAGAAGAATTGACTCATCGGAAAAGACTCTGATGCTGGGAGGGATTGGGGGCAGGAGGGAAAGGGGACAACAGAGGATGAGATGGCTGGATGGCATCACCGACTCGATGGACATGAGTTTGAGTGAACTCCAGGAGCTGGTGATGGACAAGGAGGCCTGGTGTGCTTCAATTCATGGGGTCACAAAGAGTTGGACACGACTGAGTGACTGAACTGAACTGAGCCCTCCAGAAGGAGGACAGTGGGTTCCCCCTGAAAGAGCTGCAGATCACCTCTGAGGAGGGGTACTGAGCAAAGATCAAGTCAAGAGGGGAGACAAAAATAGACAGTAGAAGAATCTGAAGCCTCTGGCACCAAAAGCTACAGCAAACATTACAGCCCAACTACTAGTCAAACTAACATAAATTCTCAAATGATAGGTGTATTTATTTCAATTTCTAGTATTTTATAGGACACTTCTGGTTTGTGACAGAATAGCTATAAGGCAACTAAAAATAAAAAAGTCTGAAGAAACAAAGCAAGAATCAGAAAAAGACTCTGATATGACACAGATGTCAAAATTATCAGACATGAAATTTAAAATAATATGATCACTGTGTTAAACAGCTCTAAAGGAGAAATAAACAACAAGCAACAGCAAGAATACGGAAATTCTAGGGAAGAATCTAAAGGAAATACCAGGAATTTTAAAAAAAGTAACAAAAATAAAGAATGCCTATATGAAATTTGAATATATTTTGTCAAAAATGTACAAAATTCTATTCAGTGTAAATATCTTTAAATTAAAGAAAGAAAGAAAGTCTTTGATGGGCTCATGAGTTGATTGGACAGAGCCATGGAAATAATTAATAGCCTTGAAAATATGGCATAGAAACTTCTGAAACTGAGGGACTTCCCTGGTGGTCCAGTGGTTAAGAATGCCAACACAGGAGATGTGGGTTCGATCTCTGGGTCAGGAAGATCCCCTGGAGGAGAGCATGGCAACCCACTCAAGTGTTCTTTCCTAGAGAATCCCATGGACAGAGGAGCTTGGTGTGCTGCAGTCCATAGCGTCACACAGAGTGGGACACGACCGAAGCAACTTGGCACGCGTGCATGAGCTCACATTTGGTGATGAAGCTTTTGAATACAACTGCAAAGGGATGATGATCCATGTAAAAAATAAATCATTAGGTTGGATTTTATTAAACTTGCTCTGTGAAAGACACTTACCAGAATGAAAAGACAAACTACAGACTGGGAGACAGTTTGGCAAAATACGTCTCTGATAAAAATAACTTGAATCTGAAATATAGGAGAAAAAGTCAACAATAAGAAAACAAACAACTTTACTAAAAAGTAAGGAAAAGATGTGAACAGACTTAAACCAAGAGGATATACAGATGGCTTACAAGCATACAGAAAGATTCTCAACATGCCATTAAGGAATTATAAATTAATAAACTAAATGGGAAAAGAATTTGAAAAAGGATACATGTACATGTATAACTGAATCCCTTTGCCATACACCTGAAACTAACACAACATTGTTAATCAACCATATTTCAACATGAGATAAAAAGTTCAAATAAAAACAGCAACAAAAAGTGGTGAGATACTACCACATGTCTATCAGTTCAGTTCAGTTCAGTTCAGTTCAGTCGCTCAGTCGTGTCCGACTCTTTGCAACCCCATGAATCGCAGCACGCCAGGCCTCCCTGTCCATCACCATCTCCCGGAGTTCACTCAGACTCACGTCCATCGAGTCCGTGATGCCATCCAGCCATCTCATCCTCGGTCATCCCCTTCTCCTCCTGCCCCCAATCCCTCCCAGCATCAGAGTCTTTTCCAATGAGTCAAACTCTATGCATGAGGTGGCCAGAGTACTGGAGCTTCAGCTTTCGCATCATTCCTTCCAAAGAAACCCCAGGGCTGATCTCCTTCAGAATGGACTGGTTGGATTTCCTTGCAGCCCAAGGGGCTCTCAAGAGTCTTCAGAATGACTAAAATCTAAAAAACTGCGAATACCAATTGCTAGAAGGGTGTGGAGCAGCAAGAACTCTGATTTACTGCTGGTGGAAATGTAGACGGCACAGCCAATCTGGAAGACAGTTTGGTCACTTCTTACAAAATTCAACCTGGTGTCACCAGACTATCCAACAACTGCACTCCTAGATATTTACCCAATGATTTCAAAACTGGTGTCCACACAAAAGCCTTCATGTGAATGTTTATGGCAGCTTTATTCATAAATGCCAAAACTTGGAAGCAACCAAGAAGCCCTAACGTAGGCGAACAGATTAAACTGTGGTACCTTCGTACAGTGAATTATTATTCAGGGATAAAATTAAATGAGCTATCAACCCATGAAAGATATAGATAAATATTAACTATATATTGCTAAGTGAAAGAAGCCAGGCTGAAAAGGCTACATACTCTATGATTACAATTATAACACATTCTTAAAAAGGCAAACCTAGGGCTGGAAAACAGATCATCAGTTGTGTGCGTGTGAGGTTATATGGATGAATAGACGGAGCACAGGGGATTTTTAGAGCAGGGAAACAATTTTGTATGATACTGCAATAGTGAACATAAGACATAAAGCATTTGCGAAAACCCATATAACTTTACAGCACAAAAAATAAACCTTAATGTATACAAATTTGAAAGTCAATCATTTAGGAAGTCAGAGGTTCCAAGATGGAATGCAAAAATGTGAGAAACTGATGTAAATATATTACAAAGAACCTCCCTGACAGAGTTGGAGTCAGATTAAAAAATTAGTGTACTAGCGATACCACCTCATCTGTGGTTTTACTATCAGGTGTATTCTTGGCAGAAGAATAAATCGGATTCAGAAGAAAAGAAAGTGATGCAAAAATTTGATTCATTGTAGTTGAAACTCTGAAAATACTTAAAGATAAATGCAAACTCTTCATAGATTATTTCTGACTGTTGAGTTTATAGAGAAAAACAATTTTTATTGTTTATCNTGCAAACTCTTCATAGATTATTTCTGACTGTTGAGTTTATAGAGAAAAACCAATTTTATTGTTTATCCTCCAACTAAAGATTTATTCTAGTTTCATACTTCATCAAATCTAAAATGCCATTCAATTGTAAGACATCTACTTTTAAAAAAGTTAAAATATGAAAAATGCACACTTTAAAATTGATAGATCATGGTGCAAACTCCATAGATAATGAAAGTTTAAGAAGATCTGTGATCAGTAGAGACTTCTAATGCTCCATCTTAATGTCATTCACTTTAATGTTTGCAAATCAAGTTGGAGTACAGACAGTCTAAACAGGGGTTTCTCCCAGAATTAACATTGAGATTTTTATAAATTATATAAAAAATATAGAAATGTCTAAGTTTCCAGAAACTCTTAAAGTAATTTAAACAGAGAAGATTCATAGGAATCACCTATAGGAACATGTAGCTACACTACAAGAATGAGAGACAAAGGAATGATCTTCTTAGCAGTGATATCAGGACACTAAGGACTTCAAGTTAGAAAAAAAAAAAGTCAAGAGTCACTGTCAACCATTTCCAAATACCCTGGCTTCACATTACCCAGCACGCCTTAATCAAGAAGGATGTGAAGAACGCAATGGGACATTTCCTCTTCAAGTACTTCAACAGGAACACAAAGAAAAGAAAAAAGCATTTAAAGCAATCAAAGATATATTAATAGTAAAGAAGAGGCAAGATGGTGGTTTTCCTGCGGGAAGACAAGTCAGTGCCCCTGGGCCCCTTCGGAGGGTCAGGGGTCAGTGGTGCTGAACGCAAGCAGCCTGAGGAGTGTCTCATAGCAGCTGACCCAAAGCTAATTCTGGGATCTAATACCCACTCCAGAAAATCCCTTTTATTAGCAGTCTACTCTCTGCAATGCAGATAGAGAGGGAGAGGCAGAAGCACGAGGGTTATCAGCCAATATTCATCTTCCACACATCCGAACACAACCCATGGAAGGAGCTCTGCCCACGGCCATTTGTGGTTGTTCTCATGCTACCCAGGCAGTGTTAACTCCAAACCTAGGAACACAGTGCCAGAGAAAACTGCATTTAAAGCCCTGCCCTTGTGAAACCTGGCCAGGGTCATCTTGGAAACGTGTGGGCTAAGGATACTGTCCAAATGAAAGTGTCACTGAAAGTGGGGTCCAGCTGTTCGCTGCTCAAAAGCCAATAAAGGGGCAAAGCTGCTAAGAGGAAAGTTCTGCTTTATTTTGGAGGCTGGAAACTGGGGTGGCATTAGGGGAGTGAACTCCTGTCCACAGGCCAACTCCCCTCACTGATAATCAGTGGGCAAGAACTTTCATAGTCAGAGAGAGGGGGAGACACACAGAAACAGCACAATCAGCTCTGAGAGTCATCTTGAAATTAGTCATAAGGTGGTCTGATCAGTGTCATCTTGATTGTTTTAAGTACAGTTAATCTTTAGTTCCAGGGTTGGTCTGTTCCCACTTCTTTGAGGCCAGTTCTAGGAACTGTGGCAGCTTATGTCATGGCTATAGTCTGGTCCTCACATAGTTAACTTCTTTGACCTGGTGGGGGTTTCATTATCTATAAAACCACTCAAAGGACACGGCTCAGCGTATTATCTATACTTGAGGAGAACCGAAAAGTCCTCAAGATTGCTTGATGACTAAACTATTATTGTTTTGTCCTGTTGGACTGTTTTCCATTGCTTCTGCATTTTCTCACTTCTCTGATTAATTCTTAGGCTAAAGTTTTTACATAGACAAAGGGAAGGCTGAGGACATGGGGGGAAGGCGCACAGGGTTATGCTCCATTTCAAGAGCACTGTGATGCTCTCTCAGATTCCTAGTTCACACAGTTATCACAAGGGCTCTAAGAGGTCTTGGAGAACCTGATAAAGCCTGTGCTTCCCAAATGAGTTTATAGAATCCTTTGTTTTTTTTGTGTGTGTGAAATCTATAAATAATGAGTCCCCTATGGATCTTCAGGCTTTATTCCTTCTCTTACAGACTTGTACAAAACTAGTAAATGACTGATGCCCAGAAATAATTTATCAACCCATTCTATCTAATCACCACAGAGCCTGAACAGTCAAAAAGGAAAATTTGACACTTCTTCCTTCCCCAGTCCCAAAGTCCATTTCCCATCTAATTCAGAAGAAATTCAGATTCCTATTTTATAGGAAAAAATGAAAAGCTAAATAACCCAAACCCAGACTATTCACAGACCTATTTGTTTCCTCTGAGAAGTACAATGAAGTGACTCGGACCATAAAGCACACGATACCAATTACCAAGAAAAATGTTCCTATCACAGAATCAGGAAGGGAATTACTTCAGAACTTTTTCATAATTCAGGTGATTAAATAGCTTGGATAAAATTCCAAAGTAATTTCTTCTTTCATAAGTGAGCTTTGGTTAAGTGTGAGACCCTTAATATGTCGGGGAAACTTACTTCATTACAAACTCTGGGAGAGCAGGGGCAGGAAAAAAGTGCTCATGTAAGGGGTGCCTGAGTTTATATCTGCACAACAGATACAGCTGAATTTCTATCCCACAACCCCCCAACCTCTTCACATCAGGTATCAATGATCATAGTTCTCACTTGTAGATCAAAACTAATCTGTACCTACTTTTTTTTTCTTTTTTCTTTTTTATAATTTTTATTTTTACTTTGGTTTACTTTACATTACTGTATTGGTTTTGCCAAACATTGACATTAATTCACCACGAGTGTACATGCATTCCCAAACACGAATCCCCTCCCATCTCCCACCCCATACCATCCCTCTGGGTCCTCTCCTTGCACCAGTCCCAAGCATCCTGCATCCTGCATCGGCCATTGACTGGCGATTCGTTTCTTACATGATAGTATACATGTTTCAATGCCATTCTCCCATCTCATCCCACCCTCTCCCACCCTCCCTCCCCCAGAGTCCAACAGTTCACTCTATAGATCTGAGTCTCTTTTGTTTGCACCTACTTTTATATTCATTATCACCCAGAACAACCACCAGTCTCTGTTCAGTGTAAAGTAGTAATGCATTTGCCCTAATCTGATTCCAGAGGCTTAGGAAATGAAATGCCTAAAGAACTTTGGACAGAGAGGTTCATAACACTGTACAGGAGATGGTGATCAAAACCAACCCCAAGAAAAAGAAATTCAAAAAGGCAAAATGGTTGTCTGAGGAGGCCTTACAAATAGCTGAGAAAAGAAGATAAGTGAAAGGCAAGAAGAAAAGAGATAGACCCATCTGAATGCAGAGTGCTAAAGAATAGCAAGGAAAAATAAGAAAGGCTTCTTAAGTGAACAATGCAAAGAAATTGAGGAAAATAATAGAATGAGAAAGATTAAGAAATCTCTTCAAGAAAATTAGAGATACCAATGGAACATTTCATGCAAAGTTGGACACAATAAAGGACAGAAATGACAGTATGGACCTAACAAAAACAGAAGATATTAAGAACAGGTGGCAAGAACACACAGAACTGTACAAAAAAGGTCTTAATGACCTGGATAACTATGATAGTGTTCACTCACCTAGAGCCAGACAACCTGGAGTGTGAAGTCAAGTGAGCCTTTGGAAGCATCACTACAAACAAAGCTAGTAGAGGTTTTGTAATTCCAGCTGAGCTATTTCAAATCCTAAATGATGATGCTGTTTAATGCTGCACTCAATATGCCAACAAATTTGGAAAACATAGCAGTGGCCACAGTACTGGAAAAGGTCAGTTTTCATTCCAATTCCAAAGAAAGGCAATGCCAAAGAATGCTCAACTGCTGCACAACTGCACTCATTTCACGTGCTAACGAAGTAATCCTGAAAATCCTTCAAGCTAGGCTTCAATGATACCTGAACTGAGAACTGCCAGATGTACAAGATGGATTTAGAAAAGGCAGAGGAACCAGAGATCAAATTACCAACATCCACTGGATCATGGAAAAAGCAAGAGAATTCCAGGAAAACATCTACGTCTGCTTCATTGCAGAGAAAGCAATGGCATCCCACTCCAGTGGAAAATCCCATGGACAGAGGAGACTGGTAGGCTGCAGTCCATGGGGTCACTACGAGTTGGACACGACTGAGAGACTTCAGTTCAGTTCAGTCACTCAGTCGTGTCCGACTCTTTGCAACCCCATGAATCGCAGCACGCCAGACTTCCCTGTCCATCACCAACTCCCGGAGTTCACTCAGACTCACTTTCACTTTTTACTTTCATGCATTGGAGAAGGAAATGGCAACCCACTCCAGTATTCTTGCCTGGAAAATCCCAGGGACAGGGAAGCCTGGTGGGCTGCCATCTATGGGGTTGCATTGAGTTGGACATGACTGAAGCGACTTAGCAGCAGCAGCAGCTGCTTCATTGACAATGCTAAAGCCCTTAACTGTGTGGATCATAACAAACTGTAAAATTCGTAAACAGATGGGCATACCAGGCCATCTTACCTGTCTCCTGAGAAACCTGTACGCAGGTCAAGAAGCAACAGTTAGAACCTTATATGGAACCGACTGGCTCCAAATTGGGAAAGGAGTATATCAAGGCTGTACACTTTTACCCTACTTATTTAACCTCTATGCAGAGTATATCATGTGAAATGCCAGGCTAGATGAATCACAAGCGGGAATCAAGACTGCCGGGAGAAATATCAAAAACCTCAGATATGCAGATGACACCACCCTAATGGCACAAAGTGAAGAGGAGTTAAAGAGCCTCCTGATGGAGGTGGAGGAGGAGAGTGAAAAAGAGGGCTTAAAACTCAACATTCAAAAAACAAAGATATGGCATCTGGTACCATCACTTCATGGCAAATAGATGGGAAAAAAGTGGAAAAAGTGACAGACTTTCTTGGGCTTTAAAATCACCATGGAGGGCTACTGCAGCCATGAAATTAAAAGACGCTTGCTCCTTGGAAGAAAACCTATGACAAACCTATACAGTGTATTAAAAAGCAGAGACATCACTTTGCCAACAAAGTCCGTATAATCAAAGCTATGGTTTTTCCAGTAGTCATGTATGGATGTGAGAGCTGGACCACAAAGGAGGATAAGTGGCAAAGAACTGATGCTTTTGAACTGAGGTGCTGGAGAAGATTCTTGAGAGTCTCTTGGACTGCAAGAGGGTCAAATCAATCAATCCTAAAGGAAATCAATCCTAAATATTCACTGGAAAGACTAAGGCTGAAGCTGAAGCTCCAATACTTTGGTCACTTGATGTGAAGAGCTGACTCATTGGAAAAGACCCTGATGCTGGGAAAGATTGAAGGCAGGAGGAGAAGGGGATGACAAATGATGAGATGGTTGGATGGCATCATTGACTTGACAGATATGAGTTTGAGCAAACTCCAGGAGTTAGTGATGGACAGGGAAGCATGGCGTGCTGCAGTCCATGGGGTTGCAAAGATTCGGACATGACTGACCAACTGAACTGAACTGAACTGAACCTCTGCTGAGCAGCCTCATACCCTGGGTCTCGCCTACCCTTCTGCCCTTAGGAGAGTTTCCCAAGATCCCACCTAAGCTTCTTCACCAGGAGTTTGAGGTCATTCCCCTCTGCATCAGAAAGGCACTGGGAAAGGATTTTAAGATAGTAAAGAACATACCTTCTCTCCTGGGTCTTGCAAACTGAATACAACATACTAATAAGAATGAAAATCTTGTCCAATAAATGGATGGATAAAGAGGATAGGACTAATATTATAAAAAAAAATTATGAACAGAAACCACTGCTTTGGCCGGAAATAGTCAAATGAGGATCCTCAAAATATCCAATGAGAAAACAAGAGACAGAATGGCATTCAATACGTTTGTCTTCTCTCATCTCACTGGATTAATTCTAATATCACAATCATAAACAATGCACTGAATTGCCAACTGCTGTTACATTTGCACTTTTGGTTTCTTCCTCCTCTGGGTGTGGGCTCATGGATTTTTCACCACAGATAGATAGTAGAAAATGATGCTGAGAAAGCAAAAGAAACGGTTCCCACAACTGTGCAGCATTTCCTTAAATCTGTATCATACAAAGGTGTGTGTATAATAAGCCAAATCACCTGTTAAGTATTTTAAAACAAAAAGCTTCAGAGCTAATGAGGGTTTAGTGAAACAAGCATTTTCTAACACTATGAGTCAATGTATAAACTAATACATACTTTCTTCATAGCAACTTTTAAGTTACTTTAGGTCAAGAAACTTAAAAAATATATTAATTTTTGGGGCTAAATTCTGTATCTAAGAAATGATCCTAAAGAAATAATCAGACATTGGAATAAACATCAAAGTTTAAAAATGTTATAGTGCCAACACTATTATAAAGAGCTAAGTGACAAATAATAAGTTGTGGCATATCCATGAAAGAAAAGCTATGTAATTATTAAAATATTTTCAAAAGAATATAGTCATGTGAATAACACAATAAAATATTAAGTGGGAGAAAAGCATCCCATAAAATTGTACTTATAGCATTAGTTAACTGTTAAGTGATAGTTGCTCAGTTGTGTCCAACTCTTTGCAACCCCATGGAGCCTGCCAGGCTTGTCTGTCCATGGAATTCTCCATACAAGAATGCTGGAGTGGGTTGCCATTTACTTCTCCAAGTTAATTGTTTTAAGAGTTGTTTAAATTCTATTCTGTGATGTGATTATCTCTCATCTCCAGTCAGGAATATGGTCTGACTGATTATTTCAATACTCAACCTCTCTGTGCAATTTTTTCTCTTACAGTCAACCCACTTTACTAGGGAAAATACAGGTAGGATGTAATAGTGACCTTAAGATACACATTACTATGTGAGTTATGATTTTAAATACATCTTGATTTCATTTTGTTTCAATACTATATTTTTATTTATTATAGAATTTTTAAATGATCATTTCAAGAGCAATAAGAATATTTGGGTTCCAGACAGAGTAGTTACAATTTTCCCTATCCCTATCACTAAATACAATGAAAAACAACTAAACCCCTTAGATGGTATACATAAATCAAATATAAGAAGACTCTAAAAAGTGCAAAGGAAGCCTCAGGAGCCAAGAGACAACATTGCAGTGAACTTTCTGGATTTTCTTTTTTATTTATATGTTCCAGACTTAGAAACAAAGAAGCCAGCCACCCAGAAAGGCATCAGGCACAAACAAAAAAAGTGCCAACAAAAGCCTGCTATCTCTAATCAAAAAGCCAGGAAATAAGCAGCCTAGCAAAATTTAGTTTTAACCTAGATAGCATATTCAAAAGCAGAGACATTACTTTGCCAACAAAGGTCCGTCTAGTCAAGGCTATGGTTTTTCCAGTAGTCATGTATGGATGTGAGAGTTGGACTGTGAAGAAAGCTGAGTGCTAAAGAATTGATGCTTTTGAACTGTGGTGTTGGAGAAGACTCTTGGGAGTCCCTTGGACTGCAGGGAGATCCAACCAGTCCATCCTAAAGGAGATCAGTCCTGGGTGTTCTTTGGAAGGAATAATGCTAAAGCTGAAACTCCAGTACTTTGGCCACCTCATGCAAAGAGTTGATTCATTGGAAAAGTTTCTGATGCTGGGAGGGATTGGGGGCAGGAGGAGAAGGGGATGACAGAGGATGAGATGGCTAGATGGCATCACCGACTCGATGGACGTGAGTTAGAGTGAACTCCGGGAGTTGGTGATGGACAGGGAGGCCAGGTGTGCTGCGATTCATGGGGTTGCAAAGAGTCGGACACAATTGAGTGAGTGGACTGAACTGAACTGAACAAGCACTTTACCCAGACACCATGGAAAAAAAAGATGGCCCCATGATTAATCAGGTCCACAAACACCAGACTTGTACTGTCTTCAGGCTATAACAAGACACCCTAACACTCCCACCAGGGTTAGGTCAGAGAAGGCCAGTTTGGGAGCAGTGACTTTCATTTAATAAGCTATGTCCAGTCACACATTGAAGACCATGTGGGGAGCCTGGACTTCTATCCACACCTGGCAGTAAAGAGACAACAACCATCCCCTCCCCCTCCCCCATCTCCCTTCCTCTTCACTGGAATGATGTCACAAAACATATGACAGAGAGTAAGGATTTTAACCCCTGCCCAGCAGTCATGAGGATGCACACACATGCACATTGCTAGTGAAGGCCATGTAGAGAACAGTAATGAGGTTCAAGATGGCAGGATGGTAGCAGGAGACTCAGTAGGCGGGGAGGAGGAGTCCCACCTTGACCCAGATCGTCGTCCCTCCTCTCCCATGTGAACAGAAGGTGAGCAGGAACTCTACACTCAAATGAAAGTAACAAAGATTTCCCCTCCTTCTTCTACAAGAGTGGTATCTGAGAGCCAGCTAAACACAAAGTTCAAATAAGACTCAGTCTTATAACAGAATCAACAGTTTAGGGTCCTATTGAAAACCACTCACCAGACAAAGAGATGGGAAGATGAATCTAAAAAGACAAACTGAATCTAAAAGACAATCAGCAGATGTCAACAAGATGACAATCAAGAGACATTAGAATTTTCTGATAAAGATTTTAAAGTAGACATCAAGAAACACTTCAAAGAGCAATTGCAAACACGATAGAAATAAATGAAAAAATAAAAAGTCCCTGAAGAGACAGAGAAGATACAAAGGAGACTCAAATGGAAATCTTGGAACTGAAGAACAAAATAACCTAAATAAAAACTCCACTGAGGGGCCTAATAGCAGAATGGTGAAAGAATGAGTGAAATGGAAGACACAGATGACACAGTTTGATAAACAGAAACCAAAAACAGAAAGAAAAAAAAAGTGAACAGAGCCCAGGGACCTATGGGACTTTATTATTAGATAATCTGTAATTGTAGACATGGGTGAAAAAGATGAAATTTTAAAAGTGCATGAAGATGGCTGACACGTCCCAAATTTGATGAGACACAATCTATAGATTCAAGAAATGGTGGTGGTGGTGGTCAGTCACTCAGTCATGTCAAACTCTTTGCCACCACCATGGACTGCAGTATACCAGGCTCCCCTGTCTTTCACTATCTTATGGAGTTTGCTCAGACTCATGTCCACTGAGTTGATGATGCCATCCAACCATGTGTCACCCCACTCTCCTTCTGCCTTTAATCTTTCCCAGCATCAGGGTCTTTTCCAGGCTTTTGCATGAAGTAGCCAAAGTACCAGAGCTTCAGCATCAGTCCTTCCAATGAAAGGTCAGGGTTGATTACCTTTAGTATTGACTGGTTTGATCTCCTTGCTGTCCAAAGGATTCTGAAGAGTTGTCCCCAGCATTACAGTTTGAAAGCATCAATTCTTCGGCACTCAGTCTTCTTTATGGTTCAGCTCTCACATCCATACATGACTACTGGAAAAACCATGGCTTTGACTATATGTACCTTTGTCAGCAAAGTGATGTCTCTGCTTTTTAATATGCTGTCTAGGTTTGTCATAGGTTTTCATGAAAGGAGCAAGCAAATTTTAATTTCATGACTGCAGTCACTGTCTGCAGTGATTTTGGAACCCCAAAAAAGAAAATCACTGTTTCCATTGTTTCCCCATCTATTTGCCATGCAGGGATGGGATCTGATGCCATGATCTCAGCTTTTTGAATGTTGAGTTTTAAGCCTGCTTTTTCATTCTTTTCTTTCATCCTCATCAAGAGGCTGTTTAGTTTCTCTTCACTTTCTGCCATTAGCGTGGTATTATCTGTATATATGAGGTTGTTGATATTTCTCCTGGCAATCTTGATTCCAGCTTGTGATTCATCTAGCCCAGCATTTCACATGATATACTCTGCACATACGTTAAATAAGCAGGGTGACAATATACAGCCTTGACATACTCCTCTCCCAGGTTTGAACCAGCCCATTGTTCCATGTCCACTTCTAACCATTGCTTCTTGACTTGCATATAGGTTTCTCAGGAGGCAGGTAAGTTACTCTGGTTTTCCTATCTCTTTAAGGATTTTCCACAGTTTGTTATGATCCACACAGTCAAAGGCTTTAACATAGTGAAGCAGAAGTAGATGTTTTCCTGAAATTCTCTTGCTTTTTCTATGATCCAACGGATGTTGGCAATTTGACTGCCAACATCTCTGGTTCCTCTGCCTTTTCTAAATCCAGCTTGTACCTCTGGAAGTTCTCAGTTCACATACTTTTGAAGCCTAGCTTGAAGGATTTTGAGCATTACCTTGCTAGCATGTGAAAAGAGAGCAAATACCAACCAAGATAAACCTAAAGAAATCCCTACCAAGATACAATCAAACTTCCAGAAGTTAAAGACAGTGAAAAATAATGTAAAAACAGCAAGAGATAAATATTACCTTATTTATAGGGTAAAAGCAACTGAAATGACAGTTGTTTGCCTTGGAATTTAAAGGGAAACTCTCATAGAGAAATGTCAGTCAGACCATTTTTCTTACCCCATTATGTCAGTATCTGTCTTTCAAGTGGAATGTTTAACTATTAAAATTTAATATAATTTCTGATAAAAATAGGATATGTCTTATGTGGCTCCCTCCACATTATCCCACTTTTTACTGCATTATGTGTTAAATCAAAACTTTATCTAGAGTACTACT
>SJYQ01002768.1:496256-532824 GCA_006410935.1 Redunca redunca | reverse complement strand
ATGCACTGTGCATATCAACACATATTTATAATTATTGCTTTACAGGGTTGCCTTTCAAATGAAAGAGGAATAAAATAGTGATAAATAAAACATATATTGGGTTGGCCAAAAAGGTCCTTTGATTTTAAATAAAAATAAAAGAAACTTTTTTTTCATTTTCACCAAGAACTTTATTGAACTCGTAGTCACTGTTTTTTTCCATTACCATCTGCCATTTTCATAATTCCATCTTCTGAAAACTGTTGTCTTTTTGAGCAAAGAACTGTTTGAGGTGCATTTTACAGTCTCCCAAAGAATTGAAATATTTTTCATTAAAAGAATTTTGTGAAAACTGAAATAAATGAATATCCAAAGGTACAATGTTTGGTGAATACAGCAGATGAATCAGAATTTCCTAGCCAAGCTCTAACAGGTTCATCAAAGAAACATGAGGTCTTGCATTATTCCAATGGAAGATTATGCACATTCTGTTGACTAATTCTGGATGCATTTTATTAAACGCTGCTTAACTGTTGGAATTAATTGTTAAATTTTCCAGAAGGCACTCATAATAGAGGACATCTTTCCAAACTCACCATATATACATCACCTTCTCTGGATGAAGACTGGCCTTTGGTGTAGCTGGTAGTGGTTCATTTCACTTGGCTAACCATCTCTTCTGTTCCACAGTATTGTACAGTATTCATTTTTCATCTCTCGTCACAATTTGTTTTTTAAATAGAACATTTTTGTTATATTTCAGTAGAGAATCACAGGTGGAAATACATTCAAGAAGGCTTCTTTTCGGCTAATTTATGTGGAACTCCAACATCAAAGCAATTAACATAACCAAGCTGGTGCAAATGATTTTCATTGCTTGATTTGGACATTTTGAGTATGTCACTATCTCCTGTGTGGTATAAACGTTGATGGTTCTCAATTTGATCACTACTAACTTCAACTGGTCTGTCCAACCACGGAACATTGTCCAGCGAGAAATCTCTAGCACAAAGCTTCACAAACTGCTTTTGACACGTTTGATCACAGTACATTCTCCATACACGGCATAATTTTTTTTTTTTTTTGTATTTCAGTTGCATTACCTTTCTTGAAATAAGTAAGCACAATATGCCAAAAATGTTGCTTTTATTCTCCCATCTTCAATATTAAAATGACTACTCAAAAATTCACCAATTTTATAAGTTTTTAAAGCACACTGATATGACAGTTGTCACAATACAATCTAACAAAATTGTTTTGAATGAAATTAAAGACAACTAAGAGCTATGAGAGCTATCTTATGGAAGAAAACCGAATGTATCTTTTGGTTAGCCCAATATTTATACTGTCTTTTATATTTACCTAGTTAGTTATCTTACTGTTCCTCTTTATTTATTATGCATGTGGATACAAGTTACTGTCTACTGGCTTTTCATTTCGACTAAAGGATTCCCTTTTATTATTTCCTGTAGGGTAAGTTTACTAGCAAGAATTACCTCAGCTTTTTGTTTTTGTTTATTTTTTAACATCAGTTTTAGATTCATGGCAAAATTGAGGGGAAGGACCAGAGATTTCACTATCCCCCACACATGCACAGCTTCTCTCATTATTGACAACCCCTCCCCCACCAAAGTGATAGAATTCTTACAACTGATGAACCTACAGAGACATATCATTACCAACCAAAGTCCATAGTTTACATTATTGTCCACTCCTGGTGCTGTATATTCTATGAGCTTGGACAAACCTGTGATGACACATATCTATCATTTAAGTATCATTTAGAATAGTTTCACTGTCTTCAAAATTCTCTGTGTTCTGCCTATTCATCATTCCCTTCCCTAGCCCTTGGTAAACACTGATCTTACTATCCCTATGGTTAGCCTTTTTCAGAATGTCATATGGTTGGAATCATTCAATATGAAGTCTTTAGGGAATCCCTGCGCGACCAGGTAGGACATGGGGGAAGAGGGGTTATGGAGAAGTGGAGGTGGGAGGGGCCAGTGCCCCTTAGGGGCAGCTAGGGGAGGAAAGGGGTTCCCACGCCTGGACAAGGCACACTCACCTCAAGGGAATCAGTGAGGATAGGAAGGGACCCTTGGGGGTTTGGTGTATCACAGGGGAACATGGCTAGTATTTCCCAGACACACTTGGCCCCTGAGAGGCCTACTAGGGTCGTGGGCCTGCTCCTCCACCCTCCAAGGCATTTTCCACCAAGGTGGGCCCAAGGGCATGAGAGAGGGTTAGGAAGAGCAGAGCTACATAGGGAGGGACTTTCAGGGCTTGGAGGATCAGGGGAAGTGCAGTTAGCATTTCTCCCACCCAGCCAGACACCAGTGAGTTTGCTAGGGGTCCTGAGCCTCTGTGCTCCAAGGCAGGCACTCTGGGGTCCCTCCAGGCCAGGCTGAGCCTATCCCCTACCCCCCATACCCCTAGGGCCTTTGCCAGATGCAGAGGGTGTGTCCTGAGCATATCCCACCTCTACTTAAGCCCTGCCCCTAGGGCCTTTCCTGGCTGCTTGGGTCCTGAGCCTAGACCCTGGCCCAGTCTAAACTGCACCTCTGCCTGAGCTCCCTCCCCCGCCCAATCAAGGCTTTTTCCAGATTTATTCTGTTTTTGCTATTGGGGTTCTATTTTACCCTCTGATGGTTGTTTCGTTTTTTTTTTTCCTCCCAAATATATCATTAGTTTTCTAAATTTATTTTACTTATTATTCTTTGTTATTGTTCTCCATTTTGGTCTTTTTTCTTATTTTTATTTTGTCACACAGCTTGCTTGCAGATCTTGGATCACGAGCCAGAGGTTGGGTCTGAGCTCCTGTGGTAGCATCATGTCATCCAAATGGCTGGCCTAACAGACGACCTCATACCGCTGGGCATATTAATCAGAGTGAGGTCTCCTGAAGTTCTACATCTCAATACCAAGACCCAGCTTCACCCAACTGCCTGCAAACTCCAGTGTTGGAAATGTCTGGCCAAACAACCAGTAAGACAGGAACACAGCTCCACCCATCAAAAAATTGTATTGTGCATACTCATTCCTGCCACCTCATGGACTGGAGCCTGCCAGGTTAACTCTGTCCACAGAACTTCCTACGGAAGAATACTGGAGTGAGTTGCCAGTTCCTCCTCCAAGGGATCCTCCCAAGCCAGCGATTGAACCCGTGTCTCTTGTGGCTCCTGCATGGGCAGGCAGATTCTTTACCACTAGCACTACCTGGGGAGCAAAATAATACAGTACAAATGAAGAAGCAAGGTAAAAACCTACAGCACCAAATAAATGCAGAGGAAATAGGGAACCTACCTCAAAAAGAATTTAGAGTAATGATACTAAAGATGATCCAAAATCTTAGAAATAGAACAGAGGCACAAATTGAAAAAATATAAGTAATGTTTAACAGAGACCCAGAAGAACTAAAGAACAAACAAACACAGATGAACAACACAATAAATGAAACAAAAAATACGCTAGAAGGAATCAATAGCAGAAGAACTGAGGCAGAAGAGCAAATAAGTGAGCTGAAAAATGGAATGGTGGAAGTTATTGTCAAGGAACAGAATAAGAAAAAAAAAAAAGAATTAAAGACAGTTTCAGAGAACTGNATTGTCAAGGAACAGAATAAGAAAAAAAAAAAAGAATTAAAGACAGTTTCAGAGAACTGAGAAAACAGTAAATGTACTATATACAATTTTCAGGACACAGAAAAAACCTAAATGTTCAATGACAGATGAATGGATAAAGAGGAGGAGGTACATATATACAATGGACTATTACTCAGACACTAAAAAAAATGACATAGGGCTATTTGTAGAGATGTAGATGGACCTAGAGTCTCATACAGAGTGAAGTCAGAAAAACAAATACCGTATATTAACCCATATATGTAGAAACTAGAAAAATGGTATGCTGCTGCTGCTGCTAAGTCGCTTCAGTCGTGTCCGACTCTGTGCGATCCCATAGACAGCAGCCCACCAGGCACCCCCATCCCTGGGATTCTCCAGGCAAGAATACTGGAGTGCAGTGCCATTTCCTTCTCCAATGCATCAAAGTGAAAAGTGAACGATGGTATAGATGAACCTATTTCCAAGGCAGGAATAGAGACCCTGACACAGAGAACAGACATGTGGACACAGGTAAGTAAAGAGAGGTTAGGATGGATTGGGAGATTGGAATTGACATATATACACTACCATGAGTAAAACAGGTAGCTAGTGGGAATCTGCTGTAAAGCACAGGAAGCTCAGCCCAGTGCTCTGTGGTGACCTAGAGGGATGGAATGGGGGACAGGGGTCAAAGTGGGGGGGGGCGATGTATGTATGCATATAGCTGATTCACTTCATTGTACTGCAGAAACTAACAATATTGTAAAGCAATTATATTCCAATAAAATAGGCAGATAAATAAACTAAGGCAAACTAAAAAAATTAAATAATCATGAAACTTAAAAACAAAAACATGATTTGGACACAAGCATATACCCTCTTCTTCCCAAAATTAAAAATAAGTGCAATAAGTAATGTGTTAAGGAACAAATTCAGTCTTACCAAAACAAACATGAAAGGAGACAACACAAACAATAACTTGATCTGAATAGTAAATGGATGAGAAATGATGACTGACAGTGTCCTCCAAATACAGATCTAAGTCCACACGGAGGAGGCTGAGACGGAGCCCAGAACAGCTCACAAGTGGGAAGGAGCAGGTAACCATGAAAGCACAAGTGTAGAGGAGGTTAAAACGGGAGGACTGGCATCAAGTGTTTATAAGAACCACTTAGATGCCCCAACATACTCATATGCAGGACTGGCAGCTGCTTCTCCCTGCCCTGGTGGGATATTAGAAACTTACTCTCTGGAGAAGACAGACCAGAAGGATTCTGTATGCCAGACTCTGGCAGAGCTACAATGGAAGTGATATGGTACAAACGGAGGTAGGTTTAAGAATAACTGACTCCTCCAGCCCTTATCCCCTCTCAGCTCTCAGAACGCTGATTGCCTGGCTCAGGCTGCCTAGATGGCAGACTAGAAAAATTTTCTCTGGCCAAACTCATCAGCCTGAGAGAAAAGATCTAATCATACTAACATCTCCAAAATAATACCTTCTGAGCCAGACTGTGCTGTAGTGAAGCCTACACCACCAATCTCTCTGAGACTCTCATACACTCACACACAGACACATACACTCACACAAAGTCACACAGCATTATAAAAAAAAGCTTCTAATATAAAAAACAGGGTCAAAAATATAAGCAAGTAATAAAGGAGCTTTGAAGAAATAGACAATACCGGGAGCAGATAAAAACATCCAAAACTTCAAAGAAAAATAATAATTTCAGAAATCTAAGAGAAGCTATTGCATCAATGTAAAAAGAGCTAGGTTTATCAGGATGCAGTTGCTATCAACAAGGAACAATCAGAGTGCAAGACAGTTCTTGGAAATTGGAACACTGAAAGATAGAAAAAGAAACAACAAAATTCAGAGGGAATTTTTTTTTTTTGCTGTTGCAGATACTACAATCCATCAAGTAGAAGGGAAAAAATAAAGCCACATAAGACCTGGCTCACAGATTTCAAAACAAACTTTCGGTTACCAAAGAGGAATGTTGAGTGGGGAGAGGGCTGGATTGGGAGTCTGGAATGAACATATACATACTACTATACATAAAACAGATAATCAACAAGGACTTACTATAAAGCACACAGAACTCTACTCAATATTCTGTAATAACCTGTATGGGAAAAGAACCTGAAAAAGAGTAAACATACATTTGTGTATAACTGAATCACTTTGCTAACACAAAGTTTTAGCAGTGTTAATCACCTGAAACTAACACAATACTGTAAATTCAAACTGTATTTTTTTTAAAGCTAGAAACCATATTCTTCTTTGCTCCCTTTCTCAGACCACTACTGATGGGCACCATACACCAGAATGAGAGCATAAATCTAGAAAGGAGACAATATAGGACCCTGAAAAGGACATAACTGGAAAAAAGCAACAGGCATTCTCTACTTGAGTTGTGGTATATTAAGGTACAAAATACATATTTTTTTCCCTTTGTCCCAGGTTCCTGACATGACACACGCTTCAAAAATGCTTTGGAATTTTCTGATAGGAATGTCTTCATTATGCTAAAAAAGTAATTGATGGCATGGGTTACCCTGAATAGCTTCAGGATGGGTGCTGGTCAGGAGAAAAACCCTGAGGGAAGTTAGAGGGCCAGAACTTTTGGCTCAACCTTGAGGGAGGTGAGGGAGTTTGGAGATGGAGCTCAATAATGTTGCCAATAATCTAATTAATTATAGCCACAAAAGAGGATTTCAATAAAAACTCTAGATAATGAAGCTTGGGAACTAAATTCTGAAGTTTTTTTTTTTCTTTTAAAGTTTCGGAAGTTTTCATCTGCTCCCTGTATTGTCTGTTTCTTCAAAACCCTTTATTCCCTGCTTATATTTTTAGCTCTGTTTTTATGTAAGCTCTTAGGAGAGCTTCCTGGCTGGAAGGGTGGCGCAGTATCCCAGGAGAGTAACACAGCACAGATCCTGGGCTCTGGACCTTCCTCCACCTTGCCCTATGTACTCTTCATCTGGCTGCTAATTTGTACCCTTTGTAACAAAATGATCCTTGTCAGTATAGCAACTTATTGAGTTGTGTGACTGGTTCCAGTGAATTATCCGTCCTGGGGTTTGAAGAGGCCCCAAATTTGCAGCCAACCAGATAGACATGCAGACAGCCTGAAGACCCTGTTTTGAGTCTGAAGCAAGAGCACCCTATTGGGAATCGTGCCTTCATCTTGAAGGGTTTGATGCCAACACAGACTAGGTCAGGTCAGAATTGAATTGAATTGCAGGGCCCTCAGTCAGTGTCAGAGATCTGTTGACAGAACCCGACAGTGAAGGAAAATTCCAGTTCAACAGTTGCTAATTTAGTTACAAGCAGCAAGACAAATGTTTCTGAGCACGGACCTCTAAAAACATGGACCATAAAAACTACATGTTTCTGAACACAAGGACAGCGATTTATACTTCTTCTGGAAGATTTGGGGAGGAAACAATGATGCTTGCATGAAAAATTCAACAACTACAGAAAGAAAATAAATAGTGTTAATGCTGGGGAAAAATAGTTATACTAGAAAATAAATGTAATCATAGCCACAATGATTGGCTTACGCAGACTGTGATTTCATAATGATTTTAATACATACATTGCATATTAATTTAACCAAAAATTATGATATAATTTCACTGGGAGCATAAGGGAAGAAAAAAGGAAGTGTATTATCTGGAGGCAGCGGGTGAAGAGACAACTAATTCCTCATCTTCAGTACTGAAAAGTCCTTAGATATTGACCATAACTCTAAACTAAAAAGCAATAGTTACTATAAGCATTTTATTTAGAGATACAAAGCAAATTTAGAGACAACGCAAATCTCAAAGAAACATCCAGAGTTGAAATTAGATGTTTCCAGGAAATGTAAACTGAGGCAGGGGTATAAATAAACATTTAACCTATGTGCCAGAACCATATTAACAAAACACATTTTTACAAAAAGTTATCATCACCCACAACGGCACTATGATGTTATCACAGTAAGCAGCATTATATTTTAAGGGGCAGAATCAGAGGTGCGGCAGGGTTCCCAAGCTCACACAATTATGGAGTGTTGGGTCCAGTTTGAAATTGTTGTTATGATTCCAAATCTTGTGTTTCTCTCTCGAGCTTCCTAGTATCAACCTGTTAATCAGTAAAAGTGTTTTGATATCACAGGAATAAAAAAAGATTAATTCTGATTGGCAGGGATCGGGGAATCTCTTTATAGAAAGTATCCTTCGGACTAGGCTTTGAAACATCTCAGGCTGTTCCCTGCAGGCAGGGAAAGTGCCTGGACCATATGCCTGCCTCCTCTCCTACTACTACCTGGCTTCCTGTCTGGGCTTGGGGAAGCATGGAGCTCCTGCAGTCTACCGACCACAGGATCCTGATGCACATGTCTGATGAGCTCCTGACAGTCTGTAAACCATCTACACTCTCTCAGGACCTAGCGGCCCCACTATTACAGCTCCTATGAACTGCACCAATGTTGGTGTGCAATCAACAGAATAAGATGAATAACAGTACATCTGACAGGGCTGCTGCAAGTACTATATTTTGTATCACACTCACCACACAGCCAGGCACTGGTACTGGATCTTACAACCCATGGAGGACTCAGAGGCTGAGGCCCACAGTCCCCCTCCAGATGCCCAGCTCTGCCCATCACCTCTTGACGGGTGTGCTACATCCTCCCCCTGGACTCTGATTCAATACTTTCATGCCTCCATGAAGCCACCTTCCCTCCCAGGCGAGCTGCAGATGACTTTGCATTGTCAGGGTTTTCTAGAAAAAAGGAACCAATAGGATGAGAGAGAGAGAGAGAGAGAGAGAGAGAGAGAGTGTGTGTGTGTGTGTGTGTGTGTGTGTGTGTATGAAGGAAAAAAATGGGGCAGGAGGGGTGCCACATGGCTCTTGGGATCTTAGTTCCCTGACCAGGGATTAAATCCAGGTCGTGGCAGTGAAAGTGTTGAATTCTAACCAATGGACCACCAGGGAATTTCAAAAAAAATTTTAATAAGGATTGGCTCAGACCTTTTTATAAGACTTGGCTCACTCAGAACTGGCAGCACAGTCCTATAATCCACCATCTGGAAAGCCAGGAGAGCTGATGGTGTGACTCAGTCCAAGTCCACAGGCCAATGGTGTCAGTGCCTCCCGGGACTGTGAAGCTGGAAGGCCCATGAACCATGAGCTCTGATGTGACAGGGCAGGAGAAGATGAGCAAATCAGCCCTTGCTCTGCCTTTTTGTTCTATCAGGACATAACTGAGTTGCATGAGGCCCACCTACTTGGATAAAGGTGATCTTTACTCAATCAATTCACATGCTAATCTCTTCCATGAGCTCAGCCACAGTCAGCTCCTGGTCTTGTTTTTGCTGACCCCATCTTTGGCTGCAAAGAATAAAATCAATCTGATTTCAGGGTTGACCATCTGGTGATGTCCATGTGTAGAGGCTTCTCCTGTGTTGTTGCAAGAGGGTGTTTGCTATGACCAGTGCATTCTCTTGGCAGAACTCTATTAGCCTTTGCCCTGCTTCACTCTATACTCCAAGGCCAAATTTGCCTCTTGACTTCCTACTTTTGCATTACAGTCCCTTATAATGAAAACGACATCTTTTTTGGGTGTTAGTTCTAGAAGGTCTTACAGGTCTTCATAGAACTGCTCAATTTCAGCTTCTTCAGCATTACTGGTCAGGGCATAGACTTGGATTACCGTGATATTGAATGGTTGGAAACAGATATTCAGTCGTTTTTGAGGCTGCATCCAAGTACTGCATTTCGGACGTTTTTGTTGACTATGATGGCTACTCCATTTCTTCTAAGTGATTCTTGCCCACAGTAGTAGATATAATGGTCATTCGAGTTAAATGCACCCATTCCAGTCCATTTTAGTTTGCTGATTCCTAAAATGTCAACTCTTGCCATCTCCTGTCTGACCACTTCCAATTTGCCCTGATTCATGGACCTAACATTCCAGGTTCCTATGCAATATTGCTCTTTACAGCATCAGACCTTGCTTCCATCATCAGTCACATCCACAACTGGGTGTTGTTTTTGCTTTGGCTCTGTCTCTTCATTCTTTCTGGAGTTATTTCTCCACTGATCTCCAGTAGCATACTGGGCACCTACCAACCTAGGGAGTTCATCTTTCAGTGTTCTATCTTTTCACCTTTTCATACTGTTCTTAGGGTTCTCAAGGCAGGAATACTGAAGTGGTTTGCCATTCATTCCCTTCTCCAGTGGACCATGTTTTGTCAGAACTCTCCACCATGACCCATCCGTCTTGGGTGGCCCTACATGGCATGGCTCATAGTTTCATTGAGTTAGACAAGGCTGTGGTCCCTTGCGATTAGACTGGTTAGTTTTCTGTGATTGTGGTTTTCAGTCTGTCTGCCCTCTGCTGGAGAAGGATAAGAAGGTTATGAAAGCTTCCCGATGGGATAGACTGACTGAGGGGGATACTGGATCTTGTTCTGATGGGCGGGGCCGTGCTCAGTAAATCTTTAATCCAATTTTCTGTTGATGAGTGAAACTGTGTTCCCTCCCTGCCATTTACCTGGACCAAACTATGGCGGAGGTAATGAAGATACTGGTGACCTCCCTCAAAAGATCCCATGCATGTACTGGTACAGTCCGTGCCCCCAAACCTGCATGAGGCCGCCACCGCCCCACACCTTTGCGGGAGATTCCTGGACACCCACAGGCAACTCTGGGACAGTCTCCTGTGGGGTCACTTCCTTTCTCCTGGGTCCTGGTGCACAGGTTCTAATGTGCCCTCCAAGAGTCTATTTCCCAGTCCTGTGTAAGTTCTGGCAGCTCTATGGTGGGGTTAATGGTGACCTCCAACAAGAGGACTTATGCCATAAGTCCTCAATGGACTTATGGACTCAATGGACAATGGACTCCATGGACATGAGTTTGAGTAAACTCTGGGAGTTGGTGGTGTGTGCTGCAGTTCATGGGGTCGCAAAGAATGAGACATGACTGACCGACTGAACTGAACTGAATCTCTTCCAGAAAATCATTCAGAGACACACCCAGATTTAGTGATTTATCAGCGATCCAGGCAACCCTCAGCCCAGGCAAGTGACACACAGAATTAAGCATACCAGTGTTCTTCTGTTAGGGCAAGATCCAATGCTGTGTTATCCTTAACATCTCCTGCTAGAGTTATTCCGTCTACTATTTCCACACCTGTCTGTCTAGCTCTTTTTTGCCTTTCCAAGTACTTAAATTCTTTCTTAAGAATGTAGCATACTGCTGGAACTTTTTAAAGTGTACCTGGGGCAGTTTTTAAATAGGTGTGTCTACCCCTTTCACAGCTAAAAGAAATGTAAAAAGGCAAAATTGTGCCCAAAGATGGGCACAATAAAGGACAGAAATGGTATGGACCTAACAGAAGCAGAAGATATTAAGAAGAGGTTGCAAGAATACCCAGAAGAACTATATAAAAAAATCTTCACAACCCAGATAACCACGATGGTGTGATCACTCACCTAGAGCCAGACATCCCAGAATGCTAAGTCAAGTGGACCTTAGGAAGCATCACTAGGAACAAAGCTAGTGGAGGTGATGGAATTCCAGTTCAGTGAGTCAGTTCAGTCTCTCAGTCGTGTCCAACTCTTTGCAACTGTATGGACTGCAACAAGCCAGGCTTTCTTGTCCATCATCAACTCCTGGAGTTCAAACTCAGGTCCATTGAGTTGGTGATGCCATCCAATCATCTCATCCTCTGTCATCCCCTTCTCCTCATGCCTTCAATCTTTCCTAGCATCAGGCTCTTTTCCAATGAGTCACTTTTTCAAAGGTCAAAGTATTGGAGTTTCAGCTTCAGCATCAGTCCTTCCAATGAATATTCAGCACTGATTTCCTTTAGGAGGGACTGTTTGGATCTCTTTAGGTATGACCTAAATCAAATCCCTCATGATTCTACAGTGAAAATGACGAACAGATTCAAGGGATTAGATCTGATAGAGTGCCTGAAGAACTATGAATGGAGGTTCATGACATTGTACAGGAGGCAGGGATCAAGACCATCCCCAAGAAAAAGAAATGAAAAAAAGGTAAAATGGTTGACTGAGGAGGCCTTTCAAATAGCTGTGAAAAGAGGAGAAGCCAAAGGCAAAGGAGAAAAATAGGAAAGATATATCCATTTGAATGCAGAGATCCAAAGAATAGCAAGGAGCAATAAGAAAGCCTTCCTCAGTGATCAATGCAAAGACAGAGGAAAACAACAGAATAGGAAAGACTAGATATCTCTTCAAGAAAATGAGAGATACCAAGGGAGACATTTCATGCAAAGATGGAATTCCAGTTGAACTATTTCAAATCCTAAAAGATGATGCTATAAAAGTGCTGCACTCAATATGCCAGCAAATTTGGAAAACTCAGCAGGGGCCACAGGACTGGAAAAGGTCAGTTTTCATTCCAATCCCAAAGAAAGGCAATGCCAAAGAATGCTCAAACTACCACACAACTGCACTCATCTCACACGCCGGCAAAGTAATTCTCATAATTCTCCAAGCCAGGCTTCAAAAGCATGTGAACCATGAATTTCCTTATGTTCAAGCTGGATTTAGAAAAGGCAGAAGAACCAGAGATCAAATTGCCAATGTCTGTTGGATCATCGAAAAAG
Organism: Redunca redunca; assembly: GCA_006410935.1. Classification (NCBI taxonomy): domain Eukaryota; kingdom Metazoa; phylum Chordata; class Mammalia; order Artiodactyla; family Bovidae; genus Redunca; species Redunca redunca. The sequence goes on along the minus strand of SJYQ01002768.1, from coordinate 520,616 downwards.
CGAGAGAGTTCCAAAAAAAATCTATTTCTGCTTTATTTACCATGCTAAAATCTTTGACTGTGTGGATCACAACAAACTGGAAAATTCTTTAAGAGATAGGAATCCCAGACCACCTGGCCTGCCTTCTGAGAAACCTGTATGCATGTCAAAAAGCAACGATTTGAACTGGATATGGAACAACAGACTGGTTCCAAATTGCGAAAGGAGTATATTGTCAAGGCTGTATATTGTCACTCTGCTTATTTAACTTATATGCAGAGTACATCATGAGAAACGCTGGGCTGGATGAAGCACAAGCTGGAATCAAGATTGCCGGGAGAAATATCAATAGCCTCAGATACGCAGATGACACCACCCTTATGGCAGGAAGCAAAGAAGAACTATAAAGAGCCTCTTGATGAAAGTGAAAGAGGAGAGTGAAAAAGTTGGCTTAAAACTCAACGTTCAGAAAACTAAGATCATAGCATCTGGTCCCATCACTTCATGGCAAATAGATGGGCAAACAATGCAAACAGTGAGAGACTTCATTTTGGGGGGCTCCAAAATCACTGCAGATGGTGACTGCAGCCATGAAATAAAAGACACTTGCTCCTTGGAAGAAAAGCTATGACAAACCTAGATAGTATATTAAAAAACAGAGACACTGCTTTGCTAACAGAGGTCTGTCTAGTCAAGGCTATGGTTTTCCCAGTAGTCATGTATGCATGTGAGAGTTGGACTATAAAGAAAGCTGAGCACCAAAGAATTGATGCTTTTGATCTGTGGTGTTGGAGAAGACTCTCAATAGTCCCTTGGACAGAAAGGGTATCCAACCAGTCCATCCTAAAGGAAATCAGTCCTGAATATTCATTGGAAGGACTGATGCTGAAGCTGGAACTCCAATACTTTGGCTACCTGATGCAAATAACTGACTCAGGTGAAAAACACTGATGCCGGGAAAGATCGAAGGTGGGCGGAGAAGGATGAGATGGTTGGATGACATCACTGACTCAATGGACATGAGTCTGAGTAAACTGCAGGAGCTGGTGATGGACAAGGAGGCCTGGAGTGCTGCAGCCCATGGGGTCTCAAAAAGTTGGACACGACTGAGCAACTGAACTGGACTGACCCATTTCACAACAGAGTGATTATGGATGAGACTGGCCTCATTTCTGTCATCATGTGTTGTCATTTCCCCACAGCATTTTGTTGTGCTTCTTAAAATCATTTCTAAATATTATTGGAATGCTCAAATTTTTTTCTTTCATTTTCTTTACAAGATTTGAAAATTTCAGAATATCTTTCCACTTGCATAGTGGTTATTTAAAAATTTTGAAAACACATATTTTCACTTAGATTTACACACACACACATACATATACATACAAACATATGTATACAGAGTCATTAAAAAGCAGAGACACTACTTTGTCTACAAAGGTCCGTCTAGTCAAAGCTATGGTTTTTCCAGTAGTCATGTACAGATGTGAGAGCTGGACAATAAAAAAGGCTAAGCGCTGAAGAAATGATGCCTACAAACTGTGGTGCTGGAGAAGACTCTTGAGAGTCCCTTGGACTGAAAGGAGATCAAACCAGTCTATCCTAAAGGAAATCAATCCTGAATATTCATTGGAAGGACAGATACTGAGGGTGAAGCTCCAATACTTTTGGCCATCTGATGCAAAGAGCTGACTCATTGGAAAAGACCCCGATGCTGGGAAAGATTGAAGGCAGAAGGAGAAGGGGACAAAAGAGGATGAGAGAGTTGGATGGCATCACTAACTGAATGGACATGAGTTTGAGCAAACTCCAGGAGATGGTGAAGGACAGGGAAGCCTGGCATGCTGCAGTCCATGGGGTTGCAAAGAGTTGGACATGACTGAGTGACTCAACAACAACAATAATTTATATAGAAAGATATGTATATGTGGTTTACAGACTACTATCAACATTTCAGGGATGGCATTTGACAATTAGGCTTGATGGACATTTTTTCTGATCTCTTACAAGTTTTTCTTATATCCCACTTACTTTGTTTCGGGTTTGTTTTGTTTTGCTTGTTTCATAACTGGAATACATTATCTAGCAATGCTTTCAGATAGTATATGGGTGGTAAAATCTGGATCCATGCATATCTGAAAATTCTGTTTTTCTACTTGACTCTGTAGAGATTTGAGGATAATAATTTCTCACCTGAGCTATGATTACAGACCATGTCTTTTCAAATCCCAGATTTTTCTGATAAAACCACAGATGTCATTTTGGCAATTATTTTTAGCACGTGATTTTCCCTCTGTCCTGGATGAATTTAAGGGTTTTTTTTTCCTATCCCTCAGTTCAGTTCAGTTCAGTCGTGTCCGACTCTTTGTGACCCATGAATCCCAGCATGCCAGGCCTCCCTGTCTATCACCAACTCCCGGAGTTCACTCAGACTCACATTCATTGAGTCAGTGATGCCATCCAGCCATCTCATCCTCAGTCGACCCCTTCTTCTCCTGCCCCCAATCCCTCCCAGCATCAAAGTCCTTTCCAATGAGTCAGCTCTTTACATGAGGTGGCCAAAGTACTGGAGTTTCAGCTTTAGCATCATTCCTTCCAAAGAAATCCCAGGACTGATCTCCTTCAGAATGGACTGGTTGGATCTCCTTGCAGTCCAAGGGACTCTCAAGAGTCTTCTCCAACACCACAGTTCAAAAGCAGCAATTCTTTGGCGCTCAGCTTTCGTCACAGTCCAACTCTCACATCCATACATGACTACTGGAAAAAACATAGCCTTGACTAGACGGACCTTAGTCAGCAAAGTAATGTCTCTGCTTTTGAATATGCTAACTAGGTTGGTCATAACTGTTCTTCCAAGGAGTAAGTGTCTTTTAATTTCATGGCTGCAATCACCATCTGCAGTGATTTTGGAGTCCCAAAAAAATAAAGTCTGACACTGTTTCCACTGTTTCTCCATCTATTTCCCATGAAGTGATGGGACCAGATGCCATGATCTTCATTTTCTGAATGTTGAGCTTTAAGCCAACTTCTTCACTCTCCTCTCACTTTCATCAAGAGGCTTTTTAGTTCCTCTTCACTTTCTGCCATAAGGGTGGTGTCATCTGCATATCTGAGGTTATTGATATTTCTCCTGGCAATCTTGATTCCAGCTTCTGTTTCCTCCAGTCCAGCATTTCTCATGATGTACTCTGCATAGAAGTTAAATAAGCAGGGTGATAATATACAGCCTTGACGTACTCCTTTTCCTATTTGGAACCAGTCTGTTGTTCCATGTCCAGTTCTAACTGTTGCTTCCTGACCTGCATACAGGTTTCTCAAGAGGCAGGTTAGGTGGTCTGGTATTCCTATCTCTTTCAGAATTTTCCACAGTTTCTTGTGATCCACACAGTCAAAGGCTTTGGCATAGTCAATAAAGCAGAAGTAGATGTTTTTCTGGAACTCTCTTGCTTTTTCGATGATCCAGCAGATGTTGGCAATTTGATCTCTGGTTCCTCTGCCTTTTCTAAAACCAGCTTGAACACCAGGGAGTTCACAGTTCACGTATTGCTGAAGCCTGGCTTGGAGAATTTTGAGCATTACTTTACTAGCATGTGAGATGAGTGGAATTGTGTGGTAGTTTGAGCATTCTTTGGCATTGCCTTTCTTTGGGATTGGAATGAAAACTGACCTTTTCCAGTCCTGTGGCCACTGCTGAATTTTCCAAATTTGCTGTATATTGAGTGCAGCACTTTCATAGCATCATCTTTCAGGATTTGAAATAGCTCTACTGGAATTCCATCACCTGCACTAGCTTTGTTCGTAGTGATGCTTTCTAAGGCCCACTTGATTTCACATTCCAAGATGTCTGCTTCTAGATGAGTGATCACACCATCGTGATTATCCGGGTTGTAACGATCCTTTTTATACAGTTCTGTGTATTCTTGCCATCTCTTCTTAATATCTTCTGCTTCTGTTAGATCCATACCATTTCTGTCCTTTATCGAGCTCATCTTTGCATGAAATGTTCCCTTGGTACCTCTAATTTTCTTGAAGAGATCTCTAGTCTTTCCCATTCTGTTGTTTTCCTCTATTTCTTTGCACTGATCGCTGAAGAAGGCTTTCTTATCTTTTCTTGCTATGCTTTGGAACTCTGCATTCAGATGCTTATATCTTTCCTTTTCTCCTTTGCTTTTCACTTCTCTTCTTTTCACAACTATTTTTAAGGCTTCCCCAGACAGCCATTTTTCTTTTTTGCATTTCTTTTCCATGGGGATGGTCTTGATCCCTGTCTCCTGTACAATGTCATGAACCCCATTCCATAGTTCATCAGGCACTCTATCAGATCTAGGCCCTTAAATCTATTTCTCACTTCTACTGTATAATCATATGGGATTTGATTTAGGTCATACCTGAATGGTCTAGCAGTTTTCCCTACTTTCTTCAATTTAAGTCTGAATTTGGCAATAAGGAGAGTTCATGGTCTGAGCCACAGTCAGCTCCTGGTCTTGTTTTTGTTGACTGTATAGAGCTTCTCCATCTTTGGCTGCAAAGAATATAATCAGTCTGATTTCGGTGTTGACAATCTGGTGACGTCCATGTGTAGTCTTTTCTTGTGTTGTTGGAAGAGGGTGTTTGCTATGACCGGTGCATTATCTTGGCAAAACTCTATTAGTCTTTGCCCTGCTTCATTCCGTATTCCAAGGCCAAATTTGCCTGTTATTCCAGGTATTTCTTGACTTTCTACTTTTGCATTCCAGTCCCCTATAATGAAAAGGACATCTTTTTTGGGTGTTAGTTCTAAAAGGTCTTGTAGGTCTTCATAGAACCGTTCAACTTCAGCTTCTTCAGCGTTACTGGTTGGGACATAGACTTGGTGCACTGAAATTGAAGTATTCAATGAGTCTTTAAGTTTTTCATGCTTTCCTTGAACTCTAGAAGCTTTTTTTAAAAAGATCCTTTCTTTATTTTCTTACACTCCATTTGGTAAGTTATCTCTGAAATATTTTCTAGACTTAAGTCAGAATTTATTCCAATGCCTACTGTCAATCCATGGTTTCCGAATAGAGTTTCCCACTGAAGGGTTTCTTCATAAAAGCAGATTCAAGTCTGGAGTGAGCAGTACAAGATAGCCTTGGGATACATCATTTTATTTTGTTCTAGAAAACAGAGAGCTTACCAAAAGGACACAGGAGTCACCTTGATAATCTGAGCATCAGAAACAAAAATAAGTGGAATGAAATAATACGTATCAAATATCCCCCAAAATAATTCAAATCATTATAATAAAATCTCATTGGTCATCTACTATTTGAATATCTTGAATACTGCATAATATGTTCAAAAATTTTAAAAAAACAAAAATATCCCCAAACAATAAAAATATGAAAAATGCCTGGGTTCAAGTTCCCAAATCTTCTCTGCTTAGACAAGGATGGTCCTAATAATATAGCACTTCATTCATAGGACCACACGTGTTGATACACACCTAAAAAACTACTTATTAGCAGGGGAGACAGGCCCTGAATCCCCCTAGCTCAGGTTACATCTACCACCCTTTCCAGATTTCTTACAGACATGATGATAAACTCAGGAGTCTCATTTTCCTCCAAAAGAGCAGCATTTCTGAAACAGGTGTAATCTTTCCAATCCAGACAAATCCATACCATGTATTCCATCTTGCTATTCCTTTCCTCTATCTAAGACAAGTTTCAAGCCCTTTAAAAGTATTTCCTTCTAATGCTGTGTGCTTTTAAAGTGATATTTAAAAGAAAAAAAAGCAGTGAGCCAGTGGAAAGCTGGTTTGTGATAACACGTCAATGACCAGCTGCTCCCTGTGCGGATGCAAACCACCACTGGAAAGGAAACACATTTCCTGTCATGAGTATTCATTCCCTTTCAGTTTTTAATTTAATCCACTGCCTATAATTTCCCCTGTCATCAACAATGAAGGTGCCATCTGCACATTGTTGCTTTAATGCCTGCTCAATGGTTATTGACAAAGGAGCATCCTGGTCCGTGGCCATCACATTAATTGTTCCACACATGGAACAGGAGATTGGGTCCAACTGGCCTGATGCCCTCCAAAGGAAGGAAAGAAAGAGGTAAGGGGGACCTTCCTGCAGCTGAGTGCCAGTCCAGCTCCTGGTACAGAGAGCTGCCTTCAATGCTTCTCACTCCTGAGACCAGATGTCAGTACAGACCACTCCTTTCAGAGAAAAGCCTCTGGTGCAGTTTCCATTCACTCTGGGACTGTAAAACACAAGACCATGGATACAAAGGACCACGGATACAAACCAGATTCAGAGAGATTCCCCTATGTTTAAATATCTATGCTGTATGCATTTCACCTAGCTGAAAAATAAAGTGTCTCCTGACCTCCAATTGTCTATAGGATGTGCCCCTGAAGACTAGCCAGAAGCACTTGAATGTTTGAAAATATTGCGATTCTCTAGGCTTTGTCTGTTTTTATCAGCGTGTCTGTTATTCTTTAGTTTCCATCAAGGAATTTTGTTGATCCTCAATCTCCAGATATTTCAGGCAAATACAAAATATTTTCCTAAATAATTCATTCACAATTTGATGAGTAACCACAACATTTAAAGCAAAGATAAAATTTAAAACAGTAACATTCTTGGTTTTATTTAAAACAAACAAACAAAAAACCTTGTGAAGATTTTTTAATGTTTTCTCTTAAGTGTTTTAAAGCTTTTGACCAACTGATTTTTAAGACCCATGCAATGTTTCATATATTATATAAGCCATAAGTATAGAGTCAAGATTTTTCAAGTTAACATACCAAAAAGTTCACTACCTCACAAAGGCTGCTTTTGAAAATAGTTGGTAGAGAACTGTTTTAAGTTGCTTAAGACACTTTGGGGAAATTTTATTTTTCTCCAGTGTCAGATTATAAGCATCCAAACAAAAATGAAAACAGAAAATCCATCTCCATCTTGTTTGTGAGCCATCAACATCTATCATGAGACCCTGCCTTGAGGTATACCTGCCAGCCGCAACAAATAAGCTCATCCTGAAAAGCCTATCTCTACCAAAAGATTCCCAATAATTGGACTTTAATCCTAACAAGAGTCAAAAAGTATCTGATATTTTAATAGGTTTCTTACAGTAACTGCCTCTCCTTCTACAGGGGCCACAATAAAGAAAACATTCATTTCCATTTAAATAATCATAAATGTAAGATGTATATTAAAATGCTCATTCTCTCAGTTCTTGATTGCCCAGGTGTTCACTGCTCAGTCAGTTTAAAGGAACACAAATATCAAAATGATATTGCCGAAATGTAGACATGGATCTGTGAATCAAATAATGAATTAAAAATACAAAATAACATATTTTTGCCCATTTACTTAGTTGTTGATAAGAGTATCCTGTAAGGTTCTAGCTTAAGATGTCAGCTTATACACATCTATTTCCCCTCTACCCTCAAGACTACTGAAATTAAAATAAAGGAGAGAAACGGTATGCCAATGAAAAAAATGTTGCCTGCTGTATCAGTAAACAAAGATGTTACAGCTATCAAGCCACCTCATTATAGCCACCCCGATGGTGAGCCATGAGGGAATTCAGGAATGGAAACAGGATGCCTGCCATCAAGCAGTCAGTGACTGCAGCCACTGGTGCACGCTGAAGGGACTTTGGATGAGAAACCCCAGGATCCTGACCCCAGAGAGCTGAGGTGCATATGAAAGAAATGACTTCAATGAGCCCAAACTCTTGCATCTTCCCATACATAGAAAAGTGCTAAATTCCTTAACTTGAGATGTCTGGTTTTCTTTAGTTAACAGTAATCTGATGTACTGACTACCTGGTCTCTGCTGCAAAACTCCTGTAAACCTTGGCTCCTCCCTTGCTGTGCTGTGCTCATTCACTTTAGCTGTGTCCGACTCTTTGTTACCACTTGGACTGGAGCCCATCAGTCTCCTCTGTCATGGGATTCTCCAGGCGAGAGTACTGGAGAGGGTGGCTTCTCCCTTACCTCTTTGGAAAAGTCCCTTAGAGCTGAGATACTGTCTTCTGGACTTAAATCCTCTGTTCTGTCCACCAAATAAAGCATAATTCTCGACTTTCAGGTTTTTTGCTTGTTTTTTTTTTTCAGATAACAGGTATAAACTCCCCAAAAGAAAGAGAATGGGCATGAGGCCATAAAAAGACAAGATATTTCAACACATCACAAGAAGAGAGCATACACACAGAGGCTTGGTGACTGCAAAATCCAACGAAGGAAGACTTGTGGTCAACTTTGAGTAGGGGGCTGCAGGGTAGAGGGAGCAGGTCTGCCATGTGGAAGCCCACAGAGTCCAGAAGTGCCCTGAGTCCAGAGGAGGGCAGGAGTATGGAGTGGAGCTGTCACAGGTGAATTCAGAGAAAGCTTTGTCAACTCCCTCCCGACAGTAACAAACTACCAGGTTTCTCCTCACTCCATAGAGTCAAAACTCAAACAAATTGATCTGATCAGTGAGTGCCGTGCAGAAGAACATGGCAGGCACTCCAAAACCTGCCTCCTAAGTCCTGGATGGGTGGCCGGTGCTATGAGCCTAACATTCATGGGATTCCCAAGGCTTAGCTGTGCCCTCCCCTAAGAGCATAAACTATCTCATTAATGTTTTTTAATGTTTGCTACTTGTTATTTCCTGAATAATTTAGGAATACTAGGTGAAGTGAGGTATCTTACTAAAATCAATGTTCCCTGCACCATTTACTTTTTAAACGTGACCAATGGAAAATGTAAAATCACATCTGGGGCTGACATTACATTTCTATTGGACAGCCCTGATTAGGAAACAAAGCAGCTCATGTGAAAAGAGATGCCTCTGGAGCAAAGCATTCAGTCCTTGACCATTTTGGGTCCTCAAAAATGTAATAGGCCCCCTCTGATACAGCACTTCTACTAATGTTTCTGTTCCCTAATATAAAAATAAGAAGAGATACTAAGAATCAGAGGAACTTTAGAAAGTCTTGACAAATACATAGTAAAAATAAATAGAAAGGCAAAGTAAATAAATAAGCAAAATTAAAAGAAGGGGAGGAAGATGACCCTAGAAGAAATAACATTGCTTAGTTTAAAACAAATGAACTACAAAAGTAAAGAAGGAAAGGACAACCCTCCAACCAGTACTCCCAGAGAAAGAGGGCCCAGTGTACAAAAGGCAGGAACAGTGAAAGGAGGACCTACTGGATGTACAGCGTGTCCAAAGACATCAGGATAAAAGGTACAAAAAGATTTGGTGAAGAAGGTAAAAAGGAGACCATCTGAGCCTGACCCCAAATCAGCTGACACCAGGCACACACAGCCCCAATGAATGACAGAAACACAGCACTGAACCCACAGAGAAGAAAATAGGGGCTCAGAAAAATGGCTTTGCAGAAAACAGTGCTGACACTGCCACAAAATCTCAAGGGCTGTTTTTTGTCTTTTTTTCCCCCCAAGTCAAATCAAGCTACTGTCAAGTTACAAAGAAATTAAATATGACTGTGGCTCAGCTGGTAAAGAATCCGCCTGCAATGTGGGAGACCCGGGTTTGACCCCTGGGTTGGGAAGATTCCCTGGAGAAGGGAAAGGCTACCTATTCCAGTATTCTGGACTGAAGAATTCCATGGACTGTACAGTCCATAGGGTCGCATCGCAAAGAGTTGGACATGACTGACTGACTGACTTTCACAGACACACAGAGAATAGAATGTAAATGTTACCAATGTGGACATGGAAGGACTTCAAGAGAAGTAGGGGCAGAACAGGAGTGATTGCAGAGAAGGAAAGCTGAATTCCAGGATTCCGGGCAGCAGAAATGACAAGCTTTTTTTCTTTTTTTTCAACAAGTTAGTTTATACATATAATTAAGATTACTATAATTTTTTAAATTGATTAACACTGGTTTTCTTTTTAAGTATAGTTGATTTAAAATGCTATGTTAGTATTTCTACTGTAAAGTAATTCAGTTACATACATATGAATTCTTTACCATACTCTTCCATTATGTTTTATCACAGGATATTGAATATAGTTCCCTGTCCTACACAGTAGGATCTTGTTGTTTATTCACTCTCTATATAATAGTTTCAAACCCTTCCCCCTTGGCAGCCCCAACTCCCCTGGCAAGTTGGTTCTTAATGTCTGTAAGACTGTTTCTGTTTCTTAGATATGTTCACTTGTGCTATATTTCAGATTTCACATATAAGTGATATCACAAAATTGCTTCATAACATATAAATTTGATGTATACATTACATTTCCACTTCTGTACACACTCCAGCAGGCTCACCACTAGAAGTTTAATTTCCATCTGCCACCATCTGTTGACCCCCTTTACCTGTTCTGTACTTTTGAAGGTGCAAAAACGTGAGCAGTGAAAGAAGCGAGAACAGAGGTAAGAGGGGAGGTGAGGAGAGCTGTGAATGAGCTGAGTTCATACATATCATAATAGAAGTCACAGAAATGGGTAAAGTTGATCAATCCAGGAAGGGGATGATAAGATTACTAAAATGGTGTCATAATGGTGTCATAACCAGAAACAGAGGCAACTAGATATATTTGGGTAAGAGTCAGCATGGAGAGGGCCCAGGGCTTTTCAGAAATCCTTTATTATTGGCTCTGTAAATGCTGAATCCTATTGGCATTTATTTGTGTTTGTATTACAATAAAACTTTATTTACAAAAATAGGCAGCAGGCAGATTTTAACCTGTAGGCTATAGTTTGTAATCACTGCTTTATTTGTTCTTTACTGCTTTGCACCTGCTAACCCCAAACTCTCAATCCATCCCCCACCCCACTTGGCAACAAGTCTGTTTTCTACGTCTGTGAGTCTGTTTCTGTTTCGTAGATAGGGTCACATGTCATAAAAAAAAATGTCATAGCCCTGGCATTTTCTCCATATCATGGACACACTAAAATAACTGAAATATCTCTCTGGGGCAGACAAAGTGGATTATACAATGCCTAAAGCAACAAAGTTCACCAATCATGCAATCATTATACTAACAATCCTTTAATTAGCCTTGAAAAACAAAATCATCATCAGTTTAGAGTTCCATGTGAAGGTAAAGTAACAACAAAAAGCCTCTAAATGCAAATATATAGAAAAGTATCTTCATGAACTTGAGGAAGGGAAAGATTTTTCTAAAGATAACATAATAAGCACTAAACACAGAAGAAAAGAATTACAGAATCAGGCAATTAAGAATTTCTGTTCATCTAAAGATACAATTTATCTGTAAGCATATGTGTGCCTGCTAAGTCACTTCAGTCATGTCCAACTCTTTGCAACCCATTGGACTGCAGCCTGCCAGGCACTTCTTTCTGTCCATGGGATTCTTCAGGCAAGAATATTGGAGTGGATTGCCATACCCTCATCTAGGGGATCTTCTTGACCCAGGGATCATTGAACCCTTGTCTCTCACATCTCCTGCATTGGCAGGCAGGTTCTTGACCACTAGTGCCGCCTGGGAAGCCCATTTGTAAACATGTGAAGTATGAAAGTCACTCAGTCACGTCCAACTCTTTGCGACGCCATAGACTACATGGTCCATGGAATTCTACCCATGGAGTGGGTAGCCTTTCCCTTCTCCAGGGGATCTTCCCAACCCAGGGATCAAACCCAGGTGTCCCACATTACAGGTGGATTCTTTACCAGCTGAGCCACAAGCATATTCTACTTCAATTAAGAGTTGATGAAAAAGAGAAAGAACATGAAAAGAGTGGAAAGCCCAACCAGGGTCAGAGAAGATACTTGCAAAAAAATTTTACAAAAGGCTTGAGTCCATAAAATAGAAAAACACATACAAATCCTAACAAGGAAAGAACAAAACCACACACACATACACACACAGATAAAAACAGGCAAGAGACACGAATAAACACTTTGCAAGAGAAGATGATATCCAAGTGGAAAATTAAGAAATGAAAATGTCCTCAACTTTATTGGTAATCAGGAAACCACTAATTAAAAACACAAGGAAATATCACTCCCCACCCACTAAAGTGGTAAATTTAAAAGACTAAAATACAAAGTGTGGGTGATTATGCAGAACAAGAAGAATGTTTCAGACACTGCTGGTGAGAATGTTAATTGGTATAATCATTTTGAACAGGTTTTGGCTTCATCTGGAAAAGTTAAAAGACATGCCATCCAAGGGCTTGGCTAGTCCCTTCTTATGGATATATACGTGATAGAATTACAGAAGTATGTGCACCAAAAGACGTGTGTGGTTGGAATATTCATGGCAGTGTACTTCACAAGAGTCCGAAAACTAGAAACAACTTAAAAAACCTCCATCAAAAGAATAATAAATCATGCTACATCCACCCGATAAAAATGAATAAACTGCAGCAACAGGCAAGAACTTGGGTGACTTTCACAAAAATAAAAGTGAACAAAAGCAAACAAAAGAATACACACCACGTTCTTGTGTGACTCCATCTATACAGAGTCCCAGAGAAGGGCAAAATTAAACTCTGATGCTTGACATTATGCTGTGGTTTTCCAGTATACAAAAAGGGGGAGAAGAGTCATCTTGGGTGGCAGTCACCTGCATGGGTTCACTGTGACAATTCATTGAGCTGGTTTTGATATTTTGCCACACAGGGGACCCGTATTACAATGCAATTCAAAGTTCAAAATGACTTCTCAAATGAAATCTGTCTAAGAGCTAGCCAGCGTATTAAAGGTTACTTCAAATGTCAATAAAACATCTTAAGGAAAACAGTGAATAAATGAATGTTTCTGGACCAGTGATTTCAATTGTAAATGTTATCAATTTGAGTTTAATCAATCAGTGAGCAGACTTGGCTTAATTTGCTTAGTCTGAGCCCCTCCATATAACACATTGTATGTGTGAGCTTCTGAAGACAGATGCAATAGAATAAAAAACTGTTTTATGATTCTAAAGTTTCAAAACACCTGGAGCTCAACCTGACCACTTGCCTTCTCTCCACAAAATAAAACAAAAATATTTTTTCTTGCTCAGAAATACCTCTTTTACCCCAAGACAGGAATCTTTACTGACAATTTGCCCTCAGTGATCCCAGAATAAATTTCCCATGCTGGGAATCATCTCACATGTGGCATTCCTTAACCATGGCAGCAACCACGTCACCCCCCGACCCCGGCCACTCCCACCTGCAGCGGGGTACTGGTCAGCCCATTCTTCTACGGCTTAACTCTGAGTCCAGAGTCAGCCCCATGTCCAGGCCTCTCCCACTACCCTGCTGGACTTTAAACAATTTCTTACTTAATTTCACGTTAGTTTCAGTCACTTGCTTGGCTCTCTGGAAGTTGTGACTCTGAGGCTTTTGCTATAACTTCTAGTTTTTTTCTCTTGGAAACTTAACAAGCATATTATGTGATATCTTATCTTGTGATATCCAAAAAAAATTCAATAAAGAGAGATAAAAGGGGTGTGTGTGTGTGTGTGAATACACACATAAATGTGCATGTGCAAGCCTTTTTTTTTTTTTTAATGGTTTTGGTTTTTACTTTGAGGGCTCTTTTGCTAAAACAGTTTATAGCTGGTGTGGAACACAAATAAGGAAATCACTGAAATAAAGAGAATGAGAATTAGAAGTTTCAAATTAGTTTCTTCTTCTCTAAGGAGTAAAACTCTAAATAATCCTGATAAATCAATAAGTGAGCAGAGATTTTCACTAGCATCTCTCCATGACAAGATCATACTCTTCCTTTAACAGCATGTCAGGGATGAATCAGGAGCTTTGAGAGAACTAAGCCTTTGGGGAATATCTTCAGGAGTAGACTTGAAAGGCAACATTTACAAGAAAGTGCCCATAATCCCCAGTCTATAAAGCTAAAAGAATTTTGTATCTTTATGTCCCAGAGCCATAAAGAGCTTTAATAGGGGTACAATGTCTACCATAATAAATCTGGATCAATTATAAAGATGCATTACAAACAAGTTTTAATTTAGAATTTCAGTTCTGCTACCTGTGATGAAAGAAATGAAAGCAAGCTGAGCACCGAAGAATTGATGCTTTTGAACTGTGTTGTTGGAGAAGACTCTTGAGAGTCCCTTGGACAGCAAGGAGATCCAACCAGTCCATCCTAAAGGAAATCAGTCCTGAATGTTCATTGGAAGGACTGATGCTGAAACTGAAACTCCAATATTTTGGCCACCTGATGCGAAGAACTGACTCATGTGAAAAAACCCTGATGCTGGGAATGATTGAAGGTGGGAGGAGAAGGATGCGATGGTTGGATGGCATCACCAACTCAATGGACATGAGTTTCAGTAAGCTCTGGGAGTTGGTGATGGACAGGAAAGCCTGGTGTACTGCAGCCCATGGGGTCGCAAAGAGTCAGACAGGACTGAATGACTGAACTGAACTGAACCCACAGTGATGAACTAGGTAGTTAGCACCCACTCTGCAGTGAGAACAACTGAGAAATTATAATGAGAAATACAGTCAGAGAAAGAATAGAGCAATGAGGAACAGCAGGGCCAAGGTCCAGGAAAGGGAGGGAAGCTTAGAGAATAACAGGGTCTGGAGCCACTTTTCCAGAACCATGTGATGATTAGGAGGCCAAAAGTTAAAGCAAATCTTGACAGACTCAAGAGCTGGCAGGACGTAGTGGGGTTCAAGGTCTACAGAATAGAGGGAAGACCTTGCTAAGTTCTCTATATTCACACTCTAGAATGTATATGCAAAATTGAGAAACAAACCAGCCCTCGTAGGAATGGAAGCCCAGGTCGTCCTCTTCTCAGTCACTAACGGGATTAAGGTGATTTATGCTTGCTGGTACCTATAGCCTGAGTGTTGGTCAGAAGCAAACGTAAAACTGGAGGGAGGTATTGTCGAATATCAAGATCTTCAAATTATCTCTGTGATTTTTCACATACAATTTCTGAGACAACATAAAACACAACCAAGCTTTGAAGTAACATCATGAATCATTTCGATAAATACTTTATAAGAGATTTCTAAGATAAAAATACAAATAGGGATCAAATACACAGTGGTAGTGAGAGTTACTTAATAGTGGGAAAAGAACACAATTTTATTTTAAATTCAGTCTACCACTTGGCCTACTTGTGTCACTTTAAAAGTAATGCCTACTAATATTGTTTAAGGTGCCATAATGATGTTATGCCATTTTAATTTTTAAATATTTCTCTAAACAACCTATGAACACAGAGAGAAGACTGAAATGCACCAGAAGGCCTTGAGTAATGGTGATTTGGATGCCTTTTATCCTCCTGCAGTCCTTTTTTTGTTTAATTTGATTTCCTACACAAAACATATATTTGTAGCTGTAAGAAACATCACTTATAACCAAACACATTATTAGGATAATTAAAGAATTGCACCTTGGGTTTTCTTCATAGACCGTCTTCAAGGTGTGCAATTTTTACAGCAAATATTTGATAATGTTAAGTTTGAGCTGTAGCATTTCACATAGTGGCCAGTAAATGTAAAACCATTAAGGCTGACAAAGCAGAGCAGAGCCACCAAGGGATTTCGGGTAACACACAAGCCCTCATATGCTGGACTCCACAACCATGCCTGCCTCCTGCAGTAGCAAACCCCAAAGGCACAACCACTGAGTTCTGCTGTCTTATGACTAAAGTTTCTAAAAAGTTGAATCTGCAATATCAAGATATAAAAGAGCAAAAATCATTCCTGCATCATTATGTATTATACATTTCTATTTAATTATGTGTTGATTCTTATTATTCAGTTTAAATACCTTGCCTTCTGGACATGTTTTCCTAACTATGCACATTTATTTTATGCAAATCAACACTCAGAATGGCCTTTAGATGTGTGTGTACAGACAAATGACTAAATGGAATGCAAAAAGGAGAAATATTATGGAAACTGTTGGTAGTTTAGAATCTTACACTTGCATCACTTCAAAATGATTTCTTAGGTATTATCTCACTCCCAGCCCAGTTACAAGCCCATGTAGTAAATTAATAACCACCGTTAAGTCAGACTAGCGGGCGCAGAAGGGCCTAGAGGAGCTATCTCACATTGAAGGTCAAGAAGGGCGGCAGTGAGGAGATACCCCTCCTCCAAGGTAAGGAGCAGCGGCTGTGCTTTGCTGGAGCAGCCGTGAAGAGATACCCCATGCCCAGGGTAAGAGAAACCCAAGTAAGATGGTAGGTATTGCAAGAGGGCATCAGAGGGCAGACGCACTGAAACCATACTCACAGAAAACTAGTCAATCCAATCACACTAGGACCACAGCCTTGTCTAAATAAATGAAACTAAGCCATACCCGCGGGGCAACCCAAGATGGGCGGGTCATGGTGGAGAAGTCTGACAGAATATGGTCCACTGGAGAAGGGAATGGCAAGCCACTTCAGTATTCAGTATTCTTGCCTTGAGAACAGTATGAAAAGGCAAAATGATAGGATACTGAAAGAGGAACTCCCCAGGTCAGTAGGTGCCCAATATGCTACTAGAGATCAGTGGAGAAATAACTCCAGAAAGAATGAAGGGATGGAGCCAAAGCAAAAACAATACCCAGCTGTGGATGTGACTGGTGATAGAAGCAAGGTCCAATGCTGTAAAGAGCAATATTGCATAGGAACCTGGAATGTCAGGTCCATGAATCAAGGCAAATTCAAAGTGGTCAAACAGGAGATGGCAAGAGTGAATGTTGACATTCTAGGAATCAGTGAACTAAAATGGACTGGAATGGGTGAATTTAACTCAGATGACCATTATATCTACTACTTCAGGCAGGAATCCCTCAGAAGAAATGGAAGTAGCCATCATAGTCAACAAGAGTCCGAAATGCTGTACTTGGATGCAATCTCAAAAACAACAGAATGATCTCTGTTCGTCTCCAAGGCAAACCATTCAATATCATGGTAATCCAAGTCTATGCCCCAACCAGTAATGCTGAAGAAGCTGAAGTTGAACAGGTCTATGAAGACCTACAAGACCTTTTAGAACTAACACCCAAAAAAGATGTCCTTTTCATTCTAGGGGACTGGAATGCAAAAGTAGAAAGTCAAGAAACACCNAATGCAAAAGTAGGAAGTCAAGAAACACCTGGAGTAACAGGCAAATTTGGCCTTGGAATATGGAATGAAGCAGGGCAAAGACTAACAGATAAGTTTTGCCAAGATAATGCACCGGTCATAGCAAACACCCTCTTCCAACAGGACAAGAGAAGACTCTACACGGGGACATCACCAGATGGTCAACACCAAAATCAGACTGATTATATTCTTTGCAGCAAAAGATGGAGAAGCTCTATACAGTCAACAAAAACAAGACCAGGAGCTGACTGTGGCTCAGACCATGAACTCCTTATTGCCAAATTCAGACTTAAATTGAAGAAAGTAGGGAAAACTGCTAGACCATTCAGGTATGACCTAAATCAAATCCCTTATGATTATACAGTGGAAGTGAGAAATAGATTTAAGGGCCTAGATCTGATAGATAGAGTGCCTGATGAACTACGGAATGAGGTTCATGACATTGTACAGGAGACAGGGATCAAGACCATCCCCATGGAAAAGAAATGCAAAAAAAGCAAAATGGCTGTCTAGGGAAGCCTTACAAATAGCTGTGAAAAGAAGAATAGCGAAAAGCAAAGGAGAAAAGGAAAGATATAAGCATCTGAATGCAGAGTTCCAAAGCATAGCAAGAAGAGATAAGAAAGCCTTCTTCAGCGATTAATGCAAAGAAACAGAGGAAAACAACAGAATGGGAAAGACTAGAGATCTCTTCAACAAAATTAGAGATACCAAGGGAACATTTCATGCAAAATGAGCTCGATAAAGGACAAAAATGGTATGGATCTAACAGAAGCAGAAGATATTAAAAAGAGGTGGCAAGAATACACAGAAGAACTGTACAAAAAAGATCTTCATGACCCGGATAATCACGATGGTGTGATTACTCATCTAGAGCCAGACATCCTGGAATGTGAAGTCAAGTGGGCCTTAGAAAGCATCACTACGAACAAAGCTAGTGCAGGTGATGGAATTCCAGTGGAGCTCTTTCAAATCCTGAAAGATGACGCTGTGAAAGTGCTGCACTAAATATGCCAGCAGATTTAGAAAACTCAGCAGTGGCCACAGGACTGGAAAAGGTCAGTTTTCATTCCAATCCCAAAAAAAGGCAATGCCAAAGAATGCTCAAACTACCGCACAATTGCACTCATCTCACATGCTAGTAAAGTAATGCTCAAAATTCTCCAAGCCAGGCTTCAGCAATACGTGAACCGTGAACTCCCTGATGTTCAAGCTGGTTTTAGAAAAGGCAGAGGAACCAGAGATCAAATTGCCAACATCCGCTGGATCATGGAAAAAGCAAGAGAGTTCCAGAAAAACATCTATTTCTGCTTTATTGACTATGCCAAAGCCTTTGACTGTGTGGATCACAATAAACTGTGGAAAATTCTGAAAGAGATGGGAATACCAGACCACCTGACCTGCCTCTTGAGAAATCTGTATGCAGGTCAGGAAGCAACAGTTAGAACTGGACATGGAACAACAGACTGGTTCCAAATAGGAAAAGGAGTACGTCAAGGCTGTATATTGTCACCCTGCTTATTTAACTTCTATGCAGAGTACATCATGAGAAATGCTGGACTGGAAGAAACACAAGCTGGAATTAAGATTGCCGGGAGAAATATCAATGACCTCAGATATGCAGACGACACCACCCTTATGGTAGAAAGTGAAGAGGAACTAAAAAGCCTTTTGATGAAAGTGAAAGAGGAGAGTGAAAAAGTTGGCTTAAAGCTCAACATTCAGAAAACGAAGATCATGGCATCTGGTCCCATCACTTCATGGCAAATAGATGGGGAAACAGTGGAAACAGTGTCAAGACTTTATTTTTTGGGCTCCAAAATCACTTCAGATGGTGACTGCAGTCATGAAATTAAAAGACGCTTACTCCTTGGAAGAAAAGTTATGACCAACCTAGATAGCATATTCAAAAGCAGAGACATTACTTTGCTGACTAAGGTCCGTCTAGTCAAGCCTATGGTTTTTCCAGTAGTCATGTATGGATGAGTTGGACTGTGAAGAAGGCTGAGCACTGAAGAATTGCTGCGTTTGAACTGTGGTGTTGGAGAAGACTCTTGACAGTCCCTTGGACTGCAAGGAGATCCAACCAGTCCATTCTGAAGGACATCAGCCCTGGGATTTCTTTGGAAGGAATGATGCTAAAGCTGAAATTCCAATACTTTGGCCACCTCATGCAAACAGTTGACTCATTGGAAAAGACTGTGATGCTGGGAAGGACTGGGGGCAGGAGGAGAAGGGGTCGACAGAGGATGAGATGGCTGGATGGCATCACTGACTCGATGGACGTGAGTCTGAGTGAACTCCGGGAGTTGGTGATGGACAGGGAGGCCTGGCGTGCTGCGATTCATGGGGTCGCCAAGAGTCGGACGTGACTGAACTGAACTGAACTGAAGTCAGACTATGTAGTTAGGAATAAGTTAGGTACCTTCAGTTAACAAATTTATCGATGTACCTACATAGAATTCTTACACACAGTTATATATCATAGACAGTACACCCCAAAGGTCTCTGGAATCTGTCCTTGTCTCCACATATCCACGCTGACCATTACAGTTTTGACCTCTTCATCCTTTGCCTACATTTTCTCGTCTCTTTAGTCTGTCCCACACATACACTGTCCTCAGCATCCCTGATCTAAACACAAACCTAGTAATGTCCCACCTCTGATTAAAAATCCAACACCCTCTCACTCTACTTCGTGCCTCACTAAGGGGGCCTTATAGATAGCTAGAGGAGATCACAGCAGGTAAAACTATCCCCTGTAAACACATGCTTTGTCTTTAAAAGTTTATGTACATTTTTTTTTTCATTCGTCTATAATTTATACTTGTTGGGTTTAATGCAAATATTGTGGTTTGGACTGTTTCCATTTCTAGAAAAATATGCAGCGGCAAGCTGATCGTGCAGCTTCATGAATCCTCTGGCACACCACCACCACCTCCTCATATCCTGGGAGATATCCCCTGATGAGGGCCCAAGACGAAACCTAAACTCTGCAGAGCCACTCAATATACCTTAACGCTCAACATCTCTTCTGTCTATGGCATGAACTCACCTTAGCCCTCCTACCAAAAGATAACCCCCATCGTTCATCTTGCAAGGTGTGTTTCTAGAAGATCATTCTTACAAAAGAGTATGTAAGAGAAAGTTAGTAGTTTGGTTAGTATGACATCCATCTTTTAAAAATTCTCAACATACATAAGCACATTCAAGGTTCTGTAAAGCTTTGCAGCACAACTGCAGCCAAGATCAACTGGGAGCCAGTTTCCCACAGAACACACTTGCTGAGGGTGTGGTGTCCGCCCACTCTCATTTTTCTTCACCCTGTTCGCCTCACCGGGAAAGCCCTCCAGGTTTTCCCCAACTGGCAAACTCCTACTCACCTTTAGAAATCTAATTCCTAGCCACCTGGCTGGAAGTAAATATTTCCTCCAAGGTGTGTCTGTACCAGATTTGCATTCAGGTATATGTGAGATACTCTTGAATTTACATGTCAGTCTCCACAGATAAGACTGTGAATTATAGAAGTAGAAATAATCCCTTAACCATGTATAAATTCTCAGAATCTAGCAAAGTCCAAAGAAGATTTCAATTAAAAATGTTTTGAATAAACTGATAAACAGGTAAACAATCATCCATGGAAATAAGACATGTATAATCATACATTATCTCCCTGTTACTCCAGTCGGGAAATCTCTGCTGGCGGAAAGCGGAACAATAACAAGATTTGGAAGGAAAAAGGTCTCTAGAACAGCCCAGTCAGAAGGGCAAAGGACCTCTGGAACTGAATTTGTAAGGAGAACCTGATGGCAGTTAGGGGTTGCCACATGAATCAGTTATGAGTCACTGTATCTCTGTCCAGGGTCCTGAGAGTCTGGCTGGAAAGCCCTGGCTCTGTTTCAAAACCAGACAGACTCAAGTCTGGCTGGAATACAAATGTTTGCATATTTCATTATTTCTGATATAGAGACTTCCTTTTCACTCTAATCTCAGGACAGTCACATTCAATCAGTTACACTCAAGTGGTTTAAATAAATTAAGCTGATTTTTTTCCTACAAAAGAAGTTAAGGATTCTAAAGGAGGCTGGACATACAAAGGACTTGCAAGGCAGCTTTGCATGTTCTACACAGCCCTGCCTCTAATCAGTGAGTAACCCTGGCCAAGAGACCACACCTTTCTAGGGATTGATGTCCCAACCTTTGAGTAGCTACATTATGAAGATAAAGCAAATCTTCAGTGAATTATCAGTGTGTGGCAAGCGCTTTCTTTTATTTAATCCTCTCAAAACCCTGTGAAGAGGCCATTATTCTCATTTTACACATGAGAAAACAGAGCTTAGAAAGTGTTGAAGGCCACTCCATGAGCTCACAGTATTTACTGGCAAGCTGGGAAGTTCAACACATTCACAGCTAGATCCACGGTCAAGGTGAGACCAAAGCTTTCTCCCCTCCCACCCTCCCCCGNNCCGTGACCTCTGGCTGCTGACAGTGGTCTTCACAAGCGCTTCTCTCTGGTATTGCAATGTTGATGACACATACTGCTTATGATTATTACTCTTCTTAAAATCTTCTAACTTGGCAAATGTTTGCATTTCACTATTTTTTTTAGTTGTCACATCATGTAACCCTAGTCTATACCCAAATTTTTCATAAAAGCCAAAATCTCTCATGTAATTTGACTCCTGAAAGGTCTCTTAAAGAGATGGAGGTACTAGGAAGAATACTGCAGCTTCCTGGTGAGTGGTCTTCTCTCCAAAAGAGACTGCCACAGCCTACGGCACGTGCTCCCCTTGGTCACTGCTCCTGCTCCCTAGCTGAGTAGCCGCTGCCCCTCCACATCCCAAGCATCCAGCACAAGGACCAGTCCAAGACCGGGAGTTGTGACAGACACATACCCACAGTGAGGGCCATTTGGGGCCAACCCCAGGCAAATGGCCTTGGGGTGGCTTTCATTTTTTTCACTGCTTTGGAGTGTGCTAGCTCACCTAGTCCTCTGTAATATGCGTGTGTGTGCGCGTGTGTGTGTGTGTGTTGGGGGTGGGGGGTAAGTTTGTTTTATTTAGATGAAAATGACCCCTGTCTTCTAACTTTGCAGTCTCTCAAAGTTGCCTCCACAGTCTTTAGGTCATCACAATGACGGCTTAAGTGCTATCCTGTCCAAGGTGTTAACAGGAAAGTACAGACTCAGAATGCTTGAGAAACTTATCAAAGATCAACCAGGTTTCCCCTGTGGCTCAGCGGTAAAGAATCCTCCTGCAATGCAGGAGACACAGGTTCAATCCCTGGGTTGGGAAGATCCTCTGGAGGAGGGCATGGCAACCAACTCTAGTATTCTTTCCTGGAGAATCCCCATGTACAGAGGAGCCTGGCAGGCTACAGTCCATAGGGCTGAAGAGTTGGACATGACTGAATCAACTTAACATGCACACCTAAGACCAATTATCCAGAAATGAGCAGAGCCAGAACCTACCGAGGCTCCCAAGGACAAATCCTATGATTCCTAAAGTAACAGAGAAGCTGCTCCATAAAGTCTGCCTCCCCAAATGCCACAGGGCTTGGCGCCCACCCCACCCATCCCCCAAAGCCTCTGAGATTCCATTTCTCTGCCCTGGCTCTCCTCAACACCAAGGCAGCTTTCTCAGCATCTCTTCCCCAAACCCGTATCTCTGTCCTTTCCTTCTTCCTACAGTCCAAACTCTCTAAACAGCAATTTTTGCCCTGGTAACCCACAGGACAGCACTTATCTGTTTTACAGCTCTCCAGTGTGATAGTTTGTCCATGTCACTGCATACGCACTGAATATTTTGAAGCATAGGTCTAACTGTGGAATAGAAGGAACTACACATTTAACACAGGTGTCCTGTGGGAAAAGAAGCCATTCATCTTAGCAATTGTAACTAGATTAAATGATGCAACATACAACAGTTTAATAGAACAGGCACTCTTTATTTGCAGGATTATGAAATCTCACCTGTCTTCTTACACTTCTGGAGGCTCTTAGCACTTTCCACCTGTTGTAGTTTTTCTCACATCCCTTTCCTACCACATTCTCCCCTCCTTGGAACACCATCATCCCTGTATACTGCTCCAGAGCCGAGTCCAATGCTTTGTACAGGCTAGACACTGAAACTCACTTATAATAACTTAAATGCTTTCATTAAATATTTGTACTGTATGAAGGATGTGCCAATGAAAATTGAATATCCAAAGCAATCTAGAAGAGCGGAAGAACAAACTTATCCAGATTTTACACAGATCTGCCAATTGAAGGGAGCACTAGTAAGTCTGCAAGAAGCCCGTGGGGCTGGAAGCAGTTGCCTGAACAAGCAGACAAGTGTATCCGGGCAGCGGAGCCTTGCTCATCTTCAGAGCAGAACCACCTGCATTAACCTCCCCAGGAAAGCAAACCATGCCCATTATTGGAACTGGGGAGGGGGTCTAAATGCTCACAGCTGGCCCTCTGCCTGGACAGACGAGTCAGCTGCAAAGCCCCGGGCCAGATCCATACCCAGGAAAGCAGGAGAAAAGTCTAGAAATGCCTAAATTGACACCCACGTCAGACTGCATGCCAATACTTATACCAGAAGGGGTACTAATGTGTGACCATTCGGACCTATTCTTGATGATTCCTGACTCAGGATGGAGATACTTTCACCCTGAGTTTCTAATCCGAGGGCAAGTCAGGTCTGAAGTACCAGCGCACAGGTGGCCTGGGAACGCCAGGTTTCTCCCTGGGCAGCTGGGGAAACCGAGGCACACGGCGGCGGGCAGGCCCGGGCCCGGCCGGAACTTACCACGTCCATGATCTGCAGGAGGCTCAGGGAGAAGTAGACTGTGAGCGGCAACGAGTCGTTGGCCACTGGCCTCTCCAAGGGATTGTAGTTCTTCACCAGGTCCTTGTAGAGCTTCCTCTGGAACTCGCCTTGGAGGGACACTTCGGGGAGAGCAAAGGAGAGACGCGCGGGCTGCTCAGCGAAAGCCGGCGGGGATGCGCCCCCTGCCCGCACCCCCAGCCGCCCAAGCAGCGCAGCCCAGAAGTGCCGGGCTCGCCTTCCACCAGCAGCGCCTCCCGCCGCCCATAGCAGCAGGCGCGAATCCCCAGTCCCGTCCCCGGCGCGGGGCGCCCCGAGCCGCCTGGGAAACGCCTGAGATCCCATGGAGCAAGAGGGATGGGTGGAGAGACCAGCGGCTTTACCGTGCAAGATCGACGCTGCCAGCGCCAGGCACAGCGAGCCGCGCATGTTGGGGGCCGGAGCTGCGCGTCTCGGGAACCAGCCCTGGCCTGCGCCTGCGGCCGCAAAGCCGCCTCTCCCGACTCTGCTGGCGCGCCTTTAAAAAGCCCAGCGCGCGCCCACGCCCCGCCCGCCCCCGCGCGCCTCTCCACG
>SJYQ01002768.1:464158-495517 GCA_006410935.1 Redunca redunca | reverse complement strand
GACTCGATGGACGTGAGTCTGAGTGAACTCCGGGAGATGGTGATGGACAGGGAGGCCTGGCGTGCTGCGATTCATGGGGTCGCAAAGAGTCAGACACGACTGAGCGACTGAACTGATGGTGCAACTCTGTATTGAGCAAGTTTATTGATGTAAATTTTCCAAGAGCATTTGCTCACTTTATGCCACTGTGTCACATTTGTTAATTCTCACAATATTTCAAAGTTTTTCATTAAAATTATATTCTTTATGGTTATCTGTAATTAGTGATCTTTGATATCACTGTTCAAGTTGTTCTGAAGCACCACAGACCACACTCATATATGATAGCAAACTTGATAAAAACTGTGGGCTTCCCTGGGGCTCAGATGGTTAAAAAAAAAAATCTGCCTGCAATACAGGGACTTTGGTTCAATCCCTGGGTTGGGAAGATCCCCTGGTTGAGGTCATGGCAACCCACCCCAGTATTCTTGCCTGGAGAAACCCCATAGACAGGAGCCTGGTGAAGTACAGTCCATAGGCTTCAAGGAGTCAGACAGGACTGAAGTGACTTAGCATGCCCTTATATCCTGACTGCTCCACTAATCAGGAGTTCCTCTGTCTCTCTCCCACTCCTTGGGCCTTCCTATTCCCTGAAAAACAGTAATGTTGAAATTAGGCCAATTTATACCCAACAGTGGCCTCTTAAGTGTTCAAATGAAAGGAAGAGTCACACATCTCTCATTTTAAATAATAGCTAAAAATAATTAAGCATAGTGAGGAAGGCATGTCAAAAGCTAAGAAAGGTCAAAAGCTAGAACTCTTGCACCAAATAGTTAGCCAAGTTGCAAATTAAAAGGAAACATTTTTGAAGGAAATTTGAAGTGCTGTTCCAGTGAACACGTGGATGATAAGAAAATGAAACAGCCTTCTTACTAATATGGAGAACTGTTCAGTTCAGTTCAGTTCAGTCGCTCAATCGTGTCCGACTCTGCGACCGTGTGAATCACAGCATGCCAGGCCTCCCTGTCCATCACCAACTCCTGGAGTTCACTCGGACTCACGTCCATCGAGTCCGTGATGCCATCCAGCCATCTCATTCTCGGTCATCCCCTTCTCCTCCTGCCCCCAGTCCCTCCCAGCATCAGAGTCTTTTCCAATGAGTCAACTCTTCGCATGAGGTGGCCAAAGTACTGGAGCTTCAGCTTTAGCATCATTCCTTCCAAAGAAATCCCAGGGCTGATCTCCTTCAGAATGGACTGGTTGGATCTCCTTGCAGTCCAAGGGACTCTCAAGAGTCTTATAGAAGATCAAAGCAGTCACAACATTCCCTTAGAGCCAAAGCCTGATGCAGAGCAAGACCCTAACTCTATTCAATTCTGTGAAGACTAAGAGAGGTGAGAGGCTCCAGAAGAAAATTTGAAGCTAGAAGAGATTGGTCTATGAGATTTATGGAAAGACACCATCTCCATAACATACAAGTGCAAGGTGAAGCAGCAAGTGCTGACATGGAAGCTGCAGCAAGTCATTCAAAAGATCTTGGTAAGATGATTAGTGAAGGTGGCTACACTAAACAACAGATTTTCAATGTAGATGAAACAGCCCTTATTGGGAAAAGATGCTATCTATGACTTTCATAGCTAGAGAGGAGAAGTTAAAACCCTGCTCAAAGATTCAAAGGTCAGACTGACTCTCTTGTTAGGGGCTAATGCCCCTGGTGACTTGAAGTTGAAGTAATGCTCATTTGCCTTGCTGAAACTCCTTGGGTCCTTAGTGAAAAATGAAAGTGTTAGTCAGTCATGACCAACTCTTTGCAACCCCATGGACTGAAGACAAACAGACTCCTCTGTCCATGGGATTTCCTAGACAAGAATACTAGAGTGGGTTACCATTCCCTTCTCCAGGAGATCTTCCCAACCCAGGGATTGAACCCAGGTCTTCTGCATTGCAGGTAGGTTCTTTATCATTTGAGCCACCAGGGAAGCGCACTTGGGCTGTTAAGAATTATGCTAAATCTACTCTTCCTGCTTTCTAAATGAAACAACAAAGTCTGAATAATAACACATCTGTTTACAACATGCTTATCTGAGTATTTTAGACCCACTGTTGAGACCTACTATTCAGGGGGAAAAAAAAAGGCTCCTTTCAAAATAGTACTGCTTATTGTCAATGCACCTGGTTATGCAAGAATTCTGATGCAGATGGACAAAAAAATGAATGCTATTTTCATGCCTGCTAACACAATATCCATTCTATAATTTCAACTTTGCTGTCTTCTTATTGAGGAAATACATTTCATAAGGCTACAGCTGCCATAGATAGTGATTCCTCTGATGGCTCTGAGCAAAGTAGATTGAAACATTCTGGGAAAGATTCACGATACTAGATGCCATTAAGAACATTTGCAATTTATGAAAAGAGGTC
Organism: Redunca redunca; assembly: GCA_006410935.1. NCBI lineage: Eukaryota > Metazoa > Chordata > Mammalia > Artiodactyla > Bovidae > Redunca > Redunca redunca. The sequence goes on along the minus strand of SJYQ01002768.1, from coordinate 493,117 downwards.
AAATATCAACATTGACAAGATTTTGGTAGAAGTTGATTCCATTCCTGATGAATGACTTTGAGGAGTCAAGTCTCCAGTGGAAGAAGTAACTGAAGATGGTTTAGAAAGAGAACTAGAATTAGCAGTTGAGCCTGAAGATGTGACTGAATTGCTGCAATCTCATAGTAAAACTTGAATGGAAGGGGAGTCACTTCTTATGGATGAGCAAAGAAAGTTTTTTCCTGAGATGAAATATACTCCTGGTAAAGATGCTTTGAAGACTGTTGAAATGACAACAAAAGATTTAGAATGTTACATAAACTTAGTTGCTAAAATAGTGACAGGTATTTAGTGGACTAACTCCAATTTTGAAAGAAATTCCAATGTGAGTAAAATACTATCAAACAGCATTGCATGCTACAGAGTATTTATCCCATGAAGGCAAAATACTCATCACCATATTAACAGGCTAATAAAATTATCATGTCAACAACACATTCTAACATAATAAAATTCAATGCCCTTCCAGGATTAAAAAGTACACAGCCAACCTAAGATTAAAGGAAATGATCTTAACTTGATCAAGAGTATCTTCTAAAAGACTACAGCAAAGGTCATATTTTTGTTTTTCTGTTTGATTAAACTTTTAAATTTAGAATAGTTTTAGGTTTACAAAAAGTTATAGAGACATACAGAGAATTCTTATACAGTCAGTACACAGTACCCACTATTGTTAACATCTAATATCAGTATGTTATATTTTTCCAACTAAAGAAAGAATGCGCTTAGTTGCTTCAGTTGTGCCTGACTCTGTGGCCCTATGGACTATAGCCCGCCAGTCTGCTCTGTCCATGAGATTCTCCAGACAAGAATACTGGAGAGGGTTGCCACGCCCTCCTCCAGGGGATCTTCCTGATCCAGGGATTGAACCCACATCTCCTGCATTACAGGCAAATTATTTTAACCACTGAGCCATGGGGGAAGCCCAAAAGAAAGAATATAAATATATTAACTAACAATGACATTTTATTCATATTTTCTTAGTTTTTGCCACTATTTTTCTATTCTAGAATTCCATCAGAACACCACATCACATCAGATATGTCACATGTCTCCTTGGGCTCCTCTTGGCTGTGATGGTGTCTCAGTCATGCCTGTTTATTGATAATCTTGAGAATTCTGAGGAGTACCTGTCAGCTATTTTGTAGAATGTCCTTCAATTTGGATTTATCTGATGTTTACTCAGGATTGGACTGAGGTTGTGAGTTTGGAGGAAGATGACTACAAAGGTAAAATGCCATTCTCATCACATCATATCAAGTGTACGTACTATCAACATCACTTATCCCAGTTGATGTTGACCTTGATCACCTGTGTGGATGTAGTGTTTGTTGTGTTTCTCCCTTGTGAAGTTACTCTTTTGCACCTTCCTCTCTGTTCTGTGGACTTTGGAAGCATGGCAAAATGTGTACCCCATTTTAAGGAGTTGGGAGTTAAGCTCCACCTGAAGTTTTTACATACAGATTAAATATGCCCTGAAGTACATACTTACATAAATTATCTTAAATTATTCTACTTGGGCATTCATCTCTTCTCCCACATTTATTTATGTATTTCATCTTTTTTTTAATGTCAGTATAGACTCATGAACGTGTTTCCTTTCTACTTTGGGTTATAACTGAATGCAACTTTACTTTGTTGACCAAATTCTTCAGTCACTGGGAGCTTGTTCAGCTGACTCCTGTACTGCTCTGCTGCCCTCTCTTGTGGACTGCTGTCAGTCCTTGCATTCTTCCTAGCACTACACGACTCTCCATACTTTTTCTGGCCCCAGTCCTAGAACCAGACATTTCTCCAAGGATCCCTATTTCCTTTTGTTTAAAAATGGTGTTAGAAATAAATACCTGAGTCCTGGGTGTGCATGTTGGTACTGGGGGGGGACGTTGCTTCTAGGACCTCTGAAGCTGTCAGAGGAAGAAGGTATATGTTTATTTAACCCGTGTACATGCATAAACCTATCTATATCCATATTAAGCCACACATAACTCCACACCGAAGTTTCCAACTCTAATACCATATGGCTCATTCCAGCCTCCTCCACCCTCAGCTCCTATAGTGAAAAGCCTGTATCATACCATTGCATCTATTTACTTACTGAATTTAGAATTTTGGTATACATCTATAAAGGTTTCAGAATTCTTAACCTGAACCCTTAGGTGATGTACATATGCTTTGATGACTGGAGTACTGTGCCTATATAGTTTTTTTGCCTTTATGTCTCCATTGCCATAGTTACTTAGGTCAGTACATTTTTCCCTCAACAACTTCACTGAGGATATTTTATATATTTTTGTCACGATCAATATTTCATCATGGGTTTCCTCTGAAGCCCTAAGTGATTTTTTTTAAATTTGCATCAAGCGAGACTCATTCTTTTTGTTATAAAATTCTATGGATTTTTAAAAATGCAAAATGTCATAGCTTGACCATTAAAGTATTATACAGAATAGTATAATACTTTACTGTCTATAAACTCCCCTGTGTGAATTCAAGTGGCCTTAGGAAGTATTACTATGAACAAAGTTAATGGAGGTGATGGAATTCCAGCTGAGTTATTTAAAATCATAAAAGATGATGTTGTTGAAGTGCTGCACTCAATTTGTCAGCAAGTTAGGAAAACTTAGCAGTGGCCATAGGACTGGAAAATGTTAGCTTTTATACCAATCCCAAAGAAGGGCAATGCCAAAGAATGCTCAAACTACCATACAATTTCATATGCTAGCAAGGTTATGCTCAAAATCTTTCAAGCCGGGCATAGGCAGTATGGGAATACCAGACCATCTTACCTGCCTCCTGAGAAACCTGTATGCAAATTAAGAAGCAACAATTAGAACCAGACATGGATCAATGGACTGATTCAAACTTGGGAAAGGAGTTTGTCAAGGCTGTATATTGTCATGCTGCTTATTTAACTTATATTCAGAGTACATCATGCAAAATGCTGGGCTGGTTGAAGCACAAGCTGGAATCAAGATTGGCAGGAGAAATATCAGTGACCTCAGAAATGCAGATGATACCACCCTAAAGGCAGAAAGTGAAGAGGAACTGAAGAGCCTCTTGATGAGGGTGAAGGAGGAGAGTGAAAAAGCTGGCTTAAAACTCAGCATTCAACAACTAAGATCATGGCACATTCAGTCCCATCACTTCATGGCAAATAGAAGGGGCAAAAGTGGAAGGAATAACAGATTTTCTTTTCTTGGCCTCCAAATCACTGCAGACAGTGAATGCAGCTGTGAAATTAAAAGATGCTTGCTTCTTGGATGGAAAGCTATGACAAACCTAGACAGTGTACTGGGCTTCCCAGGTGGCACTAGTGGTAAAGAACCCTCCTGCCAATGCAGAAGATGCAGTTTCAGTCCCTGTGTTAGGATGATTCCCTGAATGAGGGCGTGGCAACCCTCTCCAGTATTCTTGCCTGAAGAATCCCATGTACAGAGGAGCTCGGAGGGATACAGTCCATAGCGTTGCCAAGAGTTGGACATGACTGAAGTGACTTAACATGCATGCGGTCTATTAAAATATAGAGACATCACTTTGCCCACAAAGGTCTGTCTAATCAAAGCTATGATTTTTCCAGTAGTCGTGTATGGATGTGAGGATGCTTTTGAATTGTGGTGCTGGAGAAGATTCTTGAGAGTCATTTGGGCAGTGAGGAGATCAAATCAGTTAATCCTAAAGGAAATCAACGCTGACTATTCATTGGAAGGACTGATGCCGGAGCTCCAATACTTGGGCCACTTGATGCAAAGAGCTGACTCACTGGAAAACACCATGATGCTGGGAAAGGGCGAGAAAGGGGTGACAGAGTATAAGATTGTTGGATGGCATCACTGACTCAATGAACATGAGTTTGAGCAAACTCCTGGAAATAATGTAGGTCAGGGAAGTCTGGCATGCTACAGCCCAGACTGGGACACGACTGAGCACCTGAACAACGGTAACGACATAAACTCCCCTGTGCTTCATCTATTTATCTCCCTCTTCCCAAATGCCTGGAAACCATGAATACATTTATCTTCACCTTTTACAAAATGTCATATAAATGGAATCATACAGTATGTAGCCTTTTAAGACTGTTTCTTTCATGTGGCAGTATACTTTTAATTTCATGCATGTTTTTGCATGGCTTGATAGCATATTTCTTTTTATTGCTGAATACTATTCCATTCCATATATGTGAAAGTGAAAGTCCCTCAGTCATGTCTGACTCTTGTGACTCCATGGACTTTACTGTCCATGGAATTCTCCAGGCCAGAATACTGGAGTGAGTGGATAGCATTTTCCTTTTCCAGGGGATCTTCCCAAACCAGGGATCAAGTCCAGGTCTCCTGAACTGCAGGCAGATTCTTTACCAGCTAAGCCACAAGGGAAGCTTGCAACAAGAGGTCACTGCAATGAAAAACCTGTGCTCCGCATCTAGAGAGTAACCTCCCTGCTCACCACCAACTAGAGAAGAGCCGGAGCAGCAACAAAGACTCAGCACAAACAAAAACAAAATATTTTTCAAAAAAAGAATTAATAGAAAATGTGAACATTTAGAAATGAAGAATAGCTGTTGGGCCAGGAATTTATAACAGGTGGCTTCTTTACCAGCTGAGCCACAATGGAAGCCTAAGAATACTGGAGTGGGTAGCTATTCCTTCTGCAGCACATCTTCTCGACCCAGGAATCGAACCAGAGTCTCCTGTATTGCAGGCAGATTCTTTACCAACTGAGCTATCAGGGAAATGTAAGATAGTTTATTTTTCTGTTCATCTATTGAAGGACATCTTGTTTCCAGTTTTGGGTAGTTATTAATAAAGCTGTAATTAATATTCAAGTGCAGATTTGTGTGTGTGTGTGTGTGTGTATGTAAGGTTTCAAGTCACTAGATAAATACCCAGAAATGTGATTATCATAGGATCAGGCTATGTTTGATGTGTTAGTTTTCTGCTGCTGCTGCTGCTGCTAAGTCACTTCAGTCATGTCCAACTCTGTGCAACCCCATAGACGGCAGCCCACCAGGCTCCACCATTCCTGGGGTTCTCCAGGCAAGAATACTGGAGTGGGTTGCCATTTCCTTCTCCAGTGCATGAAAGTGAAAAGTGAAAGTGAAGTCACTCAGTCGTGTCCGACTCTTAGCAACCCCATGGACTGCAGCCTACCAGGCTCCTCCATCTGTGGGATTTTCCAGGCAAGAGTACTGGAGTGGGGTGCCATTGCTTTCTCCTAGAGCTGCCATAATAAAGAACCACAAACAGAGTTGCTTAATCAGCAAACAGTTACTGTGTAACAATTCTGGAAGCTAGAAGTATCAAGATACCAGCAAGGGTTGATTCCTTCTAAGGGCGGTGAGGGAGAATATATTTCATATTTCTCTCCTATCTTCTGGTGGTTTGATGGCAATCTTTGACTTTCCTTGGTAGGGAGCAGCATGACCCTGATCTCTGCTTTCATCCCTGCATGATGGTCTTTCTCTGTGTATATGTCTCCAAATTTCCTTTTCATAAAGACACCAATCATATCAAATTAAGGACCCACTCTACTCCAACTAATGAAAGTGATAAGTGAAAGTGTTAGTCTCTAAGTCATGTCCCACTCTTCGCGATCCCATGGACTCTAGCCCACCAGGCTCCCTTGTCCATGAAATTCTCCAGACAAGAATACTGGAGTGTGTTGCCATTTCCTTCTCCAGGGGATCTTTCTGACCCAGGGATCAACCCGGGGTCTCCTGAATAGAAGGCAGATTCTTTACTATCTGAGCTACCAGGGAAGCCAGAGTATTATAACTTCAGTATACAACTCCAGTGTAATTATATATCTTCAATGAATGACCCTATTTCCAAATAATGTCATATTCTGAGGTACTGGAGTTTAAGATTTCCACATGAGATTGGGAGGTTGGTGGTGTTGCAATTCAACCCATAACATTTAGTTTCTTAAGAAATTGCCAAATTATCTTCCAAAGTGGCTGTACCACTTTGCATTCTCATCCAGAAATTAGAAGAGTCTCTACTGCGTGTATCCTTGCCAGAACTGGTATTTGCCATTCTGAGACTGGTACTTCATTGTTGTTTTAATTTGTGTTTCTCTAATGACAAATGATGTTGAACCTTTTTATTATATGCCTATTTGCCATCTATATATCTTGGTTGCTGAGGTATCTATTCAGATCTTCTACCCATTTTTTAATTCTTTTTTTTTCTTATGGTTGAGTTTTAAATAGTCTTTTTATATTTTGGATAGATGTCCTTTATCAGACATGTGGTTTGTAAATGTTTTCTCCTCATTGAAGAATCGTCTTTTCATTCACTTAACAATGTTCATTACAGAGCAAAAGGTTTAATTTAGTAAAATCCAAATTATGAACTTTTTCTTTTGTGAACTGTGCTTTTGATATTGTGTCCAAAAGAGACCAAACCTAAGGTCACATGGATTTTTTTTCCTACAGTTTTCTCCTATAGGTTTAATTGGGATTGTGAAAGTGAAAGTCGGTCGGTCATGTCAGACTCTTTGTGACTCCATGGACTACACAGTCCATGGAATTCTCCAGGCCAGAACACTGGAGTGGGCAGCCTTTCCCTTCTCCAGGGAATCTTCCCAACCCAGGGATCAAATCCAGGTCTCCTGCATTGCAGGCGGATTCTTTACCAGCTGAGCCACCAGGGAACAGATTTTAATTGGGATTATGCTGAATCTGTGGATCAAGTTGGGAAGAACTGGCACCTTAAAAATATTGTTTCTTCCAATGAATGAATATGGGATATTTCTCCATTTATTTAGACCTCTTTTGATTTCTCTCATTGAGTTTTCTCTCATTCTGTAGTTTTCTGCATAACATACCTTGTAAATATTTTGTTGGATGTATGCCAAAGCACATCATTTCCTTTGGTGCTGTTGTAAATTTCAAATGCTTTTTGAAATTTAAATTCCAATTGCTAGTATATAGGAAAGCAGTTTAATTTGGTATATAGACTTTACATCCTGCACTTCTGCTGTACTCATTTATTTAATTAACAAGTTTTGAGGGGGTGTTTTCTGTGTGTGTGGATTCTTTGGTGTGTTCTATATAAACAGACATATTATCTGAGACTAACGATACTAGTTTTATTTTATCCTTTCCAATCTGTGTACCATTTATTTTTTCTTCTTGTATTCCAGGATGATAATAAATAGGAGTGGGGAGAGTGGACATCCTTGTCTTCTTCCTGGTCTTACAGGTACAGAGTGTAGTTCTCACTATTAATTATATTAGTTGTAGGTTTTTCATATATTCACTTGAGTTGAACAAAGCCATTCTCTTCTATTACTAGTATTTTTTTAAACTGGTACTATGAATGGTAGTGAAACATTTTTTATGCATCTATTGATATTTTATTTTAATTTCATTATTGTCTTTTTTAGTTACACTATTTTGCTTTTATTGTTTGTTCAAGGAATTGCCATATACTTCATTAATTTATGAATATCTACTATGGTTACTATTGTACTACCTCCAACAAAATGTAATAATCTTACAACAGTAAAATTCTATTTACCTCTCTTATTCTTTTTATTGTTATTGTTATCATATATTTTACAACCACATGGGTGATAAACCCCACATTACAATGTTATTAATTTTGTATTTAAATGCAGTTGAATTTTTAAGAAAATAAGCGTATTATCCATAAAAGTATTGCATCACTATGCTGTACACTTGAAACTAACATGATGTTGTAAATCAACTATACTTCAATTAAAAAATAATTAGGGGAAAAGTCATATTTTATAATTAATATTACCTATTTGTGGAGGTCTTCGCATGTTCAAGTCCAAGTCTCTATCTCATATCCTGCACCCTGTAAACCTTCCTTTTGGTAGTCCTTATAGAGCATGTGCTGGTGATAAATGTGCTTCTACTTGTCAGTTTGCTTGCCACTATTCTGCATATTAAAAAGGCTCTGTTTATTTTGTTTCCCATCTGTTTTTCCCTCTGTTCTTCAGATAGGATTATTCCAATTCATCTGCCCTTAAATTCCATAATGCTTTTCTCTGAAGACTGCAATCTGGTGCTAAGCCTATCCAGTGAAATTTTTCATGTACTTTTACTTCTAGATTTTATATTTGTTTATTTTTTGTGGTTTTTAATTTCACCTCTGATGTTCCCAGTTAGCTTATTCCTTATGAATATGTTTTTATTTATGCTTTTTAAACATTCAAGAGTTGCTTTAATGTCTTTGTTAATTCCTTCATCTGGGTCACCTTGGATTCTGTTTCTGTTGACTGTATTTCTCCCTTAAGTATGGGGCTCAATTTTTTCTGCTTCATGTGTCTAATTATTTTTAATGTGTGCTAAACATCATAGATGATACATGGCAGGGAGTGCATTAAAGAGTATTGAGTTGTATTCTGGTAGGCTGTTATCAACAGGTACTGTTCCAGTCCTTGGAGAAGGCAATGGCACCCCACTCCAGTACTCTTGCCTGGAAAACCCCTGGATGGAGGAGCCTGGAAGGCCGCAGTCCATGGGGTGGCTGAGGGTCAGACACGACTGAGCGACTTCACTTTCACTTTTCACTTTCATGCACTGGAGAAGGAAATGGCAACCCACTCCAGTGTTCTTGCCTGGAGAATCCCAGGGACGGGGGAGCCTGGTGGGCTGCCGTCTATGGGGTCACAGAGAGTAGGACATGACTGGAGTGACTTAGCAGCAGTTCCAGTCCTGTCCAGCTTCGCTTTATACTTTGCTTGGGTGTATTATATTTGTTATAAACTTACTCTAAGGTGTGATCTTGAATCCTAGACTGGTTTTTCTGCAATCTCAAGTGAACGACCAAGGTGACTAAGATCTCTCCAATATCCTTCAGCACAGTATTTAGTGTGTCTCTACAGGTTTTATCCCTGTAACAGGCAATTTCTCTTAGGCCTTGTGACTTATTTTTTTCTTTCTTTTTTTCACGTTTTCAGCCTAGTTCTTGACCAAAAGCCCATGAAAAACTCACAGATTTCTGGACCACCACTTTCTGCATTACACCCTCCTCTTGGGTATGCTGACACAAATTCCAGCCACTTTTTCAACCTAGAAATCCCACTTTGCCTCCTCAGTTCAGCAACACTGCTTCGCCTGCTTGAGTTCCATCTCTCCACCCAAGGTCCCAAAATTTCCCTCTGACAGAAAGTGAAGGAGAGTGCAGGGCTCCCTTTTTTCCTACAAATTGTGGGATCACAGCCCTATACTCCTTGTTGTCCAACATTCAGAAACAGTTTCCTGATATATTTTACCTAGTTTTATAGTTGTTTATGGTGGCAGGTACTCCTTCATGGCTTGAAGCAGATAGCTTCCCTACCCTAATCTATCCCTCTCCCCTTCCCCTTTTGGTAACTATAAGTTTGTTTTCTATGTCTGTGGGTTTATTTTTATTTTGTATATAAGGGCTTCCCTGGTAGCTCAGCTGGTAAAGAATCTATCTGCAAAGCAGGAGACCCCGGTTCAGATTCCTGGGTTGGGAAGATCCCCTGGAGAAGGGAATGGCTTCTCACTTCAGTATTCTTGGGCTTTCCTGGTAGCTCAGATGGTAAAGAATCTACCTGCAATGCAGGAGACTTGGGTTCGATCCCTGGGTTGGGAAGATCCCCTGGAGGAACTGAAGTGGACTGACTACCCACTTCAGCATTCTGGCCTGGAAAAGTCCATAGACAGAGGAGCCTGGCAGACTGCAGTCCATAGAGTACAGTCAGACACGACTGAGCTGACTTTCACCTTCACTTTCTTTTCATTTGTAACATTCTTTTAGATTTCACATACAAGTGATACCATATGATATTTGTTTTTGTCTGGCTTACTTCGCTTAGTATGATAACTCTAGGTCCACCCATTTTTCTGCAAATGGCCTTTATTTCATTCTTTTCATGGTTGAGGAATATTCTGTTGTATACATGTACCACATCTTCTTTATTTCTCTGTCAATGGACATTTAGGTTGCTTCCATGTCTTCACTATTGTAAATAGTGCTGCAACGAACACTGGGGAGCATTTATCATTTCAAACTTTGGTTTTCTCTAGATATATTCCATACTTTAAAGTTAGGCATTAAATGTGCTTTCAATACAACTTGCTTATTTTTAACACTTTAAATGTTATTGCACCCAGTTCAGTTCAGTCGCTCAGTTGTGTCCGACTCCTTGTGACCCCATGAATTGCAGCACGCCAGGCCTCCCTGCCCAATACTAACTCCCGGAGTTCACCCAAACCCATGTCCATAGAGTTGGTGATGCCATCCAGCCATCTCATCCTCTGTCGTTTCCTTCTCCTCCTGCCCCCAATCCCTCCCAGCATCAGAGTCTAAGTATTGTATGTTATCATTATTGGAAGTTTTGTTTCTTTTTTGCCATTTTACTCCTAAATTTAGGCATTATTATTACTGTTCAGATTTTTTGTTATTATTGTAATCCATGTTTATGCTTCTCTCATGTTTACTTTTTATTTTAAACATGTCATTTCTTTTTGCATCACAGGCTTTTTATAAACTTTTTAAGAAATCTCTCTGTGACATTACCACACTTAAGATATGATCACTTAAAAAACATTCCAGTTTTTGTTTTCTAAATGTACTTTATTTGAGGTCCATTTATAAGATATATTTTTAAAGGAAAACATAATAAAAGGCACAGATTATAAAATTACAGTTGGATGAATATACACAAAATTAAATTAGATAAAGATACAAAACATTAACTACAAGCAGGAAGATCCTCTCCAGTTTCTAACCCTTCCCCAATAAAGTCATGGGTAACCTGACTTTTAATACTAGAGGTTAGGTTTGAATGTTTTTGTTCTGTTATGAACAGAATCTTACAAGACATATTCTTTTGGATCTGGCTTCTTTCACTCAGCATTATGTTTGAGATCCATTCATGTTGCTGGATGTGGTTTTAGTTTATTCATCATAATTGTCATATAGTATCTGATTATAGTAATATACCACAAGATCCACTATTGATGAAAATTTGGTTGTTTCCATTGTGATGCTATTGTGAATAATGCTGCCATGAATATTCTTGAACATGTCTTTTGGGGAAATGTGTTCACATTTCCACTGGATATTGTGATAGTTAATTTTATGTGTCAACTTTACTAAGCCACAGACATCTAGAGTTTGTATATATATCAAAGATTATTCTGGGTATTTCTATGAGGGTGTTTTTGATAAGAGTAACATTTAAATTGGTAAACCGAGCGATACAGATTGCCCTCCATAATGGGAATGACACTCATACAGTTAGTTGAAGGCCTGAGTAAAATAAAAAGGCTGACCCTCCCCCAAGTAAGCAAGAACTCCCCCTGCCCAAAGGCCTTCAAGCTGGGACACTGGCTTTTTCATGCCTTCAGATTGGAGCCTACCTCCGGCTCTCCTGGTTCTCAGGCTCACGGATTATAGCTATCTCATTGGCTGTCATCAGTTTGCTGGATCACCCTGCAGATCTTGGAACTTGTTGTACTCCATAATGGTGTGAGCCGATTCCTGATAACAGACCTCTTTATATATACATATAAGTCTCTTGATAGATACAGAGATACATGATACATATAATAGGTTCATATGATTAGATATAGATGGAGATGGAGAGATCTCCTATTGGTTCTGTTTCTCTGGTGAGCTCTGTGAGGTCCCAGAATTTGCAAATGTTCAGCTTTACTAGATACTGTCAATTTCCCAAAGTGCTTAGTCTAATTATACTCCTACCACAATGCATGGGCGATCTACTCACTTTGCATACTCATCCACTTGTCTTTAATTTAATTTCAGACATTCTGGCTTATGGATAATTTGATCTCATTGCAGCTTTTAATTTGCATTTTCTTGATGACTAAGAAAGTTGGACAGCCTTTCATGTGTTTATTGATATTTTGAATATCCCTTTTTTGAAGTAACTTTTAAGACTTTTGCCCCTTTTTCTATTGGATTGTCTGCCTTTTCTTAGTTATTGTAGGAATTCATTATTTGTTCAGGGTATGAGTCCTTAGTCAGACATCTATATTGCAAACATTTCTTACAACTCTGTGGCTTCATTTTTAGTTTCTTAATTCTAGCTTTTGAGGAGCAGATGTTCTTAATCTTAGTGTGGTCCAATTTATCAACGTTTCCAACTACAGTTTGCATTTTTGGTGCCCTGCTTTCGATTTCTTTGCCTATCCCAAGGTCATAAAAATATCATCCAACGTTTTCTTTTAAAAGATTTTTTTATCCATTTGGAATTAACTTTTGTGTATGCTATGAGGTAAGGTAGGAATATTGTTGTTGTTTAGTTGCCAAGTCACATCTGACTCTTTTGTGAACCCATGGATTGTGGCCCACCAAGCTCCTCTGTCCATGGAATTTTCCAGGCAAGAATACTGGAGTGGGGATCTTCTACAAGGGATCTTCTCAACCCAGGGATCAAACCCGCATCTCCTGCAATGCAGGCTGTGTCTTTACCAGTGAGCCACCAGGGAAATCCATGGTAGGAATAGAGATTTATAATTTTATATGGATATTCAACTGACCCAATACCATTTAATAAAAAGGTAATTTTTCTCCTTGTGTTTCCACATCACCTTTGTGCATAAGATGACACTATATAAGTGTGCCTCCGATCTTGTACCAACATCACTTTCTCAACTATTCTAATGTTGATTAGGTTTATGTACTTGGTAGCATACATTTTCTACCCTTTTAGAAATACTTTTAAATTGCTTTGGGTATTCCTGGCCCTTTTTACTTTAATATAATTGTGATTCATTTTATAATTTGGGGGGAATTCTGTGGAATATTTAGACCAAATCTGTGTCTTACTATATGGTTCTTTATCTGTGAACATGATGTTTTCTCCCATTTATTTAAATCTTCTCTAATTTTTCTCAATAATAATAAGAATGACATGAGGCCTAAGGATGAAAACCCTCCTCACAATCACAAACTTATATATAACTTTAAAATTATCCCTCCATAGTCATGGTTCCCCATCTGCAGATTTAGCCAAATGTAGATGGTGTAAGACTGTAGTTTGTACTGAAAAATAATCTGTTTCTCAGTGGACTACACAGCTGAAACCGATGTTATTTAAACATCAACTGTATTTTGTAATTCTCAGTGTATTACTTTATTGTTAAAGTAACCCTATGCCTAATACAAAGGCCCATAGTATGATCAAACCTATATGAAGTTACAGTCTTGTCCAGCATCAAGTTTACTAATGATTATAGAAGATGCGAAGCAAGAGCTATGATACACAGTGCAGCAATATCTGGAGGCCCTGACTCCTTCCACTCAGTCCCCTGAGCACTCTTCTCCTGTGTAGCATGAATTCTAGCTTCAGAGTGATGAATAGGGACAAGTCAGCATGGGAAAATAGCTGTGTATCACTCAGCTTTTATATCCTGCAACTCGGGTGGCCTCATTCTGGCTTTGTGACTAACTTATATTTTTCAGTGAAGATGCAGCCTATCAATTGCAGATTTACTTATAATATAGATGATACACAAACCAAATGTGCATGCATGCTCAGTTGCTTCAGTTGTGTCTGACTCTTTGCAACCCTATGGATTATAGCCCATCAGGCTCCTCTGTCCATGAGATTCTCCAGGTGAGGATAATGGCATAGGTTGCCATGCCCTCTTCATACAAACCAGGTATATCATGCTAAAAATGCCCCTAGATCAGTAATGAGAATGGGCTGTATTATCCTCTGCTGAATCTTTATTCATCTTATGGCTGTTGAGTTTCATTAGCTCTTAGCAGAGTTTTAAAATGGAAATTGCTTCACAAGTAGGAGTGTGTGTGTCTATAAAGACACACTATTAGCACATTTCTTTGTACTTTCTAGTCCAGAAAAGTGACCTAATTTTAGTTATTATTTTTTAAAATACTGTTGATTTTTTTTTACTGAATATTTCCTTTAGAATTTTTAACAAAGGATTTACCTGCAAAGTTGTATGGTTTTGGCATATATATTATGTCAACTTCACAAGTAAGTCAGGAATTATTCCCCATTTCAGAATATGTGTAAGCTTTCTATTATTTTCTCCCCAAATCATTAGTAAAAATTGATGGTGAAGCCATGCAGTTTTGTGTTTTCTTCATCAGGAAAATTTCATTTTTTGTAACTTTTTAAATGAAAGCACAAAATAAAAACAGAAAAAATCATATTTGTGAAACTTAATAATGTTAAGCTTTCTTAACCTTATCAAGGTTAAGAAAAAGAATATTGCCAGCACCCCAAAAGAACTTTTTTCTACTGCATTCCAGTTTCTATCCATCAAAGGATAATATCATCTTGACTTCTAATATCATAGATAGTTTTGCCTATTTTGAATTTTGTATAAATGTGATTGAATAGTGAACTCTCATTTTGTCTGGTAATTTTTGCTGTTTTATATTTGTAATATTCATTTATATCTTTTGGCATGCAGTTGTAGTTCATTGATTCTCTTTTTGTTGTTCAGTAGCTACGTCATATGGAGAAGGCAATGGCACCCCACTCCAGTACTCTTCCCTGGAAAATCCCATGGATGGAGGAGCCTGGTAGGCTGCAGTCCATGGGGTCGCTAGGAGTCAGACATGTCTGAGTGACTTCATTTTCACTTTTCACCTTCATGCACTGGAGAAGGAAATGGCAACCCACTCCAGCGTTCTTGCCTGGAGAACCCCAGGGACGGGGCAGCCTGGTGGGCTGCCATCTATGGGGTCGCACAAAACCGGACAAGACTGAAGTGACTTAGCAGCCGCAGCAGCAGCAGCAGCTACATCATATCTGACTCTTTGTGACCCCCATGGACTGCAGCTCTCTAGGCCTCCCTGTCTTTCACTATATTCTGGAGTTTGCTCAAACTCATGTCCAACAATCTCATTCTCTGTCATCCCCTTCTCCTCCTGCCCTCAGTCTTTGCCAGCATTAGTGTGTTTTTCAATGAGTCAGCTTTTCGCATTAGGTGGCCAAAGTACTGGAACTTCAATTCCAGCATCAGTCCTTCCAATGAATATTGAGGTTGATTTCATTTAGGATTGACTCGTTTGATCTCCTTGCAGTCCAAGGGACTCTCAAGAGTCTTCTCCAGCACCACGGTTCAAAAGCATCAATTCTTTGGCAATCAGCCTTCTTTATGGTCCAACTCTCACATCTGTACATGACAACTGGAAAAACCGTAGCTTT
Source organism: Redunca redunca (assembly GCA_006410935.1). Classification (NCBI taxonomy): domain Eukaryota; kingdom Metazoa; phylum Chordata; class Mammalia; order Artiodactyla; family Bovidae; genus Redunca; species Redunca redunca. Next base: position 477,928 of record SJYQ01002768.1, on the reverse strand, counting down.
GACTATACAGACCTTTTGTCAGCAAACTGATATCTCTGCTTTTTAATACAGTCTAGGTTTGTCATAGCTGTTCTTCCAAGGAGCAAGCATCTTAATTTTGTGGCTATAGTCACTGTCCACAGGGATTTGGGGGCCCAAGAAAATAAAATCTCTCATTGTTTCCACTTTTCCCTATCATTTGCCATGACGTGATGGGACTGAAAGCCATGATCTTCGTTTTTTTAATGTTGAGTTTTAAGCCTGCTTTTTCATTCTCCCCTTTCACCTTTATCAGTAGGCCCTTTAGTTCCTCTTTACTTTCTGCCATTAAAATGGTATCATCTATATATATATCTGAAGTTGTTGATATTTATTTATATTTGTTTACTGAGCATAGCCCATAGCAAGACTCAGTTCTTCCCACAGCCAGTCCCTCCCATCAGGAAGCTTGCACAAGCCTCTTATCCTCATCCATCAAACGGTAGACAGAAGAAGCAAGAACTACAATCCCACAGCCTCCAGAACAAAAACCACAGTCACAGAAAGCTAGCCAAAATAATCACATGGACCACAGCCTTGTGTAACTCAATGAAGCCATAAGCCATGCTGTGCAGAGCCACCTGGATAGGCCATGGTGGAGACTTTTGACAAAACGTGGTCCACTGGTGAAGAGAATGGCAAACCACGCCACTATTCTAGCCTTGAGAACTCCATGAACAGTGTGATTCCTTGACTGCGTAGTATTTCATCTAGAGACTATACCAAATATCCTTCTAATGTTAATTGGGCAGAAGGGGGTGGCAAAGGATGAGATGGTTAGATAACATCATGGACTCAATGGGCATGAATTTGAGCAAACTCTGGGAGATAGTGAAGGACAGTGAAGTTTGGCATGCTGCAGTCCAAGGGGTCTCAAAGAGTTTGACATGACTTAGTGACAGAACAACAGCAATCTGAGTATTTTCCAGTTTGGAGTAATTAAAAATGATAGTTCTGTGAATATTTTTATAACTGATCTTTCAGTGGATGGGTTTATGTTGTTACTCCATCTCCTTTATTGCTTTTGTTTGAAACATTTTTGATGGTATTAGTTACCAGTTTCTCTGCTAATTAATGAGGTTTAGAACCTTTTCATCAATTTATTAACCATTTAAATATCCTCTTTCACGAAGCACCTGTTCAGAAGTGGGTTTTTTTTTTTTGCCCATTTTTAGTGAATAGATATATTTTTCCTATTTGTTTGAAGGAATTTCCTATTTATTCTGGATATGGATCCTTTGTTCCTCTCTGTGTCTTCCTTTTCACTCTCTGAAGACATATTTTGACAAATAAAATTTACTGGTCTTCATATAGTTCAATTGGTATGTTTTTCAATTATGTGTATTATTTTTGATGTCTAGCATTTGCTGTCTAAATCCAGTATTTTTGATGTTTAAAACAATCAACTGGTCTACTTTTTTGTTTTGTGTCTTACCTTTTTAATTGATATATGTTACATATGGTAAACTTCTTAAATGTTTACCATATGTACATATATATATTAAATGGAAACTCTAAAAGAGGAATCATCTCCATTCTGTTAATATAAAGTAAATATAAGTCAATAACCCTATATCCACTGAAGAAATAATTCATTTTCTGGACAAAAGATAACCATTCCCTGTCATTCATTTATATTTGAAATATATTTCATTGGCTATAGAATTCTGGCTAATAGTTCTTTCTTAAAATACTTTAAAAACATGGTGCTATAGAGTAGGACCTTGTTTTTTATCCACCGTATATATAATAGTTTTTATCTGCTAATCCCAAACTCTCCATCCATACCTCCCCATGCTCCCTTGACAACAAGTCTCTTTTCTGTGTTTGTGAGTCTGTTTCTGTTCTGTAGTTAAGTTCATTTGTGTCAAATTTTAGATTCCACATATACATGTATCATATGGTGTTTGTCTTTCTTTCTTAGACTTAGTTTGCTTGGTATGATAATCTCTAGGCCCACCCATGTTGCTATAAATGACAATATTTCATCCTTTTTAATGACTGAGTAGTAGTCCACTGTATATATATACATCTTTTTTATTCATTCATCTGTCTCATCTGAACATATTTTTAATACTTGCTTTGAAGACTTATCAGATAATGCCAGCACCTCATTATCATCTGTTTATTGTCCTTTCTAATACAAGTTGAGGTTTTTTTGTGTGTGATTCTTCATGTTCTGAATAGTTTTCGATTTTATCCTATAAACTTTGAATGTTTTGTGAGACCTTGGGTCTTGTTTAAATCCTTTGAAGAAAGAAGATATGTTATGTTTTAGCCTTCTATAGGCTGTGGTTTCAATGGCAGGTCAGTTTTGCAAGCCTTTTGCTGCTATTCAAATTTGTCCTGGAATTGTGCTGCCCAGTGGTCATCAAGGACCTGGGCATAGGTCAACTGGCTATCTCACTTCTCAGGGTTGGTGTGCTGGTTAGGATCAGATCCATGAATGTGCAGGTTAGAGGTGGGTACAAGAAGTCATAAAAAGATTGATGGGTTCACTTTACCAAGCTCATCTCTCTGCTGTCTCTCCAGTACTTTTTCTGGTCCCTACAGTTCCCCTTTTCAGTTCCTCGGCCAGAACTTCCCAGTTCTATGATTGTTCCTTGATTCCACATACAAGGCCCATATAATGGCTAACGGAGAGAAAAACAACAACCCTGCCCTCTTAGAAAGGTAGGAACAACACATGCTAGGGGAAGCTCCCCTCCTATAGAGATTTAGTTCTTGCAGTTCTGCATTGCTGGGTCCTTTTGCTGCTGCTACCTCCGTTTCACAATTGCCTGGGGGCTAGGGTGCAAGATGGAGAAGGCAATGGCAACGTACTCCAGTACTCTTGCCTGGAAAATCCCATGGACAGAGAAGCCTGGTAGGCTGCAGTCCATGGGGCTGCACAGAGTCGGACATGACTGAAGTGACTTAGCAGCAGCAGCAGCAGGGTGCAAGAACCAGAAAGTTAGAGAGAGAAAATGGGAGGTTTCTCTTGCTTTTCATGCATTTCTGTTTTCTGGTCTTTGAGCCAAGCTGCAGGGTTATGCTGGGGTCTCTGTGTGCACTACAATGCTCAAGCCAGATTTTCAAAGTGCGTCCAATTCAGACTGGGAATATCCAAGCAAAAATGGTAAACTCACTGCCAGTTTATTGGTATTTTGAATTCTGGAGATTTCCTTTGATTTGCCTGCTGTTGTTTACTTTTCAGAGTTCTCAGAATGCTGCCTCTTCCTTCTGTTCAGGTTTTATAATTGGTGTTCAGTGAGATTGGAAGATGAGCCTGTGTTTACTCCATCTTGCCTGAAACTGGATCTAGAAAATCACTTTCACACCTACTCTTAAGATTATCAACATAATTTATGTAGGCAATATTTAATTTTATCAACATATTATTTCTTAGTTCAATTGCTTTCCCTCTATGTTTACTACTTTTATGAATATACATCTTTAGTATTGATACTTATTTTAGTGAGTGTCTGTATGTGGTGAGATCCTGTTAAGTATACATCTCTGTTTTCCTACCAAATTTTGAATTTTTTGAGCAAAATAACACAAATACAGAAAAAGCTTGGAGAAAATGTACCACTTAAAGAGTTTTATAAGATGAATGTCCTTTTAATCACACCCATAAGTCAGATAGAACTTGGCAGCAACCCCAGAAGCCTCAAACCTCTTCCTCAAAGTGAGCACCGCCTTCCCGTAACAAGAATAACTACTGCTCTAGATTTTATGGAAATTCTTTTATTAGTTTTAGTTGTAGTTTTATTACCTAGTTGAGGAGCCCTAGTTGAGTGTACTAAACACTATAATATAGCTTAGCCTGATTTTCAAAAATATGTCTGTTACCCCTCTGTATCTTTTTAACCTTGAACATCTTCTGTTGACAAACCAATTCTGGGCAGCTAAGACTTTGCTGATTGCATTTCTATGCTTTAATTTCACATTTATTTGTCCTCTAGATTTCCTGCAAAGTGATAAATGAGTATAAACTTAATCTGACTCAGATTTTACTTCAGGTGGAAGATTACATCATAGATACTGTGGAGTTCATTGTCAAGGGGCATCTTACGGTCTAGTTATCTACTTTATTGTGGTTTACAGCCATAGATTCTTAGTGGGAAGTGCTTAGATCTTGAATGTGTTGTAAGTTGGAGATGCTCTAATTCTATTGTTCATTCTTTGTTTAAATATATTCCCATTTCTGTCCTTTGGTTTCCTAGGCAGTAAATATGTTAAATCTTTCTTTTTTTAAATGAGTTTGCAAAGTAAAGAACTGATTTCCTTCACATTCTACAGAGTTAGGTAATTAGGTAAGAGAGAAAGAAATGGAAAGAGAGGGAGAAGTTGAGAGAGAGAGAGCATGCAGACCTCCAAGATTAGGTAGCATAATTCACCAAGGGTTCCAGCTACAAGAGCTATGAATTCTGCCTCCCTGTCTGTGCTGAAAACAAGCTTCTGATACACTGTTCCTCACTCCTATAAGACCCTATCCTGGGAGACATTGAAATCCTCTGACAACCTTTGAGTTGAGGTCTCCTAGTGGGCTTGCTGAACCTTCCTGAATGGTTGTCTAGGACTCTGCCACCCAACTTTCTTCCCTTCTCCCTGCACCTGGGATCAGATTTACACTGCAGTTTGATGGTTCTTCCAGACTCCTCCCTCACTATACATTTTCCCTCACTTTCCATTTCTTCCAGTCAAAGCCTTGCACATTTTATTCTGCCTCAGCATTTGCTTCTTGGAGGACATAGATGATTTGCACCTCTTTGGTTTGTCTCCATCCATCTATGGCATAACCTTACTGATGCTCCCATTGCCCTGTCTTTGCTAAGTGGGAGATTCTCCAGCTTGACTCCCAAGTCTCTTTAAAACAACTCTTCTAGTCTTTGATAATGCCTATAATCACTGTTACAACAAGATATTCTAAACTCACATGCTCATCTTGTCCTCTTCCTGCCCTAGAAATCAAATCATTCATTTCAACCATTTCTCTGTGACACCCTGGTGTCATTTAGTTGGAAATATTATTTTTAGACTTACTCAATGAACTTATTTAGGGTATCTATCATCTATCTGTCCCTATCTATCATCTATTGTCTATCTCTCTACCTATCATCTATCTGTCTATATATATACACACATATATATATATATCTGTCATCTAACTATATATATATATATCAATCAAACTGATCACATGAACACAGCCTTGTCTAACTCAGTAAAACTATGAGCCATACCATATAGGGCCACCCAATATGGATGGGTCATGGTGGAAGTTCTGACAAAACGTGGTCCACTGGAGAAGAGAATGGCAAACCACTTCAGTATTCTTGCCTTGAGAACCCCATGAACAGTATGAAAAGGCAAAAAGATATGATACTGAAAGATGAACTCTCCAGGTCTGTAGGTGCCCAAAAAGCTACTGGAGAAGGATGAAGAAATAACTCCAGAAAGAGTTAAGAGACAGAACCAAAGCGAAAACAATACCCAGTTGTGGATGTGACTGGTGATGGAAGTAAACTCCGATGCTGTAAAGAACAGTATTGCATAAGAACCTGAAATGTTCAGTCCATGAATCAAGGTAAACTGGAAGTGGTCAAACAGGAGATGGCTAGAGTGAACATTGACATTTTAGGAATCAGTGATCTAAAATGGACTGGAATGGGGGAACTTAATTCAGATGACCATTATATCTACTACTGTGGGCAAGAATCCCTTAGAAGAAATGGAGTAGCGCTCATAGTCAACAAAAGAGTCTGAAATGCAGTACTTGGGTGCAATCTCAAAAAAGACAGAAGGATCTTGATTCATTTCCAAGGCAAACCGTTCAATATCACAGCAATGCAAGTCTATGCCCCAACTAGTAATGCCAAAGAAGCTGAAGTTGAATGGTTCTTTGAAGATTTACAAGACCTTCTAGAACTAACATCCAAAAAAGATGTCTTTTTCATTATAGGAGACTGGAATGCAAAATTATGAAGTCAAAAGATACCTGGAGTAACAGGCAAGTTTGGCCTTGGAGTACAAAATGAAGCAGGGCAAAGGCTAACAGAGTTTTGCCAAGAGAATGCACTAGTCTTAGCATACACCCTCTTTCTACAACACAAGAGAAGACTTTACACATGGGCATCACCAGATGGTCAATACCAAAATCAGATTGATTATATCTTTGCAGCCAAAGGTAGAGAAGCTCTATATGGTCAGCAAAAACAAGGCCAGGAGTTGACTGTGGCTCAGATCATGAACTCTTTATTGCCAAATTCAGACTTAAATTGAAGAAAGCAGGGAAAACCACTAGACCATTCGGTTGGTTGGTTCAGTTGCTCAGTCATGTCCGACCCTCTGTAACCCCATGAATCGCAGCATGCCAGGCCTCCCTGTCCATCACCAACTCCCGGAGTTCACTCAGACTCACGTTCATCAAGTTGGTGATACCATCCAGCCATCTCATCCTCTGTCGTCCCCTTCTCCTCCTGCCCCCAATCCCTCCCAGCATCAGAGTCCTTTCCAATGAGTCAACTCTTCGCATGAGGTGGCCAAAGTACTGGAGTTTCAGCTTCAGCATCATTCCCTCCAAAGAAATCCCAGGGCTGATCTCCTTCACAATGGACTGGTTGGATCTCCTTGCAGTACAAGGGACTCTCAAGAGTCTTCTCCAACACCACAGTTCAAAAGCATCAATTCTTCGTTGCTCAGCTTTCTTCACGGTCCAACTCTCACATCCATACATGACCACAGGAAAAACCATAGCCTTGACTAGACTGACATTTGTTGGCAAAGTAATGTCTCTGCTTTTGAATACGCTATCTAGGTTGGTCATAACTTTTCTTCTAAGGAGTAAGTGTCTTTTAATTTCATGGCTGCAGTCACCATCTGCAGTGATTTTGGAGCCCCCCAAAATAAAATCTGACACTGTTTCCAGTGTTTCCCCAGTGATGGGACCAGACGCCATGATTTTCATTTTCTGAATGTTGAGCTTTAAGCCAACTTTTTCACTCTCCTCTTTCACTTTCATCAAGAGGCTTTTTAGTTCCTCTTCACTTTCTTGCATAAGAGTGGTGTCATCTGCACATCTGAGGTTATTGATATTTCTCCCGGCAATCTTGATTCCAGCTTGTGCTTCTTCCAGCCCAGCGTTTCTCATGATGTACTCTTCAGGTATGACCTAAATCAAATCCCTTATGATTATACAGTGGAAGTGAGAAATAGATTCAAGGGATTAGATCTGATAGACAGAGTGCCTGAAGAACTATGGATGGAGGTTCGTGACATTATACAGGATACAGGGATCAAGGCCATCCCCAAGAAAAAGAAATGAAAAAAAGCAAAATGGTTGTCTGAGGAGGCCTTACAAATAGCTGAGAAAAGAAGAGATGCTAAAGGCAAAGGAAAAAGGGAAAGGTATACCCATTTGAATGCAGAGTTCCATAGAATAGCAAGGAGAAATAAGAAAGCCTTCCTCAGTGATCAATGTAAAGAAATAGAGGAAAACAATAAAGTGGGAAAGACTAGAGATCTCTTCAAGAAAATTAGAGATTCCAAGGGAACATTTCATGCAAAGATGGGCTCAATAAAGGACAGAAATGGTAGGGACCTAATAGAATCAGAAGATATTAAGAACAGGTGGCAAAAATACATAGAAGAATTATACAAAATAGATATTCATGACCCAGATAACCATGATGGTGTGATCACTAACCTAGAGCCAGACATCCTGGAATGCAAAGTCAAGTAGGCCATAGGAAGCATCACTAGGAACAAAGCTAGTGGAGGTGATGGAGTTCCAGTTGAGGTATTTCAAATTGTAAAAGATGATGCTGTTAAAGTGCTGCACTCGATATGCCAGCAAATTTGAAAAACTCAGCAGTGGCCACAGGACTGGAAAAGGTCAGTTTTCATTCCAATCCCAAAGAAAGGCAATGCCAAAGAATGTTCAAACTACCACACAATTGCACGCATCTCACACACTAGTAACCCACTCCAGTATTCTTGCCTGGAGAATCCCAGGAACAGAGGAGCCTGGTGGGCTGCCGTCTATGGGGTTGCACAGAGTGGGACACAACTGAAGTGACTCAGCAGCAGCAGCAGCAGCAGCAGCAGCACACGCTAGTAAATTAATGCTCAGAATTCTCCAGACCGGACTTCAACAGTTCATGAACTGTGAACTTCCAGATGTTCATGCTGGATTTAGAAAAGGCCAAGGAACCAGAGATCAAACTGTCAACACCTGTTAAATCACTGACAAAGCAAGAGAATACCATAAAAACATCTACTTCCGCTTTATTGATTACACCAAAGCCTTTGACTGTGTAGATCACAACAAACTGTGGAAAATTCTTCAAGAGATGGGGATACCAGACCACCTGACCTGCCTCCTGAGAAATCTGTATGCAGATCAAGAAGCGACAGTTAGAACCGGACATGGAACAACATGGTTCCAAATTGGAAAAGGAGTATGTCAAGGCTGTACATTGTCACCCTGCTTATTTAGCTTATATGCAGACAACATCATGCAAAATGCCAGGCTGGATGAATCACAAGCTGGAATCAAGATTGCCAAGAGAAACTTCAATAACCTCAGATACGCAGATGATACCACCCTTATGGCAGAAAGTGAAGAGGAACTAAAGAGCCTCTTGATGAGGGTGAAGGAGGAGAGTGAAAAAGCTGGCTTAAAACTCAACATTCAGAAAAAGAAGATCATGGCATCTGGTCCCATATCTTCATTGCAAATAGATGGGGAAACAAAGGAAACAGTGAGAGACTTTATTTTTATGGACTCCAAAATACTGCAGATGGTGACTGCAGCCATGAAATTTTAAAAGATGCTTGCTCCTTGGAAGAAAAGCTATAATCAACCTAGATAGCGTATTGAAAAGCAGAGACATTACTTTGCCGGCAAAGGTCTGTCTAGTCAAAGCTGTGGTTTTTCCAGTAGACATGTATGGATGTGAGAGTTGAATTATAAAGAAACTGAGCACCGAAGAATTGATGGTTTTGAACTGTGGTGTTGGAGAAGACTCTAGAGAGTCCCTTGGACAACAAGGACATCCAACCAGTACATCCTGAAGGAAATCAGTCCTGAATATTCATTGGAAGGACTGATGCTGAAGCTGAAGCTCCAATACTTTGGCCACCTAATGCAAAGTCTGACTCCTCGGAAAAGATCCTGATGTTGGGAAAGATCGAAGGCAGGAGGAGAAGTGGATAAAGAGGATAAGGTGGTTGGATGGCATCACCGACTTGATGGACATGAGTTTGAGCAAGCTCCGGGAGTTGGTGATGGACGGGGGAGCCTGGTGTGCTACAGTCAGTGAGGTTGCAAAACTGAACTGAACTGACTGAACTGAACTGAGCTAATCTATATCTATGATAAAATGCCTCAAGTTCAAACATTCAAGATTGTAGGGTGTTCAGTTAAGATTTTTTTATCTTACATTCACAGCTCCTAGGAAACCTGGTTCACAGAAGCACTAGGGATAATAAAATTAGAAAGAATACATGGGTACTCAGAAAGAGTATTCAGAGGATACCAACACTGTCACCAACACTCTCACTATAAACATTCTTAAATTGCTTTATTGTGTTTTTTCCACATTCTCTTCCCTTCAAAAAAGTTCTACTGGATGTACATTGTCAAAGCCTGTAGCTATTACATGCTATACTCCATCCTTTGAATCTCATATTTAATCTTAGTTCTGCACACGAAATAAAAACATATATCCCCAGTATTTATGCCAGTATCTCTCCAGTAATATTTAATATCTAAAGATCATTCTTCAGTCCATTCCTAAGAAAGGACTCATGGAAGAACATTGTATAATTTTTGCATATTGATGGAAATTTTTTTCTTTTATATTTGAGAGTCAGTTTGCCTCGATATATAATTGTTGGCTCAAAAGTTTTAAATATTTATTTATTGGTTGACTGCTCCTTGCAGCATATGGGATCTTAGTTCCCTAATTAGGAATTAAACCTGCGTCCCCTGCATTGGAAGTGCAGAGTCTTAAGGGACCACCAGAGAAGTCCTTCAAATTTTTTAAAATTTGCATATCTTTATATATATTACTCCTTTTCTTCTGACACAAATTGCTAATCTTAAAAGTTCTGATGATAATATATTTTTCTTTCTGTTTTATGTCAACTATTTTCTATCTTCTTTTTTCCTAGGTACCCAAAGGATATTTCCTTTTCCTTAAAGTCCAGTACTTTAGCCTATGCCTTATTGGTTGTTCTGAGTTGGCTTTCCCAGGTAGGTAGTATATCTTTGCATTTTGTTTTTCAATCCTGTTTTTAAATATATTTAAAGTACAGCCCTTAGTATTTGTTTTAGACCCCTGTTTTGGTTTTTCTTCTTTGGTCTACATGTTTTTGTGATGGTGGTCATTTATAATCTCACTTTCACTCAAACCCTTTATATATCTTCTTTTTAAATGTTAAATTATCCTTTTCTTTTTCCCATTTCTCCTAAGACATAACCTTCTATGTTTATGTGTGCCATGTTTATTTATAAGATGCAGTTTCAAAAATATTGTCCCTTGAATTTATGTTCTTTCATGTCTTATATCATTTTCTTAATGTTTTATTTTTTAATGTTAAGATATAGAATTTGTCTGTTTGTATATTTTTAATCTGTTTATCAAAAGGTCTTTCTGGTAACATTTTGATTTTTTTTTTACATATTAACTGTCATATATTGTTTACATATTTCCCTTTTAGTGTGTGGACATGAAATCAACACAGTAACAAGGAAAGGTTAGAAGGTTTATGAATATCACAGCCCTCAAGTACTGTGGTGGCTTTTAACATGTTTACTTGACAAGGCCAAACTGTTTCCTAGAATTCCCTTCACTGATTTTCCTGTTATAATGAGAATCTTGGGGGAGACTGGGAAGGTGAGGGTGAAACAAGAACCAACTTGGAGCTCTTATGTTTTGTTCCTGATATGATGACTCACTTTAGTTTCTGTGAAGCAGAGGCTGGGTCTCACTTTCCCCTGGACCCTCCCTCAGCTTCAACTCCAGCTCATGACAAAGGGCCCTGGCTTCTGCAGGACACCCACACTACCAGTTTCAAAGGCAGCAAGCTCTGCACGGGTTTCAGTCCATTTGACAAAGTTCCAGCTGATTCTTTTTCTTCCCCACTGCACATGCCTCCTTCTTGACTGCCTGCCCTACAAAACTCAGACTCATGTTCAAGGATTTCAGATTTACAGAGTCCTAACCCTTGATCTGGAGAAGGTGATGGCACCCCACTCCAGTACTCTTCCCTGGAAAATCCCATGGACGGAGGAGCCTGGTGGGCTGCCATCTATGGGGTCGCGAAGAGTCAGACACAACTGCAGAGACTTAGCAGCAGCAGCAACCCTTGATCAGAAACACACACACACACACACACACCCTAGTGGTTTTGCTTCTCTGAATCTTAACTGCTGGTACAAGTAACCTCTTTGGTTGTTTTTGACAAATGTTAGAAAATAGAGCACATGCTTTCTGACAGATTCTAACTGTTCTGCTCCACCATCTACATATAGACTCATTTTCCTTTGCCTCCATTGTCCCTATCCAGCTCAATTTTGACCCTTTTCTTGGAAGTTTCCTCTAAGTAGTGTTCTGTCCTGGAAGGGAGGTTTGCTCGTTATTCCTGAGAGTTTGTAGGACCTAGTCTGCACTGGCCCCTTTAGACCTTATTGATTTTCACTTGCCCTCACTTGCTTTAAGAGTGAGAAAATCCCTTCCAATTCAGCTGCTTTCAAAGGTTGGGCCACTGGACTTTCTATAAAGTAACCAGTAGCAAGTCTTGCCACATGCTTTGAGGGGCTCCAGTGCTAAACGAAGACGGCAGACTCTATGTTCCAAAAAAATAAAACCTTTGATTTAATTTATTTCCCTTTCTTCTACACAAGAATACTTGTAGAGGAGAGAGACCCTCCCAGGTACCTGGGGGTCCCTCCATGATTCACTTCACAGGATGCACAAGCCCAACGCCAGTACCGCCTGTGCCAAGTCCCCACCAAGGTGACAGTGGCTTCAGTCTTGGGGTGGATGTGGATAAGCAGAATCCTGAGAATCCTTGCTGGGGAGGCAGGGAGGTGGGTGGGAAGTAGGACCACATGTGAGCTTGGGACAGGCTGGGACCTGGGACTTGGTATTCTTTGCTTCAGTGCTTGCACCTGGACAAACATCTCCTGTAGCAACAAAATACAAAAAAACTATAAGGGACTAAAAATAACTGCAGGTATGTGGAGTTGGAACAAAGTATGGATAGCAAGATACAAAAATACAAAAAACCCAATTGCCATTTCTGAAAAGCCTGGAGCAAAAACAGGATGTCAGGAGCAAAAACAGGGCACTGCCCATGCCCCCTGCACAAAATACCACCTAAGGGCTGGGCAAATGCCCTCAGCCATCCCTCTGGCCTGCTACTTGGACACACCTGTTACCCTCACCCTGTATAACCAACCAGCTTGCCCCACCTCAGGGAGTGAACAAGGGAAGCTGTTAGATGTTTTCATTCCCCTCCTGCACAGTGGGAGACCCAGTAAAGCCTTCCCATAGACAGAGCACCTGATGAACTATGGACGGAGGTTCGTGATGTTGTACAGGAGACAGGAATCAAGACCATCCCCAAGAAAAAGAAATGCAAAAAAGCAAAATGGCTGTCTGAGGAGGCCTTACAAATAGCTGTGAAAAGAAGGGAAATGAAAAGCAAAGGAGAAAAGGAAAGATATACCCATTTGAATGCAGAGTTCCAAAGAATAGCAAGAAGAGATAAGAAAGCCTTCCTCAGTGATCAATGCAGAGAATTAGAGGAAAAAAATAGAATGGGAAAGACTAGAGATCTCTTCAAGAAAATTAGAGACACCAAGGGAACATTTCATGCAAAAATGGGCACAATAAAGGACAGAAATGGTAGGGACCTAACAGAAGCAGAAGATATTAAGAACAGGTGGCAAGAATACACAGAAGAACTGTACAAAAAAGATCTTCACGACCCAGATAATCATGATGGTGTGACCACTCACCTAGAGCTAGACATCCTGGAATGTGAAGTCAAGTGGGCCTTAGGAAGCACCACTACGAACAAAGCTAGTGGAGGTGATGGAGTTCCAGTTGAGCTATGTCAAATCCTGAAAGATGACACTGTGAAAGTGCTGCACTCAATATGCAGCAAATTTGGAAAACTCAGCAGTGGCCACAGGACTGGAAAAGGTCAGTTTTCATTCCAATCCCAAAGAAAGGCAATGCCAAATAATGCTCAAACTACTGCACAATTACACTCATCTCATACGCTAGTAAAGTAATGCTCAAAATTCTCCAAGCCACGTATTGCTTCAGCAATACGTGAACCGTGAACTTCCAGATATTCAAGCTGGTTTTAGAAAAGGCAGAGGAACCAGAGATCAAATTGCCAACATCCGCTGGATCATCGAAAAAGCAAGAGAGTTCCAGAAAAATGTCTATTTCTGCTTTATTGACTATGCCAAAGCCTTTGATTGTGTGGATCACAATAAACTGGAAAATTCTGAAAGAGATGGGAATACTAGACCACCTGACCTGCCTCTTGAGAAATCTGTATGCAGGTCAGGAAGCAACAGTTAGAAGGGCATGGAGCAACAGACTGGATCCAAATAGGAAAAGGAGTGTGTCAAGGCTGTATATTGTCATCCTGCTTATTTAACTTCTATGCAGAGTACATCATGAGAAATGCTGGGCTGGAGGAAGCACAAGCTGGAATCAAGATTGCCAGGAGAAATATCAA
>SJYQ01002768.1:383932-461743 GCA_006410935.1 Redunca redunca | reverse complement strand
TTCAAAAGCATCAATTCTTCGGTGCTCAGCTTTCTTTATAGTCCAACTCTCACATCCATACATGACCACAGGAAAAGGAATAGTTGCTTATAATATTCTTATCAATAAACTTTAAATTAAATAGCTTTTAACATTCACATAGAGTAAACACTCTCTAGTAAAAAAGGGTAAACTTTCCAATACTTCCAAGACACTAATAATTTCCCATTCTTCCCAGAAACTCTTCCCATGGAATTGTCAACCAGGTTTAGACATGTTCTTATGCAATTGTCATACTAAGGCCTTATCCTCATACTAAGAATTATTTATGCTTATTTTTGAATTAGCTAAATTTTTTAAGATCTCATGCTTTCTTCCTTCTTTTATTGCTGTTACATTTTAGAACAAATCCTTTGAAGAGCGGATATGTGGCAATCACATTTTGTGACCTTACTTTCTAAAAGTATCCTCATTATATCCTTACCTGAGAATAATTGAATAGCTTGCATAGAAGTCTGGATTGGGAATCAGTTTTCTTTAGGAAGGTGGAGGCATTGTTTATAGCCTGAGGTAACTGCAATGATTCATCTTTTGTATTTGTCTCTTTTTCGCCATATTGTTGTCATCTGCCCATAATATATCAACGGTTTCTTATGATTTAGTTTCCTACATTGTGTCAAGTGTTCAGTGAGAACTTTTGATCTGGACACTCATTCCCTAAAATTACAAGAATTCTAGTATTAATTTTTTGTTATCGTTTTTCTTTGCTTTTTATATGTTCTCATATTTTGGAACTCCAGTTATTTGCATGTTGGTCCTCCTAGATTGATCTTTTGTTTTTCTTACAGTTTGTCTATTGTTTTGCTCTACATTCTTAGAGAATAACTCCACTTCATCTTCCAGCTCTTTTATTGAATATATATTTTCCCATTATATTTTTACATTTTGATAGTGTTTGCTCTCAGACCAAGTGCTTTTTAAAAGCATCATGTTTTTACCCCATGGATGCAATATCTTCTGTTATCACCACTGGCTGCATTCCTCATAGACACTTAGCTTTCCCTGGTCTGGTAACTCTGACAATTTGTCCTTCTACTTTGCCACTATTACAGGTTCCTAAGATTGATTAATTGATGCAATCTTATTTGCTTTGCCCTTCTATACTGATGCTATGTTTTTCTTCTTTATTTCAATTTCAGTGGAATTTTGAATGTAATCTCAGTCTGTCATGTTTAAAAGAAAATTTTGTTCATTAAAAAATCCTCTAGTATATTTATGCTAATTTCCTTTCAGTTGATATTCTACTTATTTGCATTTTTTGTGAAATGACCATAAATTAGTTTATATAATCAACTTCTAATAGCCAGGCTTTATTTTGTAATCATCTTCTTTAGGGAAAATCAATAAACTGATTTTGAAGTGCATAACCTACTAAATAAATTGTGAAAATGAAGCACACAATATGGAGTATTTACCCTACCTTAAAATAATGCACGTTTTAAAATTCTTTAGTAAAGCAATATGTTACTAGGAGAGGAGCAATGGAATAGCCTAGACAGTCCAAACAGAGCCACATGTGTATTTAGGGATATGGTATGTGATATTGTCTGTAAGGGTGGGTTTTTACTTAGTAAATGGTGTTGCATAACAGGCTGACTACTTGTACAGAGAAAGAAAACTGGATTCCTACTTTACACCGTGTGCATGTACATGTGTGCATGCACACACACACACACACACACACGCTTACACAATAACACTTAATAGGTTAAAGTTCCACTTTAAAAAGTAAGTCTATTGAAACAAACAGGACAAGATACTGAATGTCTTTGTAAACTCGGATGGAGAAATCCCAAAAGTCAGACATAGGAAAGGACTAGATCAATCCTGGGATTTCTTTGGAAGGAATGACGCTAAAGCTGAAGCTCCAGTACTTTGGCCACCTCACGCAAAGAGTTGACTCATTGGAAAAGACTCTGATGCTGGGATGGATTGGGGACAGGAGGAGAAGGGGACGACTGAGGATGAGGTGGCTGGATGGCATCAGTGACTCGATGGACGTGAGTCTGAGTGAACTCCGGGAGACGGTGATGGACAGGGAGGCCTGGTGTGCTGCGATTCATGGGGTCGCAAAGAGTTGGACACGACTGAGTGACTGAACTGAACTGAACTGAACTGAATGGACTTGACCCATTGAGAATTTGTGATTTCTGTTTAGCAAAGTTTAAGTTAACAATGAGTGCCAGCCTGAGTTCTACTCCTTTCAGTACCTAGAATATACGAAGAACTCTTACAAATCATCAAGGGAAAGATCAAAAATCCAGTAGGAAAAAAATGGGCAAGACACAGGAGGAAGCATTTCAGGTGGAAAATCAGACAGAATACCTGCTAACTGAATGAGGATGCACTTAACCTCACTAATATTCTGGGATATTCAAATTTAAACATCATATTACAGCACTGCTAACAGATTGGCAAAAAAATAGAAAGTTTGATAGCATTAAATGCTATTGGAGTTTTAGGTGAAATGGTAACGTTTACTTTGTGAAGTGAAAACTGGTGGAGCCATTCTGGAGGGCCATCAGGTAAAATTAGTATGTGTATACCTTCCCACCTAGCAATCTGTCTCTAGGGCATGTATCCTGAAGAAGGTGTCAGTGGTGGTCAAAAAAAGGACTGCTGATGTGGGGGCATTCAGCCTTGATCATGAGAGCAAGTGCTGGAGATGATCCGGGTGGCCTTTCTTAAAAGAAATAGATGAGGTTGTGTGTGTGCAAGGGGAAGATCTCAGCAGCAGTCAGAATTAGATGTACATATATCAGTTTGTGTGTGGTTAATGAAAAAAATTACTTGCATTAATCACATACACATGAAATACATCATATGTTGTTTTGAGTGAATGCATGAAAATGGTTTAAATGAACTTTAGGTACAGTGTGTGTACATTGTGAAGGTCAAGCTGGCGAGTGGAATAGGAATGGGGATGATGAATGAAGGGGGAAATTAATAACTAACATAAATAAAAAATGAGTGAAGTCACACAAAATGGACTTTGCAGGGAAGACTAATGGTAAGTGTGCCCTAGACTGAAGAATATGGTCGGGTTAATTTTGTTTGTCTGTGGTCTAAAATGCAAAACTAATTAAAAATTAGATGCCGGTAATCAAAAAGTCATCTCAAGAGAAACTCACAGACCAGTCTGAGAGTTGGGTAAAACAGCTACAAAGATGACTGTTATTCTCAGGAGGACAGTAATCTTGCCACCCAACTGAACATTACTATATAATATGACAGAAAATCTATCTGGGGAAAACAAGACTGTGACCTTTCAGTGATCTTCCAGGGAAAAACGTTTTTCTATATCCCATTAGCACTGAGATTGATGATTCAGGTTTGAAGTATAGGATCTTTGATCATGTGCGTTGGTTACATAAGAGACTTGAGATTGATGGAGCGCAACTGGGTGCCCAAATCCAACCAGCTTGTGCTCCATCTAAAGCAGAACTTATTGCTGATTGAAGAGCCCTTATTGTGCTGTGTCACGTTGGGTGTGATGGCTAAGGACAAAAGGCAGGAGGATGAAGTGCCTAAGTCCATGCTGGAAAACAGTATTAAGTTTTGCCAGGAGCTTAGGTAGGCAATGTTAATTAGTCTTTGTGACAAACATAAAAGGCAAGTATTATTTTTTACTTTACACATGAGATCAAAAAAAGTGATGTAAATTTTACAAGGTCAACTGGTAAAAACTGACTGAGGTTCAAACCCAGACATTTCTCTTTTCAATATATAGCACTTTATCTTCACCCATAAGATGCTAGAGTTGCATTTCATTAGCATTCATCCAACAATAAGATTTTATCTTCTTACTAGATATGACAGTTGTAGGATTTCTCATGGCTTCTATAATAAAATGCTATGACCACAGGCCCTTTTGTAAACCCAGCCATAGGTAGTCATACCATGGCCCCCCTCCTAGCTCACAGATAATTGACCAGGGACTTGCGGTGACCTAAAGGTAACACTGCAAAAGTCAGTGGCCTAAGGTGAACAAAGCTTAGGGAAATATTTTCTTCCTGGCAGGTAATATGGATATCTATTAAACAAGATACAAGAGTCTTCTTCTCTGGAATTCAAAGGAGGAGGCTGGACAACCACAAGCTCCTTGGTAGCCCAGGGGAAGCTGATCCAGAGAAGAGGGCTAGTTTAGTGGCTAGTTAAGTGGCTTTGGAGTGGTCCTTGGATTCCTGCAGCTGAGGCTGGAGATGCCCTGGATTTAGGACTCTTCTGTTCAGGTCTTTCTGGTGACTAACTTGGACTTCCTGACCATGATGTGAGGCATGGTTGTTCCGTTTTCCCTGGGTTCTTGTGAAGACTTATCCCACAGTTAAGATTACTGTTTTCCAATTTCTTCAATGTATTCTTAAGCTCTTCTCCCATTTACATGAGTTGGCACATATGTTCCATGAAGAAAAGTAGCCCAAATGAATCATAGTTTTGCTTTCTTAACTTTCTAGAAATTTGCCTTCAACTTTGACCAAGGAGACCCAAACAGTCAAGTGTGAGAAGAGACATCTTGGAAGTGAGCGTCATATTTCAGTTTCCAACAGCTTAAGCCACACGTGGAGGGAAGGTCCTAGTGTGATTTATAGAGGCACAGTTGGGTAGAGTGTGGTTCTGCTTTAGAGGTGTCAGTGAATCAGGGTCCAGGGATAGTGCTGGGTAAGGCACAGAAGTGAGAGGCAGTCATATAACAAGCCTGGGAGCCAGTGAAGGCTAGGATGACATCTTGGTATCTATGAGGGGAATGTACTCAGAGATCCATGTGGCTGAGATAAATTATGATGGTGGTTCATTTATGAGCCCTAATTAGGAGGGTGAAGAGAACTCATTCCAAGAAATCCAGCAGGAAGTTAAATGTCAGGATGCTTTGATTCTAAGTGGGGTAACAAAGTTATACTGGTTTGCCTATGACTGAAGAGTTTCCTGGGAAGTGTAATTTTCAGTGCTAAAACCAGGAGGGGGTTAGTGAAGTCTCTCAGTCATGTCCGACTCTTTGCAGCCCCATGGACTGTAGCCTAACAGGCTCCTCTGTCCATGGGATTTTCCAGGCAAGAGTACTGGAGTGGGTTGCCACTTCCTTCTCCATGGGATCTTCCCAACCCGGGGGATCTTCCCGAACCAGGGATCGAACCCAGTCCCCCCACATTGTAGGCAGACACTTTACTGTCTGAGCCACTGGAAAGGAGGGGGTTAGGGAAATTAAACAGTCTTGTTTAGGCTTCAGAGACAAAGCAGAGCAGGCCTCTGACCTTGCTTCTAACCTGCCTGGACTACTGTGTGACTGTGAGTGCCTGCCTGCTGTGAGAGCAAGACTTGCAGCACCATTAAGATGGGGAGAAATCTTGAGATTGTTGAGTCCCTGGGGGGGACCTGGCCATCCAAGCCCTAGGCTTAGCTACATTCCAAGTTTTACAAGGCAAAACAAACAGGATTAACATGAAACCAGGCTTGCAATTTGGTTACAGATTGATGAGAATATCAGATTTTCTCTGTCCTGGGATTATAAATAGGAACGCTGAACTGCAATCTTTGAAGTCGTACCCACAGAGCAGATGTGTTACTTGGGACACTTTCCCAATTGAGACTCTAGCTGTGCTGTGACACGGGACTCACCAGCACTGTTTAAGTCTGGATGTTGGTCAAAACCCAGTTTGGTGATGTATCCTCTGCTGTTTCTATTTTTCTTTTCTTTTAATGTTAGTATATTGAAAATAAACTCTATAGTTCTCTAATAAATATATGTATTATTTATTTGTATATAATGAGTGGCTTATTTTGTTAACAGATCCTTTGAACCTGAGACGAAAGTGAAAATTTTCAGCAAAACAGAGGGTTCTGAGCAAACTGGGATACTTGGTCAACTCCAGAACTTGCAGAAGATGGAGAGTCACCAGTTAAGCAAAAATAAGTAATTTGTTCACTCACAAGGTGAAAACCATGGAGTGGGAAGCTCTAAAACTGAGTTTGAAAAGATCCAGGAAGATTATGCAGTTCAGGGATCTCCTGCCTTAAGCTTTCAGGATTTCATCTCTATCAGCCTGAGAAGATTAGAAAAATCTATGCCCAGACTTCCCCCAGAACTTCTGTTCTCACTGGTCTGAGATTGGACTTTGGCTTCAGAAAGTTTTTTGTTTTTTTTTTTAATCTCCCTTATTTGTTTCTTATTTTAAACCACTGCTTTGTGTGAATAACAGAATAACCCTTAGGTTCCTTAACTTGTCTTTCCATTGTAATCATCTGGTGAGTTTTTAAAATACTGACACCAGTGTTCCACCTCTTGGAGATAAAGGTTTCACTTGTCTAGGTGTGGCCAGGGCTTTTGGTGGTTTTAAACATCAGCAGGTGTTTCTAATGTGCAGACAAATTTGCAATTCAATTCTGATTGTCTCTCAGAAGAGCGCTGGGATTTGAGCAGGGAAAAGGTAAGGATTTGTGGGTATATGAGTCTTCAGAGAGGTAAACAAGGGACCATTTGCAGACTTCATGAGTTAGTCAGTTATCTGCCAGGAGAAGAGCGAGGGTGAGCAGGTGCAGGTGGATTATGACCTGGGAGATTTGGCAGGCTTCTGAAATGGGACCCTGACCAGTTAGAAGCTGTCTTCCTCGATCTCACTCTCACCCCAGGCCGTCACAGCAATTTATCAAGGCTTCTGACACATGAGCAGTTAATGTCCTGGATCTGGCAAGTATCAGCTGACTTTTCTATGTTAAATCATTCTTGGCTTTAATTTCCTCTCCCCTCAAATGAGGATGTCTTCCCAGGTGGTGCTAGTGGTAAGAATTTGCCTGCCAATGTAGGAGATGTAAGTGACACGGGTTGGATCCCTGGGTTGGGAAGATCTGGAGGAAGGCATGGCAACCCACTCCGGTATTCTTGGCTGGAGAATCCCATGGATAGAGGGGCCTGGCAGGCTGCAGTCCATAGGGTCGCAAAGAGTTGGACATGACTGGAGGGACTTAGCACGCACAAATGAGGATAACACCACATGCTGTGAATGATCTTTGTGTGGTTACTGCAGAGTAAGACATTAGTATTGCGTTTGCCAAAAAATTCTTTTGGGTTTTCCCATAACATCTTACAGAAAAACCCAAATAAACTTTTCAGCCATTCCAATATTTCCCTCTTTCTCACCACTTTGAATATCTGAGTCCCCCTCCGGGACTTCCTTGGGGCATTTCTGCAGAGGGTGGCAGACAAATGCTCACAATTTGTGCATTCACAGCTTGCTCTAGCATTCCTACCTGGGTCTTTAAGACATTGTGATTCCATGATGCCTCATCTCTTGGAATTTGTGAGTTTGCAGTCAGGAAACATTTGAATCAAAGCTTAAGGTTTCAGTGAGAGTGACTGTGGGTTTCCACAGTCGTGATTCTGATGTTCAGCAAGTGTTACCAGAGGAAAGTTCTTCTTGTCTCACACAAAGTAAGGCCAAAAAAATACCAAAACATCAGGGTTTGGAGCAGAAAAAGGTTTATTGCAGGGCCAAGCAAGGAAATGGGTAACTTGTGCCCAAGAAAAACCCTGAACTCTCTGAATGATTTCAGCAAAACATTTCTAAAGGCCAGGTGAGGGAGAGGCGTGGTTAGTTGTTAGCAACTTCTTGGTATGGAAGTCCTTTGTTCTTCCAGCTGTCCTCATAGGTCAGGTCACAATGTTCCTGTAAACCTCCAACAAAACAAATGCTATTCTCTGTTCTGCAACTTTTTATCTTTATATGAATGGACTCTTAAAGGTCAGAGCCCTGAGAAAGTGCTACCATGTATATTTCAGGCTATGGGCAACATTCTTTTACAAAAGATGCAGAGCCAGCATGACTAAGCATGGGCAGCAGAGGACAAGGGTTAGCGCTAAAGGAATAGATCCAATATGGAATCAGATTGGTTCTTTCCCTAGTACACAAGTACAAATTCAAACCTTCAAGTGAACATAATCTTCAAATATCATGACTCAGAAAATTTAAAATTACGCAATTCATAGATATTCAAAATCCATTATTCAGTGATTCTCTGACATTATGACACTGATTTTCTATTTTGGTGATCTGTACACAGAAAGCATATTAATAAATCTAAATCTATAGTAACTGTACCACAAAAGAATAGGACTGTTTCTGGGACTGGGAGAAACAAGTAGATGGGGCTTCTGCAGAGGATTCTGCACTCCATATACCAGCAGATTTGGAAAACTCAGCAGTGATCACAGGACTAGAAAAGGTCAGTTTTCATTCCAATCTCTAAGAAAGGCAATGCCAAAGAATGTTCAAACTACCACACAATTGCACTCATCTCACACGCTAGCAAAGTAATGCTCAAAATTCTCCAAGGTAGGCTTCAACAATATGTGAACCGTGAACTTCCAGATGTTTAAGCTGGTTTTAGAAAAGGCAGAGGAACCAGAGACCAAATTGCCAACATCCACTGGATCATAGAAAAAGCAAGAGAATTCCAGAAAGACATCTACTTCTGTGTCATTGACTATGCTAAAGCCTTTGACACTGTGGATCACAACAAACTGGGAAATTCTTCAAGAAATGGGAATACCAGACCACCTTACATACCTCCTGAGAAACCTGTATGCAGGTCAAGAAGCAACAGTTAGAACCGGACATGGAACAATGAACTGGTTCCAAATTGGGAAAGGAGTATGTAAAGGTTGCATATATTCACCTTGTTTATTTAACTTAAATGCAGAGTACATCATGCAAAATGCCAGACTGGATGAAGCACAAGCTGGAATCAAGATTTCCAGGAGAAATATCAATAACTTCAGATAGGACCTTTTATAATAGGCACTTTCTTGCATTTCTTCATCTAATTGGGGATTTATCATCTAACTGTGTCTCCAATATTCTATTCTCTTTCAATCTGGAAGTCATGTGTTCATCTCTTCTTTTATTCATTCCTTTCTTCTGTTTTAAACAATTTATCTGTTGAAGAATTGAGCCACACACCACACCTCCCAGGTCTGCTGCAGCCAGATACCCTGTCCCCACGGCAGGCCACTGCTGACCCGTGCCTCCACAGGAGACACTCAAACACAGGTCTGGCTCAGTCTCTTGTGGGAGCAATTGCTCCTTTCCCTGGCCCTCATGCACACAAGGGTTTTGTTTACACCCTCAGAGCATCTCTGGCCGGTATGAGTTTTAATTTTGACAAATGAATAGAGTCTTGTATCAACTAGCACAGAATCACCTCAACCATTTCATATTAAACAGTTTTATTATGTCTAAATCTCCTCTGTGCTACCTTTTTAAATAAACCCTCTTCCAAAGCAAAACAGCCTCTGATCTCCTTTCCTTTCTATAATTTTACCTTTTCCAGTGTTATATATAATTGAATTACACAATAGGTTATCTTTTGGATCTTTCTTATTTCATTTAGCAAAATGCTTTTAAGAGTCATCTATAATTTGGCATGCATGAATAATTTGCTTCTTTTTGTTGATGAAAAGTACTCCATTAGATGGATGTTTCATAGATCACTTATCTATTCATCATGTCAAGGACATTCGCACTCCAGGCTTTCATGTGAATATACATTTTCATTTCTCTTGGATAAATACACAGGAGTAGGACTCTTTGTCATAGAGTAGGTGTGTGATTAATTTTATACAAAATTGTCCAATTCTCCTCAATCTAGACCAGAGATAGGTAGAAAAAGTAAACAGGCCCCAGTCACAGCAAGCAATCTGGCCCCTGAAACCTCTTTGTCTCTGTGAGCAGAAGACTGTTTCCCTCACCCAAAGATGCTGAGGAAGTGTATAAGGCATGCAAACATGGTACTGCCTTCCCTTGCCAAAAAAGTGCCTATGTGTCCCACCTGGGGAGACCTCTTCTGCTCCTCAGGCAGCACTGGTTGACAATACTAGGATCCTCAGGGGACCAAATAAACCAAACAGGAAGATAACACTGCTAAGTCTCTGAACACTAAACTGCCATTGGGACCACAACTCACAAAATTTGAATAAGAACCCCACACTTAAGTCTGCAAAGGGTGATAGCATGCTAAATCAAAATACTTAAATAGGCCAGAGCCTCCTACTCTAATGAGAAAATAGTAAGAATACAGTTGAAGCTCACCTGTCATACTAAGAATCACCTTAAATGAGAAAAGACAACTAACTGAAACCACCAATAAGATGAATCAGCTCTTTAACTTAGTTGAAAGGACTTTTAAAGCAGTTGTCATTAAAACATTTCAATAATCAGTTACAAATTCTCTTGAAACAAATGAAAAAAATTGAAGTTTTCAGCAAAGAAACAAAAGCTACAAAAATAACCCAGTGAAAATTATAGATTTGAAAAATATAGGACAGAGAAAATAATAACCCACTGGATGAGCTCAATAGTAGAATGGAAATTGCAGAGGATAGAATCAATGAACTTGAAAAATGTACCAATAAGACTCAGCGAATCTGAACATCAAAGAGAAAATATATGGAAAAAAGTGAATAGAGCCTCAGAGATGTGTGGGAAAATAACATAGAATCCAACAATCATATCATCAAAGTCCCAGAAGGAGAAGAGAAAGATAATGGGGCAGAAGAGTATTTGGAAAAACTAATGGTTTGAACTTCCCTGGAAGTCCAGTGGTTAAGATTTCACTTTCCAATGCAGGGGGTGCAGGTTCAATCTCTGGTCAGGAAACTAAGATCCCACATGCCTTATGGCCAAAAAAACCCCAAACAAAACACAGAAACTATATGGTAACAAATTAAATAAAGACTTTAAAAATGGTCTACATTAAAGAAATTTTTTTTAAATAAAATCATGGCTGAAGATTTCTCTGATTTGGCAAAAGTGACAAAGCCCCAAAAGGCTATAGAAAATCCAAACAAGATAAACTCAAATAGTCATTTTAAGATACATCATAATGAAATTTTTGTAAACCAAAGAGAAATATCTGGAAAGGAAGCAGAGAGAAACAATACATTATCAATAAGGAAGCACCAACTCAAATAATAAGACAATTCTTACTGGAACCCATATCATAGAGGCATAAGGAAGTAGCACAAGATTCTTCAAGTGCTGAAAGAAATGATCTGTCAACCAAGAATTCTGTATCTAGTGAAGATATCCTTCAATAATACAGAAAACTGAAAACATTGTCAGATGAGGGAAAACAAGAATTTGGTGCTGGCAGACCTATTCTTAAAGAGTGGTTAAAGCAAGTACTTCCCCGATATCAAGGCTTCCCTGGTAGTTCAGTTGGTAAAGAATCCACCTGCAATGCAGGAGACCCCAGTTTGATTCCTGGGTTGGGAAGATATGCTGGAGAAGGGATAGGCTACCTGCTCCAGTACTCTTGGCTTCCCTTGTGGCTCAGCTGGTAAAGAATCTGCCTCACTCTGCCTCACTGCCTCTCACTCTGCAGTGTGAGAGACCTGGGTTGGATCCCTGGGTTGGGAAGATCCCCTGGAGAAGGGAGAGGCTACCCACTCCAGTATTCTGGCCTAGAGAATTCCACGGACTGTATAGTCCATGGGGTCACAAAGAGTCAGACACGACTGAGCGACTTTCACTCACTCACTAAAGCAAGTACATCAAATGGAAGGAAATGATAAAGGAAGGTAAATAATGGCAAAAGTAAAAATATAGACATTATTTTTCTTTCCCTAATGAGCTTTATAAATCATATTTAATGATTGAAGCAAACTGTAACACCATCTGATACCCAGACAATGGTTTTTAAAAATGGGGCAAAGTACCTAACTGAAATTGAGGTTTCCACACATAACACTAAGTTGTAAAATAGTGATATCAGTAGCTATGATAAGTCACATATCTGTATTGTAATACCTACTCAGAGCAACTAGAATGAAAAATATATAAAATGTTACACCCAAAAGCACTACAAATAAATCAAAGTAGAATCCTAAAAAGTGTTCAAATCCACAGGAAGGCAGGAAAAGAGGGGTATGGGAATCAGAAGAAACAAACAGGAAACTTTCTTAGAAGGCAGTCTTAATATCTATAATATCCATAAACACTCTATATACAAGTGGTCTAAATATACCAATGAAAAGACAGAGTTTGGTAGAGTGGACTTAAAAAAACAGGGCCCAACTACAAATTTTATATGAGACTCACTTTAAATCCAAAGACATAGGTATGCTGAAATGAGGGGAAAAGATGCCATGTAAACATAGTTTTTTAAAACAAAGATTGAGTAGGTTAATATATAAGTAGACTCCAGAGTGAAGAAAATTGCCAGAGACAGAGAAGGACATTCCATAATAATTGGTGGATTTATAATGCACCAAAAAGACACAGTGATCCTAATGGGAACTAGCCAATCACAGAGCTTCACAGTACATGAAACAAAAAATGATAGAGGTGCCAGGAGAACTAGACTAATCTGCAGTTACAGTTGGAGATTTCAACACCCATCCCCACCGACTATGAAACTAGGAAGGAGACACGAGATTTGAATGACACAAAAAACAAGATGTAACTGACACACAGAACAGTCCACAAAAGGACAGAAAAGAATACACATTCCCCGCCCCCAAGTTCCCTTGGAAGTTTCACCAAGATAAACCTTATCCTGGGGCCAAAAATGAGACTCACTAAATACAAAAGAACCAAAATTGTATCGAGTGTGTGTTCAATATGAGTGTACTGTGATTATAGAACCATAATAGTCTCAAACTAGAAATTAATAGTAGAAAGACAGCAGGAAAATCTCTATACCTGAAGAAAGTAAACAACACTCTAAACAATTCTTGGGTCAAAAGGGAAATCTGAAAGAAAATTGGAAAACACATAGAACTGAATGAAAGTGAAAATATCATATCAAAGTTTGTGAGTTGCAGCCAAAGCAGCATCGAGAGAGAAATGTATACTGCTAAATGTTTACATTAGAAATTAGGAAAGGTCTAATTAAATAAACTAAGTTCCTGCCCAAGAACTATGAAAATAAGATAAAAATAAATCCAAAGCAAGAAAAATGAAAGGACTAATAAAGATAAGATAAATCAGTGAAATTTCAGACATGGGAAAAATAAATGAAACAAGTAGCTGGTTCCTTGGGGGAAAAAATCAATAAAATTGATGAATCTCTAGCAAGTCTGAAAAAATACAGAGAGAAAATTCAAATCATCAATGTTAGGAATGAAACTGAGGATATTACTATTCAGTATGTAGTCTGCAGTCATTAAAAAGATAACAGTGGGATGGTTTGTGCAATTACTCATAAATTTGACAACATAGAAGAAATAGACCAATTCCAAAATAAAATTCCCAAACTACAAAAACTCATGCAAGATGAAATAGGTCATCTGAATATATCTACAATCATTAAAGGGATTGAGTCTGCAATTTAGAATCTCTGGAAAAAGAAATCGCCAGGTTCATATGGTTTCACTGAAGAGTTCTAAAAAAGCATTTGAAAAAAAAAAAATCAATGTTATGCAATCCATTTCAGAAAAAAGCAGGGGAAGGGCTTCCCAACTTATTTTTT
The DNA here is from genome assembly GCA_006410935.1 of Redunca redunca. Classification (NCBI taxonomy): domain Eukaryota; kingdom Metazoa; phylum Chordata; class Mammalia; order Artiodactyla; family Bovidae; genus Redunca; species Redunca redunca. Next base: position 448,243 of record SJYQ01002768.1, on the reverse strand, counting down.
GAGGCTAGTATTACCCTGATTCTGAAGCTAGACAAAAATAGTATAAGAGAAAAGAAAATTACAGACCAATATCTCCCATGAATTTAAATGCAAAAATCCTCAAAAAAAAAAAATTAGCAACTGGATTCTATCGAAGTGTAAAATGAACTATACACCATGACCAAGTGAGATTTACTCCAGGATGCAATCTTAGTACAACATTTGAAATCAACTGATGTAATCCATCAAGTCAACAAGTTAAGGGGGGAAAGTCATATGATTTTATCAATTGATACACAGGAAATACATTTTACAAAGTCTATCATTTATGATTTAAGAATTTTTTTAGCAATTGAGAACTGGGAGGAATTGTCTGAATTTGATAAAAAGCATTTACAGAAAAAAAAAAACAACTATAGCTAATATTATACTTAATGCTTCTTTACTCCCCTAGGATTAGGAACAGGACAAAAATACCAGCTCTCACCACTCTTATTAACACAGTACTGAAAGTTCTAGCCATTTAATAAATCAACAAAGACCTACTGTATAGCACAGAGAACTCTACTCAATATTCTGTAATAATATACCTGGAAAAAGAATGGATATATGTATATGTATAGCTGAGTCATTTGATTATATACCTGAAACTAACACAACATTCCAACCAGTCCATCCTAAAGGAAATCAGTCCTGAATATTCATTGGAAGGACTGATGCTGAAGCTGAAACTCCAATACTTTGGCCACCCGATGTGAAGAACTGACTCATTGAAAAAGACCCTGATGCTGGGAAAGACTGAAGGCATGAGGAGAAGGGGATAACAGATGATGAGATGGTTGGATGGCATCACCAACTTGATGGACATGAGTTCGAGTAAGCTCCAGGAGTTGGTGATGGACAGGGAAGCCTGGTGTGCTGCAGTCCATGGGGTTGCAAACAGTTGGACACAACTGAGTGACTGAACTGAACTGAACACAACATTGTTAATCAACTATACTCCAATATAAAATAAAAATTAATTTTGTTAAAAAGGCAAGAAAAAGAAATAAGCACACTCACGGACTTGATGGATGTGAGTCTGAGTGAACTCCGGGAGATGGTGATGAACAGGGAGGCCTGGCGTGCTGCGATTCATGGGGTCGCAAAGTCGGACACGACTGAGCGACTAAACTGAACTGAATCAGAAAAAGGAAGCTGTAAAACTATTTCTATTTGTAAATGATCTGATTGTCTATGTAAAAATCCCGAAGATTCTCTTAAAAAAACTCCTAGAATGAATTAGTTCAACAAGGTCCCAGTTTACAAGGTCAACACACAAATATCAATCACGTATTTATATACTAACAATTGCAGAAACCACAATAACACTGACAATCACTCCAAATAAAATGAAATGTTAGACATGCACGTAACAAAACCTGTGTCCTATCTACGTGCCTAAAATGACAAAACATTGCTGAAAGATATAGAGAAGACCTACATTAATGGAGACATGTATCACATTTATGTGTTGAAAAACTGAACATAGTAAAAATGTCAATTTTCCCAAAATTGATCTATATGTTTAATCCAATTCCTATAAAAACCCTAGCAAGAATTTGTGTAGATATAAACAACTTATTTTAAAATTGGTGTAAATAGGCATAGGCTTTAGAATAGCTGAAACAACCTTGAAAAGAGGAATAAAATGAGAGGAAACATGGTACTTGATATTAAGGTTCACTATACAGTAATCAAGACATTGTGTTATTGGGGAAAGATGAACATAGATCAATAGAACAGAATAGAGAATCCAGAAACAGACCCTCAAGAATATGCTTAACTGACTGTGGCAACAGTGCAAAAGCAGCTCAATGGAAGAAGGATCGCCTCTTCAACAAATGGTGTTGGAGCAATGAGAAATCCATGGGGGGGAGAAATGGACCTTTACCTAAACTCAGACCTTATACCTTATACCCAAATTAACTCAAAATTCTTCATAGCCTTAAATGTAAAATGTTAACTATAAAGGTTTTGGAATAATATAGGAGAAAAAGTTCTGAATCTAGGGCTAGGCAAAGTTTTCTTTGACTTGACATCAAAACATTGATAATTCAGAGCTTGTTGAAATTAAATACATTTGATGCAGCTGTTAGCTGGAAGAAGGAAAGCCAGGCTAGCACTGGGGAACTTGACAGCTTACGTACTTTTCTTCTCGTTTCTGCAGTTCTGTAGTGTTTCCTTCTGACAGGTCTTCTTGCCTAGGTTGTGAAGCTCTTTGGCTGAGATGAGTGACAACTGGGAGAACAAAGAACTGAAGCAGAGATTAAATTTCTATTGTGAAGAGGAGCATGAGAACAAAGGGCAGAAGGAGACACAAGAAAGAAAGGAGGCGCCAAGTCAAACCCCAGGGGAATCTGGAGTTTAGTATTCAGAGGCAAAGCTTATACCTCCAGAACCCCGCCTTAGTAATCATGTGACTTCTGTATATTTCAGGGAAAAGACCAAGTGAGTCCAGATCAGGGTCTGAGGACTCTCTCACACGTCCTGACTCCACTGCCATACTCTCTCCCACATCCTGAAGCAGCAGCCCCACCAGACAAGGGCAAGCCACCACTCTGTGAGAACCTCTTCACTCCCAAAGGCCAGGTGAGCCAGCCCATGCTTTCTTCAACAAGGAAGCTCCCCTCCTGAAGCTCACACCTGGCCCCTTCACTGGTGAGATGGCCTCACTGGCTCTGGTCAACATTAATCCCTTCCCTGGAGTCTAGAAAACAATTCCTTAAATCCAATGGCAAGAGGAAAACCCAAGGTGATCTAGAGGAAGCTGGTCCAGAGAAGAGAAGACAAGATAGAACAAGTGTTCCCTGCCGAGAGACGTATTGTATGGGAAACCAACATGGCTTCCCGCTATGAAAAAGATTTCTTGGAGGTAGAAAAAAATGGGGCTGGGGAGTTTGGAACAGTCTACTAGTGCATTAAGAGGCTGGATGGATGTGTTTATGCAATAAAATGCTCCATGAAAACTTTAGGAGAATTATCAGATGAGGATTATCAGATGTATGAAGTTCATGCCCATGCGGTGCTGGGGCATTACTCCCTTATGGTACCTTACTATTCTGCATGGGCACAAGATGACCATATGGTCATTCTGAATGAATACTGCAATGGTGGGAGCTTGCAGGCTGCTATATCTGAAAACACACAGTCTGGCAATCACTTCCAAGAGCCCAAACTCCAGGATATCCTTCTATAGATTTCCCTTGGGCTTCAGTACATCCACAACTCTGGCATGGTGCACCTGGACATCAAACCTAGTAACAACTTCCTTTGTCATAAGATGCAAAGTGACTTTCTCATAGTCCCATAAAAAGGTTGAAAATGAAGCTGATTGGTTTCTCTCTGCCAATGTGATGTATAGAATTGGTGACCTGGGTCATATGACATCAATAAGTAAATCCAAAGTGGAAGAGGGACACAATCACTTCCTGGATAATGAGATTTTGCAAAAGAATTATCAGCACCTTCCTAAAGCAGAAATATTTGTCTTGGGATTGACCATTGTAGTGGCTTCAGAAGCAGTCATTACCCACCAATGGCACCATGAGGCATCACATCCATGAGGAGAATCTTCTGGACATTTCTCAGGAGCTCTGCAAAGAATTTCACAAACTGCTTAAGAACATGATCCACTCTGATCCATCAGAGAGAAGCTCTGCAGCAAAGGTCAAGTTCTCTGTCTCTCTCTGGGGGAAAACAGAAGAGCTTCAGCAGCAGTTGAGCTTGGAAAGGTTCAAGAGTCACACTGGAAAGGGGACTGAAAGAAGCCCAGCTGGCCTGGCCCCTCAAGAAATGCCACAGAGTCCCAGGGGTCACTGCGACCCCCACAGGATCAAGAAGCACCATATGCCTGCTGGGAGGAAAGAGTGCCAAATCAAGTTTCACTGGGGCTGGCTTCCTCATAAGAACTCCTTGCACACCAACTCTCCTTTTTCCCCCCAAATGGATACTGACTGTGTCAACCTTTCTCTTGTAACGGGAGAAACCAATGGTCTCGAGTGCTGGAGATTTCAAAAGCCACTCTTAATTTAGCATTTTCAGCCAAGATCAGCGCTTCCTAGCAACACTGGTCACAGGTATTATCACTGGCAGCCATTTCTCTTCTCTCTTGCTACATTCCTAATACCACCTGTCAACGGTTCACTCCTCAGATTTGTTGTTGCACAACAAGAAAGCATGGGTTTCTGGATTGAAAGAAACCCCCTGTGCAGGATTACAAGGCTGCTTACCTACCTACCAAGGATGCCAAGGACACTCCCAGCAAACAGAAAGGAATTCAGTTTTGTTTGAGTTGAGGTAACATCTGACTTTCACGTGCCTGGATATCAACAATGCTTCCTAGGTTAGATGATTTTATTCCTCAAAGAATTTTCAGTTACTTTGAGCAAGTGGTTCTACTGTATTCTCTGAGTGGAGACAATCCCTTTCTCTGATATTAAATAAATGACTTCACCATTATGTGAGGTGGGTAGAAATAAGACTCTGCATAACTTGAAATTTATGAGCCGTCCATTAACTTATGAAACAAAAACACCAGTGGAGGGCTTGAGGGAAATTTGATGTGGTTTGTTGTCCTGGTATCTATTTGCTTTGACCCTCTTGTAACTGCTATAACTGGTTTTGATTTTCTGAGTGTCACCAATTCCTCTATTGTATCAGAATTTGGCTTTGCTTCCTGTGATTTTATCATATCTTATCCAAACCCTTTACTCTGTATATATTTTTAAAGGAATAGAATGTTTTTAAATAAAGGTTTCTATCTTGTCCTAAGCCAAAACAAAAAAGGGCAAGATAAATACCCCTGTGAAGAGAATGCATATACAAGCAACAGACTGATAAAAGATTTCCAAATCACATATCTATCAACAGATTAGTAGCTAGAAGATATAAGCTCACCAGTCAAAAGAAAATCCAATTAGAGAATTGGCAAACTATATAAACAGACATGGCAATGAAGCACATGAGAAGATGCTTAGCCTCACCAGCCATCAGAGAAACGCCAATTAAAACCACAATGAAATATCACTATAGAACCATAAAATGTCTAAAATTTAAAAATGTGATACCACAAAATGCCATTGGGAATGCAGAGAAAATGCTTCACTCATACTTTGCTGGTGGGAATATAAATGGTACAGCCACTCTGAAACACCATTTGGCAGTTTCTCAGAATACTAGACATGCAATTTCCATACGACCCAGAAATTGAGCTTTTATCTCAGAGAAATGGAAATTCGTGTTCACACAAAAACCTGTCCTCTAATAATTAGAGCAGCTTTATTTACAGCAGCTAAAAACTGGAATCAGCTCAGATGCCCTTCATCAGGTTAAATAAACTGTGGCTGATATAAGTATACCAGGGAATACTACTTGCTAATAAAGCGGAATTGACTATTAGCACATGCAACAATTTGGAAACTCTATATGCTGAATATAAAAAAAAATCCCCAGAGGTTATGTACTGTATGGTTACATTTATATAACTTTTAAAATATGATACATTTTAGAAATGAAGGACGTGTTAGCTGTTGCCAGAATTTAGAGATGAAAGTAGGGTGTGATGAAATAAGTGGGTTTTAAAAGATCAACAAAAGGCATCTTTGTTGTGTTGTAATTTCTTAGTGTGTTGATGAAGGCAGTGGATAAAGAACATACAGGGGTGATAAAATTCCCCTGAATTTAACACACACTCATACAAATGAGAATAAGTAAGATGGGAAATCTAAATAATGTCAGTGGTTTGTATGAAGGTGAATATCCTAGTTGTGATACTATACTATAGTTTTGCAAAATGTTACCATGTTGGAAACTCCTGCAAACATATGAGGGCTATCTCTTTATTATTTATTACTACTGCATGTGAATCTATGTTTATCTCAATGAAAATTTCAATAAAAATAATCTAATAAACCTGTCACGTTTTTCCCAAAGTGGCTGTATCATTTTTGCATTTTCACCCACAATGTGTATGAGTTTCAGTTGCTCTCCATCCTTGTCAGCACGAAGTATAGCCATCTTTTTGTGTGTGTGATTTTATAGTCATCCCTCGGTATCCACAGGGGTTTGCTTCCAGGACCTCCAAAGATACCACCATCCCTGTGTGCTCAAATCCCTTACAGTTGGTGCTTGATTCTGCATGGGCAGATTCAACCAACCACAGATTGCAAAGCATTTTCCATCTGCTGTATTTTCCATCGTCTTGAATTCTCAGATAGGGAGGGTTGGTTGTAATTTCAATTTCAGTAGTGGATAAAGATAGTAAACATCACATCTGTTTATATGTTTACTTGCCACCCGCACATCTTCTTTAGCAAAATATATCTTCAGAAGTTTTGTCAACTTACATTAAGCTGTTTGTTTTCTTATTGTTGGGTTTTGAGAGTTCTTTCTATTCTGAATGCAAGTCTGTTGTCAGAGATGTGATTAGTAAATATTTTTCTCCTACTCTGTGCTTTTATTTTCACTATCTGAACAGCTTTATTTAATAGAAAGATGTGGGTGAAGATATATCTTTTTTGCATATGGACATAAAATTTTTATAAAACCCATGTGTAAGATGTCTATCTTTTCTACATTGAATTGCCCTTTATATTTTTAAGAATCAGGTGACAGTATTTGTCTGGCTTTATTTCTGATATCTTTGTCTACTATATCTCATATCTATATCCTATTTATTTATCTATATGTCCATCCTTTTACCAATATCCACTATTTTGAATATTGTAATTTTATAGTAATCCTTGAAATATAGTAGTATGAGTAGTCTATGTTCTCCCCCCCAATTGAATTAACTAGTTTCTTTGCTTTCTGTATAAACGTTAGAATAAGCTTGTTAATATCTTCCCCAAAACTTACTTTAATTTTTGTTTGTAATTTCATTGAATATAAGCTTCAAATTTGGAAAACTGACATCTTAAACAATATTATGTTTCCCAACCCATGAACATGGTATGTCTTTCATTTGTTTAGGTCTTCATTGATTGCTTTCATCAACATTTTGTAGTTTTCAAATTGCAGATCTTGCACATATTTTGTTAGATTCATATTAAAATATCCTATTATTGGTGTTATTATACATGGTATTGATTTTTAAATTTCAAATTTCAATTGTTCATTGCTTTTATGCAGAAACACAACTGACTTTTTAAGGTTGATTTTTGTACTGTGAACTTGGACAGCTAGTTTATTAGTTTTAGGTGACTTTTCTTGATTCTTTGGGATTTTTCTATGCATATATCCCTATGAAAAGGAATAGCTTTATTCCTCTCCTCCATCCTTATGCCTTTTTGTTGCATTATTACATTTGCTAAAACTTTTCATGTTGACTATGTGTGCTCAGCAATGTCCGATTCTTTGTGACCCCATGAACTGCCCACCAGGTTCCTCTGTCCATGAGATTCTCCAGGCAAAAATACTAGAGTGGGTTGCCATTTCCTTCTCCATTCGTGTTGACTAGGAACGGTGAAAGAGGCCATCCAAGCATTGTACCCAGTCTAAGGGAAAGGACACTTTTTTTCTTTTACTTTTAAATATGATGCTCGCTGTTTTGTTGTTGTTTGTTTATTCTTTGTTTGTCGATGGTGATTTTTATCTGGTTAAAGAAGTATCCTTTTTATTCTTAGTTAGTTGAGAGTTTTTATCATGAATGGATGTCATTATGGATACACTATAGAAAGGAGATAGATCCCAACCAAAATTTGGTTCAGATGATGCCAAACATATATCAAAAGAATAAGAAAAATTTATTAATTGCATAATGAAGGCTTTCTGGGTAGAGCAGAGCAGGCTCCCAAGCAGGTCTTTAAGTGGCTTGGGATTTTTATTGTGCTTAGGGCATGGGGCTATGGTGGGAATTCACACTTAACTGGCCAGTGCTTCCATTGTTTGGACTTTTCACTGACACCAGTGGGAAGAACATACAGGCTTTTTTATTAGCTTTTGAAGATATGAATCAGAAGGAAAAGGGGAAACGATGGAGTCAAAAAGAGTAAATATCAAACACTGTAAATGGAGTCAGACAGTATTACAGATGTTTAATTTGTCAAATGCTGTTACTGTATCTATTGAGAAAATCAAATACTGTTCTTAGTCTGTTAATAAAGTAAAATATTTTCATAGATATTTTTAAATGGTGATGATCTTGCATATTGGGATAAAATCCACTTGGCTGTGAGGTATTATTTTTATATATTGCTAGTCTTTTGGAGAAGGCAATGGCAACCCACTCCAGTACTCTTGCCTGGAAGATCCCATGGACGGGGGAGCCTGGTAGGCTGCAGTCCATGGGGTCCCTAGGAGTTGGACACGACTGAGCAACTTCACTTTCACTTTCATGCATTGGAGAAGGAAATGGCAACCCACTCCAGTGTTCTTGCCTGGAGAATCCCAGGGACGGAGGAACCTGGCGGGCTGCCGTCTATGGGGTCGCACAGAGTCGGACACGACTGAAGCAACTTAGCAGCAGCAGCAGCAGTCTTTATTTGCTAGCATTTTCTTTAGGATTTCACATCTATGTTCATTAAGGATATTGATCAGCAGTGCTTTTTTCTTGTAATGTCTTTGTCTGATTTTGTTATTAGGATAATGCTGGCATCATTAAGTGTTTGGAAGTAATAATAATTTTATTCCTGAGAAAATTCTATACAACTCATATCAATTTTTCTTTAAATATTTGGTAGAACTCATCTAAGAGAAATCATCTGGGCCTAGTGTTTCTCTTTGAGAAGTTTTTAAACTATGAATTTGGTTTTTAAATTAAGCATAGAACTATTTGGGTTGTATAGAACTCCGGGAGTTTATGGACAGGGAGGCCTGGCATGCTGCAGTCCATGGGGTCGCAAAGAGTCAGACATGACTGAGCAACTGAACTGAACTGAACTGATTGGGTTTCATATTACTGATAATCATTCATTTTATGAAATCTGCTTTTCTTGAAATTAATATAACTACACTGGCTTTCATTGATTTAGTGTTTTCTCTGGGCAGTACTACTTGTATATCTTTCTCCATTCCTTTAGTTTTATCTATCTATGTAGCTATTTTTAAGGTATGCTTCTAGGAAAACAACATGTACTTATGTCTTTATTTTATATCTATTCTGACAGTCTCTATATTATTAATTAGTGGTTTCATACTTTTCACATTTAGTATCATTCTTTGTGTTTGGGAATTATAATCTATCTTGTTTGCTATTTTCTACTTGATCCATCTGTTCTTTGTTTTTGTTTTCCTCTTTTTTTATCTTCTGTCTTATTAATTCAGAGCATTATATGATTTTAATTTACTGTCTCTATTAATTTATTATTTACACCTTTTTAAAATCTCAGCATTGCCTTAGGCTTTATGTTTTAGTTAATCAGTCTACTTTAAAGTAATATTATATTGCTCCACAAATAATATAAGAACCTTACCATAGTATATTACCAATTCCTTCATACTATTCACTGCAATATTGTTGTCTTACTATTTAGTATTGCATATGCTATAAACGCATTCTGCACTGTTATTCTTTGATTTAGACCAGCGGTTGACACACTATAGGCTAAAGGATCTCATTGTGAGTAAAGCTGTATTGTAACATAAGCATGCCCACTCATTTATGTATTTTTTATGGATGTAGTATAGCAGCAGAGCTAAGTTTAGCTGAGCCTTAAACAACATGAGACTCAGGGACACTGACCCTCTATGCAGTTGAAAGTCTATCCATTTATAGTCATTCCTCTGTATATGCAGTTCCTCTGCATCCACAGATTCAATCATACATTCAACATATGGATGATGTAATACTTTAGTGTTACTATTTTTTCAAAAAAATCTGCATATAAGGAAATGCTCACACTTCAAACCTTTGTTGTTCAAGGGTCAAATGCAGTTTCAACACACACGGTAGAACTCATAAGCCGTCAAAAATGTGATCCTTTAAAAAAAGTTTCCCAACCCTGCTTTAGGCACTTTTTTCTTATTCAATTAAACATTTAAAAATATGCACATTTTTAATTTACCTTCAATCATTCCATTTACAGAAGTCCTCATTTCTGCATAGATTCCATGTTTAAATATGTGGTCATATTCTTTTGCTTGATCACTTTTTTCTTTTGCAATGCAAATATGTTGGTAGTAAATTCTCTCAGCTTCACTTTGAGCATATTTTTATTTTTTTTCTTCATTTTTGAAAGGTATTTTCACTTTGTATAGAACTTTGGGTTGACGGTATTTTCCCCAGGTCTTTAAAGATGTCACTCTCTAGCCTCCTAACTTGCTTTGTTGCTGATGAGTGCACTGTTATTCTTAACTTTGTTCCACTTCTTTACTTTGTTCCTTACACTTGGTGTTTCTTTTCTGAAGCTACCTTTTGTAATTTATTTTTCTTTTGTTTTCAGTAGTTTTAGTGTAATATGAACAGAGACATGTTTGTGTGTGCATGTGCACTGATATTTATCCTTCTTGAGGTTCTCTGAGCTTCTTGTATCTATGTTTTGGTGTCTGTAATTAATTTTGGAAAATTCTTGGTTACTATTAATTAAAATATTTTTTATTTCTCCATTTTCTCTCCCTTCTTCTGTGATTCCAATAGCATGTAGTTTAGAAAGTTTGATTGTCCCAACTTTTTCACTCTCTCCCTTCAGTTTGGAAAATTTCTATTTACCTATCAGTTCAGTTCAGTTCAGTTCAGTCGCTCACTCGTGTCCGACTCTTTGCGACCCCATGAATCGCAGCACGCTAGGCCTCCCTGTCCATCACCAACTCCTGGAGTTCACTCAGACTCAGGTCCATCGAGTCCGTGATGCCATCCAGCCATCTCATCCTCTGTCGTCCCCTTCTCCTCCTGCCCCCAACCCCTCCCAGCATCAGAGTCTTTTCCATTGAGTCAGCTCTTCGCATGAGGTGGCCAAAGTACTGGAGTTGCAGCTTTAGCATCATTCCTTCCAAAGAAATCCCAGGGCTGATCTCCTTCAGAGCGGACTGGTTGGATCTCCTTGCAATCCAGGGGACTTTCAAGAATCTACAGGTTCTTTAATTCTTTTCTCAGCATGGATGGTTCATTAAAGGCTTTCTTTATCCTGTTACTATTTTCTGTTTTTTTTTCTACTATTTCCATTAATTCTTTTTTTTTTTTTTTTGGCTTCAATCTTTCTGCTCAAATAACTCATCTTATCTTGTATAGTGTCCACCTTAAATATATTAATCATAATTATACTAAATTACCTTTCAGATAGTCTCAACATCTGTGCCATATTTGTCAGGTTCTGGTGATTTTTGTGTGTCTTCTAAGTATTATTTTCTTGCCTTTTCATCACCTCAAAAAATTTTACCAAAAGATGAACATCTTATGTTCAATAGTTTTCATGCCTGGATACAAGTAAATATTTTTTTATTTGATACACTTTTGTGTAGGGATTTGAGTTAATCTAGATTTGGCTTGGCTTAAGATTTGGGGTTGTTGTGGTTCCTCTCAGTGAAACCCAAGCTTCAAATTCCAGTAAAGATTCCTTTGGTATAAGGGAAATCATTTTTTTGTTTGTTTGTTTGTTTCCCAGAACAGTGTCTGATTCAGAGTTCAAGCTCTTCCTTTTGAACTTTGACTCACGAAGTGTCTTAACACACATTTTCCTGGAGCGTTTTGCTATCACTTCTCATTTAAACATTGTCATCCTAGCAGTGGAAAGGGAATTGAAGTCTCTGTTGTTCTGATTAAGCCTCTGTCGTTGGCTTGCACTGGGACCCTGGGTCTCAGATGTGTGGCTCTCCTGGTTTTCTTGTACCACCACATTCACCCCCTGAATTAAGTGGCACCTGACTCCCTATTCCCTTCCTACCAATGTTCTAGAAGAAGAAGCATTTGTTCCCCTTCTGCCCACAAATGAAGGATCTTTTCCAGGGTGCTGATGGAGGAGGAGGATTCAGGTGGAATTTCTTGCCCCCTCACACGGTTGCGCATCCACTGGCTCACTGCATAACAATAGGTACTTCAGATCTTCTTCTGATCTTTTCTCTGAGCGCCTGGTAGTCTTTACAGACAAAGAGCCCACAGACAGACCCTGGTCTCCCAGTTTCTGTGGCCTCTTAGGGATTCCACACTGTCTCACCAGCCCCCGTTTGGTGGTAACTAATTTGTCAATGATACTAGCTGAAGTTTTCTTATCAGGGCCCAGGGGAGTGAATGCCTGCATCACATCTTCTCTTGCAGGCACTGACCCTCCTTAGATTTGGGGTGGTTAGTTGTTCCGTGACCACAGATTTCCAAAGGGTTCAAAATATGCCATCAATTTGAAGTCATTCTGCCTCTCTTTTGCTGGAAGTGATGTAGTAGCACTGTTTTTACCGCTCTCTTTAGGAGGATTTTACTTGCTTCTGCAGCATCAGCTGGGAGCAATGGGTCTTACAAATAAGATTTGGTGATCTCCTGACTCCAAGATTATCCAAGCAGCTTGACAACTAGATCTGCTCTGTGTTCACACTGCAGGCCTCACAAGGGTGATGTGAAAATTAAAGTGAAATCGATTCCTGGGAAGCATGTAGGGTGGAACCAGCCACATCCTCATATTTAAGCAAGCAGCTTAGTTGCATGGCATTGACTCTTGGGCTGAATTTACATGGGATAATTTAACTGCTAATATTTTACTCATGCGTGCATGCTTAGTCATTCAGTCATGTCCGATTCTTTGCGACCCCATGGACTGCAGCCCATCAGGCTCCTCTGTCCACAGAGACTCTCCAAGCAATAATACTGGAGTGGGTTGCTATGCCCTCCTCCAGGGGATCTTCCTATCCTGGAGATCCAACCCAGGTCTCCCGCATTGCAGGCAGATTCTTTACCATCTGAGCCATCAGGGAAGCCCAAGAATACTGGAGTGGGTAGCCTATCCCTTCTCCAGGGGATCTTCCTGATCCAGGAATTGAACTGGGGTCTCCTGCATTATAGGTAGATTCTTTACCAGCTGAACTACCAAGGAAGCCCTATAAAAATAAATTAAAAAGTTAACTCCTTACAATTAAAACTTAATAATACCTATTTCTTCCCATGCCAGTTAAAATAATAGTTCTTGGTATTATAGAAGAAAAATGTTTCCTAAGCAAAACAAAAATGAACAAAAAAACCACTAGTTGTTTAGTTTCATTTTGTATTAATTCTATCTTTTTTATATTGGAGTATAGTTGATTTACAATATTGTGTTAGTTTCAAGTGTACAGGCAAAGTGATTCAGTTATACATATACATGTATCTAATTCTTCTTCAAATTCTTTTCCCATTTAGTTTGTTACAAAGTACAGAGTTCCCTGTGCTATACAATAGGTCCTTGTTGCTTATCTATTTTATATATAGTAGTGTGTATATATTCATCCCAAGCTCCTAATTTATCCCTCCTTACCCTTTTCCCCTTTAGTTACCATAAATTTGTTTTCTATGTTTGTGGATCTATTTCCGTTTTGTGTATAAGTTCATTTGTATCATTTTTTTTAGATTCCACATACAAGTGATATCATATGGCATGTGAATTTCTTCTTATGCCTTACCTCACTTAGTATGATAATCTCTAGGTCCATCCATGTTGCTGCAATTGCCAAGATTTTAATCCACATTTCTGATAGTCTTCCTTTTGTCAAATAAAATTAATGCCCAAAGAACAACCAGAAACCATAGCAATTTTTTTTGAATTTTAACAGGAGAGAAACTAAAAACTCTGTGCCAGCCAATGTTGGAGATGCTCTCGAGTGTCTATGAACCTTGGGAGGAATACGTGGAGAAGAGAGAGTGTAAAATTTAGACAATCTATGGGTCACAAAGAAAGGTAACATTACCAGGTCTCAGAAAATCCACCACTTCCATACAGTTCCTGAGGGGTTAAAAAAAAAAACTCTGAAGGTTTATTCCAGCAGAGCGAGAGAAACATGAAAATAGAAAAAGCATGAAAACAAAGAATTAAAATGTCATAAAAGAGTTGGAAGTTGAACATTGAAACAGTTTGAGCATATGGATTTGGGTATAAATAAATGTTGTAAATATGGTAACAAAGCTGCATGCAAAAATCTTTTTTAAAAAATTAACATTTAAATATTTACATGTGAATATTATTAAATATTAACATTTAAATATTAATCAGTCTTGCAACTTTAAAGCAGGGTTGACAGACTAAAAGTATGTCAAGGGAGCAAAATTCTTCCTTGAATATGAGGGATAAAAGTAATTTTGTTTATGATTTTGCTAGAAAAATCTGATCAGATAAATATAGACATAAGCATGTCCTTTCATTTCTTCAAGAAATATATTGAGGGCCTGGGATTTTGAATGAGAAGAAGTGATATCTTCTTTCTTGGACTAACTGATAAACAGGGGAGATAAACTAACAGCAAGGTAGGAAATTGCAAACTGTGTAGCACTCAGGGCTTTAACAGCAAAGAATGCTGTGAGACAAACTCCTGTGTGTCTGTGTGCTTGGTCAGCAAGGTCCTTTCTGAAAGGGTGGCAGGTACACTGCACCCTGAAATGTGAGAAAACCCAGATGCACAAAAGGGGTAATGTGTGTTTCAGGCAGGCCCTGAATTTTGAAGAGAACTGAGGTCAGTGGAGAACTGAGCAGCTGGTACAGGGGAAGCCCATCCCATAGCAGAGTGGAAGAAGAGGGGGACATTTGATGATGCCTGTGCTAGAGGGTATGGGTCTCCACTGGATGGCGGGAGAGTCACTGCAGGAAGCGAATGTGTGTGGATGTGTGTGTGTCAATAATATATTCAAGAAGGTTCAAAAATCAAAACAATTTAATACTTAACCCAATGAAGTGTCTCATTTCTACCCTTGTTCTGGTCTACCCCACCAACCTCTACCTCAAGCAAACATAAGTTCTTCTTTCTCCTTTCTTATATAAAAGATGACATACTATAAAATATTATTTTTAACTTGCTTTTTTCATGCAACAGGATTTTCTAGAGATATTTTTATAGCAGCATATGGGACCTTCCTCAATCTTTTTTTCTTTTGCTGCTTCAAGGAATTCTGCTGTGGTGATAGACCACAGCTTATGTATCCAGTTTCCTCCTGGTGGGCTTTTGAGTGGTTTGCCATACTTTGCTGTTTCAGTGTAGCTGAGGATAAGCTTGCATTTATTATGTATGTCAATGCCCATATGTAAAAACCTATGTAGGAGACAAATTCCCAGAAGGTACTGCTGAATCAAAAGCTAAGTTAAGCATTGTATCATTGTGATATAAATTCACAATTGCCCTGCATTCTGTAATGTAACATTCTGCACTCCTGTTGTCAACAGATAGAGCCTATGCTTCTTTAAGCAAGGAAATGACATAATTTGGCTTGCAATTACAAGAGCCCAGTCCACCCTCTGAGTAGAGAATGTTTTGGAAAGTAAATGAGATCACTTGGACGGCTTTTATAATTGTTCAGAAAAAGAGTTATTGGTGAGTAATGGGGAATCAGAGAGATATGAACAAGTGATAGGTAGACATAGAATTTATAGGATTTGTGGATGATTTGGTTGTGACAAGTAAAGAAAAGGCAAACAAGAGGAATGGGGCCACAAGCAGTGAGGGCCAGGAGAGCAGTGGGGATCCTGAGTGCATTAGGAACCTGTTAGGTTTGGGTTCCCTGTGGGACATCCAAGCTGAGCTCTCTAGTCAACTACGTAAGTCTGAACCTCAGAAGAGAGGTCTCAGCCGGGGATGCAGATGGGAAATGGAACTCTGAGCATAGAATGAAGCAGGTCACTGGGACAGAAGCCTCTGAGCATAGAATGAAGCAGATCACTGGGACAGAAGCAGAGAGAGACAAGGGAACATCCCAGGCCTGAGGCAATCTAACCTCAGAGTGAAGCAGGAGAGGGGCCCGGCGAGGGGAGAGTGCATAGCGTGTCCTGCTGCTGCTAAGTTGCTTCAGAAGCGTCATATGGAGAGAGTCTTGGAAAGACAGGTGGACTGAGCGCCAAAGGAGTTCCCTGGGTGGGACAGCATGGAGACCTTCAGTGAGAACCTGCAGGAGACTTCCATCAACCTAAAGGCAACCACTAGGAGCTCGAAGAGAATGTCTCCTTGAACACCACTAAGTGTTAGTATTAGTAGCTCACACTAACACTAAAGAGTTGTGCCCAACTCTTTGCAGCCCCATGGACTGTAGCCCGCCAGACTCCTCTGTCCATGGAATTCTCCAGGCAAGAATATTGCAGTGGGTTGCCATTCCCTGCTCCAAGGGATCTTCTCGACCCAGGAATTGAACCCCGGTCTCCTACATTGCAGGCAGATTCTTTATGGAGAAAAAGAGCACATGATAACATTGCATAGAAAACAAAAAAGAGAGAAACCAAAAGAGACAGTAAGGAAGACAATGACAGAAAGCATAAAAGATGCTTGTGTATGGGCAGACAGTCAGAAGCGGGACTTGGCATTCACACTTGGCTCGTGGCTGGAGGACTCAGCTCAGCAGGCCCCACCTTGAGCTGGTGCCTCTTCCTGCAGGGCTGACAGAGCAGACAGTGCCATGGGGCCGCATGGTGATTTTAGGTAGCTGACACTTCTAGGGCGGTTCTTACAATGCAGGTAAGGGGACTGAAGTCTTGCAAGTAAAAATAATTCTGAGTGGAGAGGAGGGAGACATATTCAATATGGCATAGGCATATACATTGTATATATGTGTATACATATGTAAAATAAAATGTCATTGAGGGCATTGAAAAATAAATAGTATAAAGAGCGTAGTGACCAAAAAGGCAAAGTACAGGGCACTCATGGAAAAAGAAAACAAAGATATTATTATTCATGTTACTCTGCTGAATAATAGACAAGGTTTATCGGTTAACACCTCAACTCAGAAAACCCGAAAAACCAGGCACAATGGCTGATAAAATTTCTGTGACATCTGTAGCTCAATTGATGGTATTGTGTCCATGTTCATGTCCTATTTTTGATCATTGTACCATTATCAACAATCAGGGGAAACTGGGTGAAGTGTTTATAAGAATTTTTGGCACTGCTTTTCCCACAATTCTAATTATAGGATAATTAGAATAAGTCTAATTATTCTAAAATAAAAAGTGAAAAATAACTGAGAGTATCCTTTTTCTCCCTGAACCTGTCACCTCTGCCAAGTGCCCTGTGTCACCAAGAGGTGCCATCCTTCTCCAGTGTCCAAGCTGTGGAGCTCAGCTGTGAACCAAGTCCTCCTTCTCTCAGCTCCACCCCCGAGTCCCCTCCACTCTGCACTAGACAGGTCCATGCTCCTGCCTCTCCCCTCCTCCACAGAGCCAGGCGCGGTTCCATGTCATCCACACAGAGACCCCAGCACCTCTGCAATGACAGCAGCGCTGCCCCGTCCTCCTGTTGCTGCCCAAGTCACTTTTCTGAGACAGACTGCATCCTTCCTCTTCCTACCTTACACCGCTCTTCAAAGCACTGTGCTCCTGGAGACCCACCAAGTCCAGCCATCACCACCAGGCAGTCGGCCTTCCAGGGGCAGGTGCCAAGACTCTGGCTGCCCAAACAAGCCCCAGGATTCATGGCCATCTGCTGCATCTGTCCTGGACCCTGACCTGGTTTGCCTCAAGCTTCACTCAAATTCTGCCTCATCCCTACAGCTTTCCTCCAATTCATCCCCCTCCTGGAAGTGTCAATGGCTCTGTCTTCTATGTCCTCACAACACCAGGGGTCTCTTTTGTTTGCAGTGAGGCTGGAAGATGGCTAGTGTTGCCCAAGCCTAACTCAGCTTTATGTCCCAAGAGCACAACTCTGACCTGGGGCAGAATAGATTTGCAGAGGAATGTTGTCACAGTGAACACGCGCCAAGGCTTTGCTTGCGTGCGTGCAGTCTCAGTCACTCAATTGTGTCCAACTCTTTGGGACCCCATGGGCTATAGCCCACCAGGCTCCTCTGTCCATGGAATTCTCAGGCAAGAATACTGGAGTGGGTTGCCATACCCTCCTCTAGGGGATCTTTCCGACCCAGGGATCGTACCCAAGTCTCCTGTATCTCCTGCATTGGCAGGCAGATTCTTTACCACTTGAGCCACCTGGAAAGCCCCAAGGCTTTGTTTACACCATGTTTAATCATATTTCAAAAGCCATAGAACTTTCTATGAGCCAGAAACAAGCCATTTTCCGCCCTAGGAAGCGACTCTGTTATTCACTTCCTCCAATCCCTCTACCAGCCAACAGAAAACGGCCAAGAATATAAAACTGTAATCTACTTAAATATTCTTTACTTTGGAAAAGGACTCAATTCAACGTAACTCTGAGTTATCTTCTGCTTCCTTAACAAAATTGGAATCAGTTAAGTTCGCATTGGCAGGCTGGGGGATTGTGCACATTGATGGCAGCCCAATCACCCTGCTCAGCGGCCCATGCAGAATTCATCCGGGAAGGAGCAGAGCAGAGAGGAAATGCCACCGTGCAGAATGCAGAGCAGATGGTGGCCCTGTCAGGATCTGTATCCCCGGGACGTGCAGTGGCAAGAGGTGCTATGGAATCCAGGGGGGCTGGAATGTGAGTCCTGTGACTTTTCTGGATTCTCAGTGTCCCCTTCTGCTCCCCACTTCCTGGGTAAAGTCAGGGAAGTGAGCTTGGAGATCCCACTTCTGATCCTGTTAATTCTGACGCTCATCATTCATAGCAGATAATCAGAGAAAAAAGGAAGCTTTGTCTCGATCCTGCTTCCATTCTGTCTTTTCCTCCCTGTGCATACCACCCCTTCCCCCAGGAGCCCACACACATATGCACACGTGCAGCCTTATAACAAGCAGCTTTGCAGTATGCTTCAGCTATTTGATTTGACACAAAATGTGTTTGGTTTACATACCTTTCCCAGGGAGTTGTTCTCCGGGGTGATCGACAGGGCTGGCCACACTTGATTTCCTGGGATCTGCTCTGGCCATTCTTGCCTTTTGTTAACACACGTGGCCACTAGGAGAACAACTGTGGGGCGAAGGACTGACCGAATAGTTTCACAACTGCTGTAGGAACTGCACCGAGGCTGACCTAAGTGGGAGGAGGGCAGGCACCCCTGACACTCACACAGTCAGTGTCTTGCCTGTCGCTTGGACACATCTTTTTTTTTTAAATTTCATTTTATTTCTAATTGGAGGATGATTACAATATTGTGATGTTTTATGTCATATATCAACGTGAATCAGCCATAATTATACATATATCCCCTTCCTACTGAAGCTCCCTCCCATTCCCTCCCCATCGCACCCTTCTAGGTTGTCACAGAACACTAGTTTTGGGTTCCCTGCATCACACAGAAAATTCCCAGTGGCTATCTATTTTATGTATGGTAATGTATATGTTTTAATGCTACTCTCCCACATCATCCCACTTTCTCCTTCTCCCATTGTGTTCAAAAGTCTGTTCTTTATGTCTGTATCTCCTTTGCTGAACTGCTAATAGGATCATCAGTACCATCTTTCTAGATTCCATACGTATGCATTAATATATATTTGTCTTTCTCTTTCTGACTTACTTCACTCTGTAATAGGCTCTTGGTGCATCTGCCTCATTAGAACTGACGCACATGCATTCCTTTTTATAGCTGAGTAATATTCCATTGTGTATATGTACCATGACTTCTTTATTCATCTGTCAATGGACATCTAGTTTGCTTCTATGTCCTAGCAACTGTAAATAGTGCTGTAATGAACATTGGGGTACATGTGTCTTTTTCACTTCTGGTTTTCTCAGAAAATGTGCCCAGTAGTGGTATTGTTGGGTCGTATGATAGGTTTACTCCTAGTTTTTAAAGGAATCTCCATACTGTTCTCCACAGTAGTTGCATCAAATTTGCATTCCCACCAATAGTCCAGAAGGGTTCCCTTTTCTCCACATCTTCTGCAGGATTTATTGCTTATAGATGTTTTGATGATGGCCATTCTTACAGGTGTGAGATGGTATCTCATTGCAGTTTTGATCTGCATTTCTCTAATAATGAGCAATGCTGAGCATTTTTCATGTCTTTATCAGCCATCTGCATGTCTTCTTTGGAGAAGTGTCTGTTTAGTTCTTCCGTCCACTTTTTGATTGGGTTGTTTTTCTGGCACTGAGCTTCATGAGCTGATTATATATTTTGGAAATTAATCCTTTGTTGTTTCATTTGCTATTCATTTCTCTCATTTTCAGGGTTGTCTTTTAATCTTGTTTATTGTTTCCTTTGCTGTGCAAAAGATTTTCAGTTTAACTAAATTCATTTATTTACTTCTGTTTTTATTTCTATTACTCTAGGAGGTGGGTCAAAGAGGATCTTGCTGTGATGTATCAGAGTGTTCTGCCTATGTTTTCCTCTAAGAGTTTTATAGTTTCGGGCCTTACAGTTAAGTCTTTAATCCATTTTGAGTTTATTTTTGTGTATGGTATTAGGAACTGTTCTAGTTCCATTCTTTTACACGTAACTGTCCAGTTTTCCCAACATCACTTCTTGGAGAGGATGTCTTTTCTTCATTGTATATTCTTGCCTCCTTTGTCAAAGATAAGGTGCCCATAGGTGTGTGGATTTATCTTTAGGCTTTCTATCTCATTCCATTGGTTTATATTTCTATTTTTGTGCCAGTATCATACTGTCTTGAGGACTGTAGCTTTGTAGTATAGTCTGAAGTCAGGAAGGTTGATTCTTCCAACTCCCTCTTTCTTTCTCAAGATTGCTTTGCCTATTTGGGGTCTTTTGTGTCTCCATACAAACTGTGAACTTTTTTGTTATAGTTCTGTGAAAAAGACCATTGGTAGTTTGATAGGGATTGTGTTGCATCTGTAGATTACTTTGGGTAGTACAGTTATTTTCACAGAATTGATTCTTCCAATCCAAGAACATGGTATGTCTCTCCATATGTGTGTGGCTTGGGCACATCTTAAGAGAGAAGTGCTTCTGGTTAAAAGAAAGAAGCCCTGAACATAGAGGAAAGAGCACAGAGCATTTAGCAATAAAGCTGGAATTAGGATCACTCCACCCTTTACCAAGAGGCAGCCTCTGCTTTGGGGCAGAGATGTTTAGGAGACGCCTGGCAGAAGGCCTGGGAAACACAACATCATGCCCTCTGCCCAGATTTTCTATCATCCTGTGCTCACCTGAAGTCTCATTTGCAGCCACTGTACTGGCAGGGAACTTTTCTGTTGGCAGATATAAGTAGAGTTCCCTAGACAGAGTAAAGGCTCCCCCTGGGGATTTAGGTAAGCAGCTAGGCCAGTGCTTTGCCTGTCCTTCCTGGGCACAGGGATAGAGGCCCAAGACAGTGTTTATGACTGACCATGTTTGCAACCCTCTAAGTGAGCTGTTGCATGTTTTCTTCTGCCCACTGTGAATTAGCTGGATATATGCAGCTGGATTCTCAGCTGACCACAAACGTGCAGTGGAAAAGGAAAGGTATCCAGGAAGGCTACATGTTTGGCAAGTTGGCATCCTTCTCACGGGCTGTTTGCAGGGGCTGCTCTCAGGGCCCAATTTCGTCTCTGCCACACTGGTGTGCCATCCTTCAAAGACCTTTTTGAGCAGACAGCTAGAAAAACGCCTCTTTGTGCGCTCACACTGACTTCATTCAATTTTCTGCCTTTTCTCAGCTAATCTTCAGCCTGTAATTTCCTAATGACTTTCCCAGGGCTATTCTGTTGATCGCTAAAAGGCATAGCTGGCCAAGATCCACTGCGTGTCTATAGTTGGAATTCTGTCAGCATTTCCTTCCTAATTATGAGCCAGTGTCAGAATGTCCCTGGGCATGCAGCATTCTCTAACAAAGAATAGGGCTTGGTAGGGACCCCAGGGAACAGACTACAGCAAAAACTTGGGGCACCCAACCCTGAAGAGTCCCCAGGGCCTTTCTGCTCCCTCCACAGCACTCAGAGAAGCAGGCTTGCCTCTGGACCATCTTTATTCCCTACTCAATCTTAAGCTGCACAGAAGAGCTTAGAAGCAATTTGCCAAAGTGAGGCCCACCTAAGTCTTCACTTATATCTGCATACTTGATACCCACTGGCATGTCTTTCCCCTTGACCCTTCCTAAGCGAAACAGCCAGGTCAAAATGCTAAGTAAATGTATCCTGATTATATTCAGCAACGTCCAGCTATGAAATGTAAAAGTAGCTTCGCATTGCACTTTGTCTATATGGCAATATTTCCAAGTTAATAATATTATGAGCCTTAGGCTGACATACCATGTCCTAAAGGTAGCCATTAAGGAAAGCTGTTAAAAAAAAAACTTATTATTAATATTATTTTCATCTAATTGGGAAAAGGTCCTCTTGCTCCTCACACACAAGTGAAACATGTGACGAAATACATGAATCCAAGATGAACCATGGAATAGAGGAGCCAGCCACACTCTCAAACTCTGAGTAGCTACTTTATCCTGTGTGGAAGCCCAGGAGCCCCGACCCCTCTTCCACTCCGTGACCGACCAGGAACCAGGTTTCATGGAACCCTCACATCCCATGTGCTCTCCACCCCTGCTTCACACCAGCCTCACCTCCCTCTAGGACTGGTGCACGGTGATGGCTCTACAGTCTTTCCCCACTTGGATTGCTGTGTGTAGGACAAAAAATCAAGCAAGCTACTTAAAGACTTAAACCCTTCTGTGATCTCAGTTTCGATCGAGGCCTTCAGGATCTGGCTCCTGTCCACCTTTTCTAATCCTACCTGTGTCATTCCCATCAGTACTAGGAATCCTACACCACCCACTAAAATCCAGGGCTGGCCCCACCTCCATCCTCAACACATGCGTCTACTGTAGCCTGAAAAGAAAACCTTCCTTCTGTGAACGAGGTCTCATCTGTTAGTCCCCAAGCCCATTCAAGATTCAAATGGATCCCATTTCCTCTATGAACTCCCCAAGAGAAGCAAGATACTTTGTGCCCATGACCCATGAATTCCCTGCTGCCCAATAAACAGACTGGAGAATCACGGTAGGCTTCATGTGTGTCTCTGCCAAATATCAAACAGAAACCACATCAGACATGTCCTAAAATGCCTGGTTGGATACCAGAGTCACAGCCTGGCACTAGTGGGATCACAAAAACTGACGGCTGTTACTCAGCTCACTCTCCTTTCTGAGAACGTGGTGAACTGTTTGGAATGAAATAAAGATTAAGAAATGGCCCAGACCAGGACATAAAAAGAGTGTCAAAGAGCAAACAGTCTGAGACTCTCAGACTCACAGGCACTCTCCAAGGCCCAACCTTGCCCTCCACAATAGCCTCAGACAAAGACCCCAGCATGAAGGTCCCTGTCCTCACACAAGCTGAGTCTCAGGGCAGATAATCATGGGGACTGGAAGGCTGGTGGCAGTGACCTTGTCATGAATTGGCTGTCACTCTCTTCACCTCTTAGTTGAACGCCCTCTATTTGACCACTTTCCACTCATTCTGTGTTAAAACATACAATTTCAGAGCCTAACTATATTCAGATATCAAATAACTACTTTTAAATGTAGATTTAAAAATTCAAAAGGCTGTTTTCCAAAACGTCCTTTCCAGAAGATGCAGCAAGGGGGATGGATCATAGAGTGAGTTCCCCCAAGGCAGCAGGGACTCTGGAGGACTTTGGTCATTTAAGCTGAACCAGATAAGATAGGGCATGGACATAATTAGCTGCAAAATGCAATGTGAGATTTATTTTCTGGCACATTTCAGAACAGACACGCAAGTCCCCACCCTCGCCCTCTAGGAGAGGCTCTTTGCTGGACTCCCCAGAGCCAAGGGTGGCACAGGGCTGAGGGGTGTGTGCTCCCTGGGTTCTGGGTCATGAGCGTGGCTGGGGGTCCCCCTGGGAGTGTATCCCAGAACAGAGGGCACTGTCCTGGGCCTGACAGGGTGGGTGTTGGTCAGCGATGATCCTAACACACATCTTTGGATCCCATGGGGTTCTTATACCCTTAGAAAGAAGAAAATAGATATATAAGAACACTGATGAGAAGAATAACATCAGCATCTCAGGAACTGCAGGGACCTGTGGGCCAGGGCAGGACCATAGCACAGCCAGCCAGCAGGAAGGACTGTGGTCTGGATGCTGCAGGATCCAGAGAACTGAGCTCCAGACAACAGCACCTCCGTCAGGTTTGCTTCACATCTGAACTGTCCTGGAGTTGCAGGAGGGGATGTCTCTGGCTGGCTTCCTTTCAGTCAGAGGGTCCCAGAGAATGCAGCACAGACCTTTGTCCGAAGGAGACAAACAGAGATGGAGCGCTGGACACCTCCGATGGCCAGCAGGGAAACAAAGGCGAGTCCTGATTTAATTTAAAACAGCAAGTTAAAATTAAAGCATCTATAGCCCAAGTTAGCTGTTTTGCTCTGTAATCATGTGAAAGCACACACACACACACATGCACACACAAAAGTTTTGTAAATGTTCATTGTATAGCTGGGTTTGCACTTTTCTGTACATTTTAAAACTCTCCTTGCTTTTATTTTAATTTTTTGAAGTATAGTTGATTTACAATGTTGTGTTAGTTTTAGGTGTACAGCAAAGGAATATATATATATATAGATTCTTTTTCCTTATAGGTTAGTACCAAATACTGAGTATAGTTCCCTATACAGTAAGTGATTATTGTTTATCTAGTTTTATACATGGTATAAAATAAATGTTTTATACATAGTATTTTGTGTCTGTTAATCCCAAACTCCTAATTTATCCTTCCCCTTTCCCTATTGGTAACCATAGGTTTGTTTCCTGTGTCTGTGGGATCTATTCCTGTTTTATAGATAAGTTCATCTGTATCATTTTTTTAGATTCCACATGTAAGCAAAATCACACAAAATCACACAGACAAAATTCTCTGTCTGGCTTATCTCACTAAGTATGATAATCTCCCTGTTTGTAATGATATTCATGCCTTCCACTTGTCTGGAGATCTAGGTCAATGAGTAACTGGTGTCTACACCTCCATCTCTATTCAGAAGGGATCTGAGATGAGACAGGCTCTTGCAACAGGCAATAGTTCCTATCCAGCAAGGCGATGGCACCCCACTCCAGTACTCTTGCCTGGAAAATCCCATGGACGGAGGAACCTGGTACGCTGCAGTCCATGGGGTCGCTAAGAGTTGGACAGGACTGAGCAACTTCACTTTCACTTTTCACTTTCATGCATTGGAGGAGGAAATGGCAACCCACTCCAGTGTTCTTGCCTGGAGAATCCCACGGATGGGGGAGCCTGGTGGGCTGCCATCTCTGGGGTCGCGCAGAGTCAGACACGACTGAAGCGACTTAGCAGCAGCAGCAGCTGTGGAAGAGGTGACAAAGGGCCTGCTTTCCTGGACAGAGGGAGCTCTGCCACCTGGTGGCTGAATCAGGAGATGCTGTGCTCAGCCAGGAGACCTGGGAAGCCGGCTCAGTCAAGGCGGGAGGGAAGCCACAAGGCAGGAAGGGAAGCCGCTTGCTTTTTTATTAATGAGATATTTTTGTTACAAATTCACATTTTCAAATAAAAGTTTCATGGATGGGAAACAGGCTGCTAGTAGGCAGATAGTGCTTCTAATCCCTCATCTTAATCATGATCCCTGACACAGCTGGTGCTTAATAAAATTAATGGCCCTGACTTTCAGACAACTAACCTTTCTACACCACCCTCTCATGACTCTCAATGTAGCAACAGCTCATTTTTGCCAAACTTGCCACCTGATGTGAAGAGCTGACTCATTAGAAAAGACCCTGGCACTAGGAAAGATTGAAGGCAGGAGGAGAAGGGAACGACAGAGAATGAGATGGTTGGATGGCATCACTGACTTGATGGACATGACTTTGAGCAAGTTCTGGGAGCTGGTAATGGACAGGGAAGCCTGGCATGCTGCAGTCCATGGGGTTGCAGAGTCAGACATGACTGAGAGACTGAACAACAAAATAGTTGGGAAAAGTTAAAAAGAAAAAATATGATTGACTTGAGGCATTCAGACATATTGACTGCACAGGAAGCTACAAAATTTCAAGGCCCGGCCCCCGCCGTGCTGGCAGTCTGCCCTTAGCCGTGGCGTTGGATTTGCTGCTGTTCCCGGGTGGCTGGGCCTGTGGGACTAGACCCCCAGGGAGCTGGTGAACCTACGCAGGATGGGCACCCTGCACGCGGGTTTTTGGCAGGACGAACATCACCCTTGGGAACTGGAGGCCTGTCCGAGCCGCGTCTGTGTGGAGGTGGGGTCAGGGAGGAGGCTGGGAGGAGAGCAGGGGTCCACCCCCAAGGAGGCCCCGGGAGCTCCCTCTGGGCCCCGCAGGGAACGGGAAGCAGATGAAGGGCCAGTTTTAGTGGAGATCTGTGAGACGTGAGCTGGGAGTCCTGCTGCTCTGAGGACAACGTTGAATTGGGGGAACAACTCTCCTCCACATTCAGGCTTGGATGGCAGCGCCCGACAGGGCCTGCGTCCTCTCCAGGATCTCGGCTCTGTCTGCAGCCTCCCCAGGCCCAGGAGATGAGGCCTGCTTGGGGTGCCTTACCCTGCTGGGACTCCCCACATGAATGGGGTGTCTTTGAGGTGGGGGTTGATCCCTCAGAGAGGCTAAACTCGGGAGTCTTCCAGCACAAGTGTGCTAACAGGGACATGGCCTCATAGAGATGGAGGGAATGCAGGGACCCTTAAGGGGCCAAGACCAGGATGGGGCCTGAATCCCACTCGGCAGAGGGAGGGCACCCCTACACCGGTGCCCTCAGCAGGTATAAGTCAAGGCTGATGGGTGCCATGCACACAATGCCATGTACATGTACCAGGCTGGGCACACAACACCAGGCACGTTTGCCAGTGCCCAGGCTGTGAACACACACTGGGAAACACAAGGTGTACATCACAGGGCGTGCGTCACCAGGACACAGCACTGGGCACATACACTGGGAAGGAAATACTGGCCACACACTTACAGGCCCTCACTCCAGGCGCGGGAGAGTGGACACACGTGCCAAGAATACATTGCCAAACAGGCAGCACCAGCAACACGACACTGGCACACAGCTCTTGGCAAACAATTAAGGCCTATAGTGGCAGCCTGGCAAGCTGGGCACACACGCCAGGGACACACACCTGCACGCACACCAGAGTCATGCCTGGCACCCACAGCAGGAACAGAAGCTGGTACACACCCCAGGGACATGAAGCACATTGCCAGGTATACATGGCAAGAGCATATGCTAATAACACAAACCAGACATGCCGAAACACAATGCTGTTGGGGGCACAAAACATTGACACACACCAAGTGTGTGTCAGGCACACACTTGGGGCACACAGGCCTGGCACATGCCCAGAGTATGCCAGAAAATCAAATAGGGTACATATGCCATGCACACACAGCACACTGTCTGGCACTACGCACAAGACCCCAGGGGATAGACACACACATCAGACACCCCCTGGGAGGCAACCCAGACCAGGCCTGATCTCTGGGACCATAACAGTAAGCTCACAAGACGGCAGTACATGCCAGGTGCACACATCTGATGCACACAGCAGGACCCAAATTCTGGGAACACAGAGCTGGACACCCGATGCTGGGCACACACTCTCAGCTCAAAATGCCAGGTCCAGACTCTGGGAACACAATGCCAGACATGCAACGTCAGGCAATACCATGCTATATATAAGGCTGAGTACACAAAACTAGACACACAACACCAGTCAGAGACTCTGAGAACACAACACCAGGCACACAGCCCATAGCACCCAACACTGAATACATAACCCTGGGCATACGCACACACCATCAGCAAAATGCTGAGCACACATGCCAGATACACACCCTGGACATACGACATGCGTCAGATGCATAACGCTGAGCACACAACTCGGCACACAGAACCACACACACACTGCCAGGCATATGGAGCTGGGCAAACAACAACCAGCGTGCAGCGCTGTGAACACAAAGTCAGACACACAGGGCACAGTGCCAAATGCCAGGTGCATTGTATGAGCACAGCAAGTCAGCCACACAGAATCAGAACGCATGATGGGCGCTCAGCAGGAACACACTGGCCACAGATGCGGGAGACACACAGTGGGCACACTGCACTCAAAGCTGGCTATGAGGAATGAGGTGCGAGGAGAAGGCTCATTGTTCACCCAGGGCTCTGGGCAAGCCTTGCTTTCCTTCCTACTACCCCAGGGCCCAGCCCCACTCCCGCCTGGGGTCTGAGTGTCATTTGTCACCACTGCAGAGCCTGGACAACTGGTTGGAATTCTTTGTGTGGATGTACATCATCAGGCTCCTGTGATGGGAATGTGAGTCACTCTGAGTCCTTTGCTATAACGAAAAATCACGCAGTGCCTAGTATGTCTATGATGGTGATTTAGTCACTAAGTCATGTCCGATTCTTGTGACTCCATGGACTGTAGCCTGCCAGGTTCCTCTATCCATGGGATTCTCCAGGCAAGAATACTGGAGAGGGTTACCATTTCCTTCATAGTATGTCTATATATTATTATCATTTTGCCAGAGAATTTTTGGCTTAGTTCCCTAGAATACCAGGGCAAAGGACAAAAGCACGTGATTCTGGGGCTTCCCTGGTGGCTCAGTGGTAAAGAATCCACCTGCCAGTGCAGGAAACACAGGTTCGATCTCTGATTCTGGAAGATTCCACGTGCTGCAGAGCAACTGAGCCCATGCGCCACAACTGTTGAGCCTGTAGTCTGGAGCCTGGGAGCTGCAACTGCTGAGTCCATGTGCTGCAACTACGGAAGCCTGTCTGCCCTAGAGCCCTGCTCAGCAATAGAAGCCTCCACAGTGAGAAGCTCACACACCGCAACTAGAGAGTAGCCCCTGCTTGCCACGACTAGAGAAAAGCCCATGCAGCAACAAGGACCCAGCGCAGCAAAAATTAAAATAAGTAAAATTATAAAAAGCACACGCGATTTTGCTTGATATTGCCGCTTATCTCCATTGAGCTATGCCCCTTTGCATTTCCACCAGGAAAGTCAGAACATGCCTAGTAAAACGGCCTACCGTTGTAGTGACATTCAGAGCTTGTACTCTTCCCAGGTCCCAGATCCCAAATCCCAGAAGCTACCTATCCCTCCCACCTCTCCGCCTCCCCTTCCTCTCCCCATTTCTATCCCTCCCTACCCCTAACTCCCCTGGACCTTGAGATGAGCAGTTTGGACCTTTTGCCATTAGGTGGCGCCCTAAAGTAACTGTTTAAGCAATGTGATGCCTTTGACCTTGCTCTCCAGAGGAGATTATTTTTCCTCCTGAAGATTCTGAAATTTAGCCCGAAGGAAAACTGCACCTCCAAAATCTGGCAAGTATGGCAACATCTTCAAGCAACTCTAAATGCTTTGTATACAAGTCTTTGCTTTCCCTGATGGGAAATGCAATAACATAGACTCCTCTGCAGATCACCATTCACCCTTCAGGGCCAGGTGACCTTGTTTCCTACCCAGCACCTGTGTGAAGAACTAGTGGTTGGCAAATGTTTACTAAATCCATGAGCAAATGGGTAAAACTGTTTAAAACATCCTTTTCTGAGCAACTCTCCCGGCACGCAGCTGCTTCTTGGCAAAGCAGCCATGGGCCTGCAGGGTTTCAGGGTCGACAGTCCAGGCTTGCTGTGCTCTGGGGCAGGCACTGGGCATCATGGCCTTATCTCTGTGCCCTCCTCAGCTCTGGCAGCACCAACAGCATCCTCAGTGAGTCCCTGAGGGACTTATATACATGACTTCAGAGAGAGCAGGAAAGCCAGTCCCCTGGCAGGCCAAAGCTGGACTGCAGAACTTGAAATTCCCTTCCTTAGGCCCAGGCTGCTCATTGCTTGATCTGCATGACCTGCTGGAGTTTCCCAGAACAGATGACAGGGGGCGATGCTGAGCACCCCCAGCCACACCCTTCTCAGATGTGAGAAGGCTGCCAGGGTCTGAGTACCAGCCCCTAACCGCTCCTCCCAGGACAGGGCAGCTCTAGAATTGCTCAGGTATTGATGACAGGGGCCTAAAAAACTCAGTGGGGTGTTGCAGACCTCACACGCTACGGAACTATCTGGTGGGTTTTGGTCTGGCCTTTGTCTCTCAGCCCTGCAAATTGCGCAGCATGGGGAGGGAGGCAATGGCCTAGGGCACAGGCCCACTTGAGGGAGCAGGAGCCTCGAACCAGAAAACTGGGCAGCTGGACTTCAGCCTGTGGGCCTCAGCTTCCTCATGGGTGAAAAGATAAAAGCAATTTCCCAAACAAGGAGAAAGTTCCTGGCTCAGCGCAGGTACTTAAGTAAGGTCCTGCAAGCTCAGCAGAGGGGCACAGGGCAGAAGGTGCCCCCAGAGCTGAGCCTTCCTGCCGAGCCTCTGCTCCCTCCGTCCTTCTTCCCGGTAATGTTGGCATCATCCTCTCCTCCATCTTGTTGATTGTTCAGGTGCTTGGCCCACAGTGAGTGCAGAGGGCTGTTTCAGTCAAGAAGGTGACGACCTCAGCTGTACAGCACTTCTCCGTCTGGGGGAGGTGTCTTGATTCCCCGCAGCCCTCTCTGCCTTCCCAATCCCCAGATCTTTTGTAGATGATTCCCAGAAGGGCTCAGGGCACTGAGAGTCCATCATCTCACTTAATCTACTTCCATAAGGCATTTTAAGGGGTCAAAATAATGTTCTTTCTGAGCACCTGCTATGCTCTAGACCATGCAACATTTAAGTTAATTTTGATCTTTTAAAACAGTTCTGCTGTGTCAATGGCACCAGCCCTTTTAAAATCTTTCTAAAAACTCTGCACAACCCACTGTGACTTATAAGAAGAAATATATATTTGGTGACATTGTGAATTATGATAAATATGTATTTGGTCTCCATCTCTGTTTTGGGCACAGAGGTCCTAAATCCTTTGGAATTTCTTAAGTGATAAGGGCTATAGAGATCTCTTGATATTCATAACAAAACCTTTCAACACACATGTGTTTATGTTAATGAAGTGACTTTTGGAAAGCCCCTAAAGATGGAGGTGGGGAACCATCCCTGTGATTAGAAGGTTGGGACTTTCAGCTCTACCCACTAGGGAGGGGAGGGAGCCTGGGGGTTGAATCAGTCTCCAATAACCAGTGATTTTAATCATGCCTATGTAATGAAGCCTCCATAAAAACCCAAAGGACTGGGTTTGGGGAGCTTCCAGTGTGGTGATTGTGTGAAGATTCTAGGAGTATTGAAGGCTCAAAAAAAGCATTGGACCCTCTGTGCTTTCTGAACACCTCACCCTGGGCCATCTGACTGTTTCTGAGTTATATCCTTTTATAACAAACTAATAATCTAGTAAGTAACTATTTCTCTGCATTTTCTAAGCTACTCTAGCAAATTAATTGAATCCAGGGTGGGCAGCCTTCTGGACCTCTGATCTATAGCCAATGGATCAGAAGCACGGCTGACAACCTGGACTTGATTGACATCTGAAATGTGTGTCTGAGCAGGGGGAGGGCAGACTTGTAGGACTGAGCCCTCTTGCTGTGGGACCGGATACCTTTTCTAGTTAAGGAGTATCAGAACTGAACTGAATTGTAGGACACCCAGCTGGTATAGAAGAATTGCTTTGTGGTGTGGGGGTAAAACCCACACATAGGAATTGGTATCAGGATAGTAAACTGAATTCATTGATAGGATGAATAACAAGACAATAGAAGCAGGTGGGTACAAAGGCAAAGTACCTTTACCCAGGCTCCATGTCACATTTTGCATCTGCTCCTAAACAGGTGTGGGTACAAGAGGAACATCATTCTTGGACCATTTTATACAATCAGTCATTTTCTGTCTGGAGGAAGTTCTGCTTGGTTTTTTAATGCAGGAGGAAGACACTGTCTATTTATCTTTACTGAAAATGTGGCTGTGCGGTCCAGATTTTTGAACCCCAGCCCAGCCCTTCTGGGAGCAGGAGTCACTTTTCCTTGTAGCTCAGTGTCACTGGGACAGAGCACTGATCACCTGTCCAATGAGGGTCAAAGAAGTGTCCAGTGCAGGGCTGTTGAGGGCCAGTGGAGACAGTGGGACAGAGACGAAGTGAAGAGGGTACATGGTAAGCTCTCAAGCTCTGTGAATTTCGACGACCAGCCGGCCAATCCCCAGCCTCCCCATCTGCTACAAAAAAACACATCAGGATGTCCCCATCCTCGTTCCTCCCTGGCAGCCTCATCACCTGAGGGCTGCGGGGGTGACGGGGGAGGGGGCGGCGGGGTTGTCTCTGCTCTGGCGGTTCACCCACACAGGTGTCTCCGCTGTCAGGACGCCGTGTAATGTCTGGGTCTGGGATCTCCTGGGGAGTTTGGAGAGACTTTGCAGGTCATCACCAGCCCAGCAGGGCCATCACAACATCAGGCTCTGGAGCC
The DNA here is from genome assembly GCA_006410935.1 of Redunca redunca. Classification (NCBI taxonomy): domain Eukaryota; kingdom Metazoa; phylum Chordata; class Mammalia; order Artiodactyla; family Bovidae; genus Redunca; species Redunca redunca. Next base: position 415,991 of record SJYQ01002768.1, on the reverse strand, counting down.
AAACCAGCTAGGTTCCAATTCCCACCTGGAGCCAAACTCGCTGGGTTCAAGTCTGCACCATCACTTGGAAGCTGATTAAATGTGGGAAGCTACCTTACTTCTCCTCCCCACAGGCTCCGCACCTGTAAAATCTGTGAAGGAAACAGCAGCTCCCACCTCAGAGGGTGGTAGAAAGGATCCCGTGAGTCGTAATTGCCTGCCGTACTGGGAAATGGACCCAACCTGCAGTCCAAGTGGGCCAGGATTTGTTGCCCGGTTACTTGTAAACATTTGATGAATATTAACTTATTCCAGTTTTTTTAAAAAAATCTATTTCCTCAATCAATTTTTGGGCACTTAAATTTTATTAATATTTATAAAACCAGTTTTGTATAAATTCAAATTTGTTTAAATAACACCTATGTATTGTATACCTTTAATATATTTCCTTTTATCTATAGGTATATTTCCTTTTTTCCAGTGTGGTTATTGTTGCAGTATTATTATTATTGTTGTTGTAGTTGTTATTAGTTTGGATTGAGGTTGCCAGGGTCTAGTTTAATTTTTTTTTTTTAGGTGGGGAGAATCCTTCCAAGAACCAGTCTTTGGTCTTATTGACTTTTTTTTTTTTTTAATTTCATGTTTCTACTTTAAAAAAATTTGTATTCTATTACATTGACACAAGCCAAAGACTATATTTAACATTTATGAAGTTACAACAAATGATAATCAAACCAATACTGACCGTGAACCAACCTGCCAACTTAAGAAACAAGGCAGACGAAGTAAACTTGGCTCCTCCTTGTCTACTGCATCCTCGTTCCAAACAGAAAAGCACTGTCATTACCATTTTAATCCTTTGCTCCTTGAAAGAGTGCTTACCATAAAGCATGGATCTCTAGACCATATGCCATTCAGTGTTACTTCTTTGTTGTTGCTAAGTCGCTTCAGTCGTGTCCGACTCTGTGCGACCCCATAGACGGCAGCCCACCAGGCTCCCCCATCCCTGGGATTCTCCAGGCAAGAACACTGGAGTGGGTTGCCATTTCCTTCTCCAATGCATGAAAGGGAAAAGTGAAAGGGAAGTCGCTCAGTCGTGTCCAACCCCCAGCAACCCCGTGGACTGCAGCCCACCAGGCTCCCCTGTCCATGGGATTTTCCAGGCAAGAGTACTGGAGTGGGGTGCCATCGCCCCCTCCAGCTTCTTTGTAGCTTTGCCTAAGTACTCCTCTGAGTGTGCATGCTCAGTTGTGTCCCACTCTTTGCAACCCCATGAACTGTAAGCCCTCCAGGAATTTACGTTTAAGAATCCAGGCTTCTATGGCCGTGGGATTTCCTAGGCAAGAACACTGGAGTGGGTTACCATTTCCCCTTCCAGGGGATCCTCCTGATCCAGGGATTGAATTCCATATCTGCATTGGCAGGCGGAATCTTTACTACTGAGCCACCTGGGAAGCCTTTAAGTATTCCTCTACTGGAAACTATCTTATTTTCACTTACCATTATGTTTCTGAGATTTGTGTGTATTGTTTCATGTAATTCTAGTACATTAATTTTAACTGCTGTGTAAAATTAATGTGTTGTTGTGGATGTGTCTGGTGATGAAAGTAAAGTCCAATGCTGTAAGGACCGTATTGCATAGGAACCTGGAATGTTAGGTCCATGAATCAAGGCAAACTGGATGACAATATACAGCCTTGATGTACTCCTTTCCCAATTTGGAACCAGTCTGTTGTTCCATGTCCGGTTCTAACTGTTGCTTCTTGATCCGCATAGAGTTTTCTCAGGAGGCAGGTAATGTTGTCTGGTATTCCCATCTCTTTAAGAATATTCCACAGTTTGTTGTGATCTACACAGTCAAAGGCTTTATCATAATAAGCAGAAGTAGATGATTTTTTTGAGTTCTCTTCCTTTTTCTATGATCTAGCTTATGTTGGATCTGAATGCAGAGTTTCTGAGAATAGCAAGGAGAGATAAAGTCTTCTGAAGTGAACAATGCAAAGAAATAGAGATACAATAGAATGGGAAAGGCTAGAGATCTTTAAAAGAAAATTGGAGATACTAAGGGAATATTTCATGAAAAATAGTCACAGTAAAGGACAAAAACAGCAATGACCTAACAGAAGCAGAAGAAATTAAGACAAGGTGGTAAGAACACAGGGAAGAACTGTACAAAAAAAAATCTTAATGACCCAGAGATCAAGAGATGGGAATACCAGATCACCTTAGCTGCCTCCTGAGAAACCTGTATGCAGGTCAAGAAGCAACAATTAGAACCAGACATAGAACAACAGACTCATTCCAAGTCAGGAAAGGAGTACATCAAGGCTGTATATTGTCATCCAGTTTGCCTTGATTTATGGACCTAACATTCCAGGTTCCTATGCAATATGGTCCTTATAGCATTGGACTTTACTTTCATCACCAGACACATCCACAACAACACATTAATTTTACACAGCAGTTAAAATTAATGTACTAGAATTACATGAAACAATACACACAAATCTCAGAAACATAATGGTCAAGGCTGTATATTGTCATCCTGCTTATTTAACTCATATGCAGAGTACACCATGTGAAATGCCAGAGTGGATGAAGCACAAGCTGGAATCAGGACTTCAGGGAGAAGTATCAATAACCTCAGATACGCAGATAACACCACCCTAATGGCAGAAAGTGAAGAGGAACTAAAGAGCCTCTTGATGAAAGTGAAAGAAGAGTGTAAAATCTGGCTTAAAACTCAACATTCAAAAAAAAATATCATGGCATCCATTCCTATCACTTCAAGACAAATAGATGGTGAAAATGAGGAAACAGTGTCAGATTTCATTTTCTATGGGTTTCAAAATCCATGTAGACTCGGACTGAAGCCACAAAATTAAAAGACACTTGCTCCTTAGAAGAATAGCTATGAGGAAACTAGGCAGTGTATTAAAAAGCAGAGAAATCATTTTACCAACAAACGTCCATATGATCAAAGGTATGGTTTTTCTAGTAGTCATGTAAGGATGTGAGAGTTGAACTATAAAGAAGGCTGAGGGCCGAAGAACTGATGCTTTTGATGGTGCCGAGAAGACTCTTGGGAGTTCCTTGGACAGCAAGGAGATCAAACCAGTCAATCCTAAAGAAAATCAACCCTGAATATTCATTGGAAGGACTGGTGCTGAAGCTGAAGCTCCAATATGTTGGCCACCTGATCGGAAGAGCAGACTCACTGGAAAAGATTCTGATGCTGGGAAAGATTAAAGGCAAGAGGAGAAGGGGGCAACAGAGGATGAAATGGTGGATGGCATCACTGACTCAACCGACATGAATCTGAGCAATCTCTGTGAGATAGTGAAGGACAGGGAAGCCTGGCATTCTGCAGTTTATGGGGTCACAGAGGCTTGGTAACTGAACAAAAACAGCAAAATTCTATTGTACGTAATACATCTTCTGTTGTTTTGTTCATAAACATTTGGATGGTGTGCACATAATCACAAGCAATCCTGCAATGCACATCTTTGTGTACGCTTTCCAGAACAAAGTCTTAAAGACACGACCTACGAGTAGAGTCTGATGATCGTAAGGTCAGTGTGTGCAAAGCGGAGTCAACAGAGGAATAGATAGATATTAGAAGAAGAAGACCTGCATTTGGACGCTGGTTCTGCCACTTATTTGATGTATCTTGGGCAAAATAGTTAATGCCTCTGTTCCTCAATTTCTTCAACTGTGAAGTAGCACTGTAAGTAGTATGTACTTCAGATGATTGGAGGAATTAATGAGTCAGACTATGGAAAGCACTTAGAACAGTGAATAACCCAAAATAGTGCTTTATTCATGTTGTCAAATCAATTTAAATATAATTTAGGCATTTAAAAGGTAATGCCAACTATTCTCTAAATTGGTTGAACCAATGTGAGTTGCAATAGAAGTTCTGTCTACTATGTTCTTAACCATTCTTAGCATTGTCACACTTTTTAAAGATTTACATTATAAATACAATAGTACAATGTATTGAATTCACAAAAAGTCAAAATATGTACAGCAAGAAACAGAAGTTTATCTTCAAATTAAATTATATGTATAAATTACATGTCTGGCGTATTTGTGTACAGGGTTAGTAACTTTGTAATTTTTTTAGTTTTCAGTATAAGCCCTGCCTGTGCTTTGTTAGCTTCGCATCTAAGTACTTCATTTTTTTTTCAGTGACCATAACTCGTATTTGATTTTCAATTTCAGTTTCCACATGTTCATTGCTAGTATATATATAGAAATACAATCTTTTTGGTGTGTATTAACTTTCTTTCCTGCAAACTTGCTAAACTCTCTTACTCTAGAAGGGTTTTGGGGTATTTTTTTTTGGCAAATCCCTCAGAATTTTCTACCTCATCCATCATGTCATCTGAATTATAGACACAGATTTCTTTCTTTATGATGTATATGCCTTTTATTTCCTTCATGTGCCTGATTGTATCAGCTGGAACTTCCAGGACTACTGAGTAACAATGGTGAGAGAAGATCTTCCTTCTCCTCAGTCTAAGGGGGAAAGCATTCACTCCTCTATCCTTAAATGTGCTATTGACTGGAGGGGTTTTGTACATATTCTTTATCATGTTGAGGAACTTCCTTCTTTCCCTAGATTGCTGAGAGTTTTATCATAGAGTGTTGATTTTTTTCACTTGCTTTTTTCTACATCACTTAATATGATCATGTAATTTTCTTTTTCAGCCTCTGAAATGGTATTAATTGATTTTTTTAGTATTAATTGATTTTGATTATGGAACCAGCCTTGCATCTCTAATCTAGATCCCCCATGGTTATGCTGTATAATTTGTTTTATACATTGATTCTATTTCTAATGTTTTTTAAGGACATTTGTGTTCATATTCATGATGGATATTGGTCTGTAGTTTTCTCTTTTTTTGTACTCCCATTGTCTAGATGATATCAGGGTAATACTGATCTGGTAAAATTAGTTGGAAAATCTAATTTTTCCCAAACTTTAGATAAAATTCTCCCAGTGAAACCACCTGGACCTAAAGATTTTGGGAGGGAGAGCTTCAGATTACAAAATAAATTGCCCTAATATTTATGGGACTATTTAAGTATCTGTTTCATTTTGCATAGATTGTAGTAATTTGTGCTTTTCAAGGAGTTTGTCCATTTTATCTAAGGTCAAGTTTATGTATGTAGAACTGTTTATAATATTTCCTTATTACCTTTAAGACACTTGTTTGGTCCATATTGATATCCCTCATTTCATTCCTGATGTTGGTAATTCTTTTTTCATTCAAGGTGTTTTTATGATGGCTGCTTTAAAATCCTCATTAGAAAATTCTAACGTCTTTGTCATCTCTGTGTTGATGTCTACTGATCATTTTTACTTTTTCAAGTTGAGACTTTCCTAGCCCTTGGTATGTTGGGTGAATAAATCTGAATATTTGAAATATTATATTGTGAAATTGGATCTTATCTAAATCTTTTGTTTAGAGGTTTCTTCTGACATCACTTCTATGGATGGAGAGGGTTCAGCATCACTAGTGCCAAGTAGGGGTTGAAGTTCAGATTCCTACCTGGCCAGTCTTCACTCCTGGAGGGGAGGATTCTTCATTACTGCTGAGCAGTGGTGGGAGGCTCAGCTTCTCATGATGCCTGCTGATATCACCATGGCAGAGAGGCAAGGTGCCTTGTTATGAACCCATGTGATCTCCACTGGCACCGCAAAGGGACCGGACCTTATTAACACTGGTCAGGGACTGAAGTCCTGACCGGGATCCCACTTGGCCTTCTCCAATACAACCCAGCTTTAGGGGAGCAGGTGTGTCATCTTGTTGCAGCTGGGCAAGCATGGAAGGCTAGGCCCAGCACCTGGCCCTTGCCTTCAAGGGTTACCTGGACCTTCAAGTCTTCCTGTAAAGTTGTGCTGAAGTAAGGTGGTTATTGTCTAGACCTTTCTGTCTTGCTGCTGCTGCTGCTGCTAAGTCACTTCAGTCGTGTCCAACCCTTTCCTGGTGAATACTCATTGGAAAGACTGATGCTAGCGCTGAAACTCCAATCCTTTGGCCACCTGATGCAAAGAGCTGACTCATTAGAAAAGACCCTGATGCTGGGAAAGAGTGAAGGCGGGAGGAGAAGGGGATGACAGAGGATGAGATGGTCGGATGGCATCACTGACTCGACGGACATGAGTTTGAGCAAGCTCCAGGTACTGGTGAAGGACAGGAAAGCCTGGAGTGCTGCAGTCCATGGGGTCGCAGAGTCAGACATGATTGAGCAACTGAACAACTGGATACAGAAAGCAAGTTTTTTTTGTTGTTGGTTGTTTGTCTTTTATCTGTGATTTCCTGTTGGCAGGTTTCTGCCAACACTAGGTGTGGGATATATAGGGCTTTCGTGGTGGCTCAGATGGTGAAAAATTTGCCTGCAATGCAGGAGACTTGGGTTCAATCCCTGGGTTGGGAAGATCCCCTAGAGAAGGGAATGGCTGCTCACTTCAGTATTCTTGCCTGGAGAATTTCATGGACAGTGGAATATGTGAGGCTGAAAGAAAAATCCAGGGAACTCATCACTGTGTCATTTCTCCAGATCCAAGGTCCCTTACTGATCTGTTTTCTTCTTTCCACCTTTCAGAGTCATTTTTATGTTAGTTTTATGTATAATGTTTAAGGGTTTTAGTTGAACTTAGTGGGAGGAATAAGGAAAAGTACATTTATTCCACCTTTCTAGAATTCTCTGTCCCAGAACTTAACTATATATTGTATTTTCATTCAGTTCAGTGTACTTTTTTAACTACCTTTGAGACCTCCTCTTTGAGGCACAGACTAGAAGAATATTGTGTAGTTTCTAAAAGCATGGAGATGTTTCTGTTATTTTTCTGTTATCAATTCCTAGTTTGAGTCCACCATGGTCACAGAACAAATTCCAAGTGATTTCAATTATTTTATACCTGTTGAAATTCACCTAATGGTTCATGAGATGTTTGATTTTGGTAAATATTCCATAGGCACTTGAAAAGAATGTGTATTCCACTGCTGTTGGGTGGAGTGCCCTCTGAAGGTTGATTATACCCTGCAGGTTGATGCTGGGCTCTATCAGTTGTAGAGAGAGGAAGAGTATTGTAGTCTCCAACAACAATTGTGCTGATTTTGCCTTTTATCAGTTTCTCTTCACATATTTTGCAACCATGTTGATTGGTGCATATGTATTTAGAATTTCTCTATGCTTTTATCATTATGAAATGTCCCTTTCGGTCCTTGGTAATTTCCTTTACCTTAAGGTCTGTTCTATGTGATAATATGTCCTCTTCAACTTTCTTTTGATTAATGTTTATGTATAATATTGTCCCATCATTTTTCAACCTAACTATATCATTATATTTAAAGTGAGTTTCTTGTAGCTGTCATATAGTTAGGTCATTTTAAAATCAACTCTGTAAATTACTGTCTTTTGACTGGCATTATTTAGACATTTATATTTAATATAATTTCTGGTGTATTAGGAATGAAGTCTGCCTAGTTATATTTTGTTTTCTATTTGTTTTCTCTGGTTCTTTTTTCTGTTTTCTTTATTTTGCCTTCTGGGTCTCTTGAACATTACTTAGGAATCTCATTTTATCTGCAATTTTAATGTATCTCTTTGTATAGATTCTTTATTGGTTGCTCCTAGGTATTATATTCCAGTGTAGATGTTTATATAACAGAGATTTCTGATGTGTGTACATTCTACATTAGTCATTACAATGAAGAAGCTGGCATTCTAATATTCATTTATGCTACCTTTACTGTTATCTTGAATGGTGGGATTGAAATGAATGAAAATACTGAGACTAAGGTTTTGTATGTAATCAACATACTGGAGTAAATACACCTTGTAAGTCTTTGGTAAATAGCCAACCTGGCCACTTCCCAGCCTCACTGGATTCTTTATTTCATATGTGAAGACACCATGGGTGTCTTCCCCCATGGTACCCTCTATTCAAAGTGCAAGCAGCAGAAACATGAAGTTTGACTTCCATGTTTAAACTGTCAAAATAATAGGGGCCGATATGGTACCAGAGGAAATTGTCACCCTTAGTTCTCATGGACCTTGAAAAAAGCATGAGGAAGTTATAATGCCACTGCTGCTGTTAAGTCGCTTCAGTCGTGTCTGACTCTGTGCGACCCTATAGACGGCAGCCCACCAGGCTCCCCCATCCCTGGGATTTTCCAGGCAAGAACACTGGAGTGGGTTGCCATTTCCTTCTCCAATGCATGAAAATGAAAAGTGAAAGTGAGCAAGCACCAAATCAGTTTTGATGAACCATATCTGAAAAGCAGCAAACAAATTTTGTTGAAATTATACTGAGTGTACACACAGCCAGCTTTGTGCTTTGAAATCACCTTAATAATGAAGAGAAGAAAAAAACTTGCCAAAATATTGATTTTCTCATCAGAGAGTAGGGAAAAAAAAATGCAGTATTTTCTGACCTCAAGCAAATTCTGGATAAATGGCAAAGAATTCAGATTTTGTGGACTCAGAAAGCTTTTTTCAGGGAGTATTGTACTAATTTTTCTAGAACATGCAAAAGGTGATGTGGCATGATGGCAATTAAATTCAAAGAGTTCTAAAAAGAGAGATTAAACTTTAAAGAATGCCATGACTCATCCTGTTGATTTTGTTAAAAATCAAACTGTTTTTCTTGATGTGTGAAAAAAAGAGTCAGCATCTGTCACTAGTAAAAAGCATCAGAAAAATAGAATGGGGAGGATTGATGGATCAATATGGTAAGCCTGAAAGTTTAAAAACACTCAGATATTATGTCTGTTCTATAAATCATGTACCACAAAAGAAACCACAGGATGTTTGAGGAAAAACCAACAGCATCAAATGCAGTAAACAGATACTTCAGTAGTATTTATTGTATGTTGCAGGATTATTAGAAGTCAGGGGGGAAAACAACCTGAAATCTAACGGAAATGTTTATACATAGTGGGGTGGTTTCATAATGAGTAAATTAAGATGTCTAGATATTCTGATTCCTTGCCTTCTGGTTAGCCATTGATTTGCAGCAAACCTCCACAAGACCAAGTGGTTTAAAACAATGAGAATTACTCATTTTGCTCATGAATGAGCAGTTTGAATGGGGCATGGCAAAAACAGCCATTCTCTGCTCTGGGCAACATCAGCTGGTCCAGCTCTTCTGAGGCTGGAAGAGGAAACACTTTGTAGACTCACTCTCACTCATAAGACTGAGTAGTTGGTTCTGGCTCTCAGTGGATGCTTACCCAGCATATGCCTGGGATCTTCTCCAAATGGGTCACTCCATGGGGTCTCTGAATGGAGCTGTTTGGCCTTCCTCACAGCATAGTTCCAGGTTCCAAGGGACAAAGGTGGAAGCTTTAAATAACATGGCTTCTGTCTCCATCTGTTGATTAGGCAAGTAAGTCACCAAGTCCAGCCCAAAGTTAAGGAGAGGGACTTTAGATTCTACCACTCAGTGGAAGGATTAGCAAAGAATTAGTGGCATTCTTTAATCTGCCACATTGTAAAATATTATCTTGTTTTTTTTTAAATAAATTAATTTTATGTGCACAAACCCATGATTGAATAGGTTGACATGTACGTAGCTGACTTAATCCCATTTGTATAAAAAATGGCATAGAGAGGACTATACATGTGTATTTATTTTTGCCTATTTGACAATAAAGAGAAGTACAGAAGAATGGGTGATCACACATAGGAGTGAGAAGGAAGGAGAATTATTAGCTTTTCTTTTTAAACTTCTGTTCTTTATCTTAAAAATCCAATGTAGTAAAAAACCTTAAACTATCGATTAAAATTTTTGCTAACTCAAGAAGAACTAGATAATTTTTAAAATAATTAAAATAGCAACAAAAAGGTAAATATTCCTAGTATCTATCTTAAACTCAACAACAGTGAAGTTTATTTAGAGTGCTTTGCATTTAGCAGCAGTTTTGAGGTTCTTAAATCCTGGAAATTTCTTACCACCCTGATACTAGCTTGGTTATTCCTATGGTGGGGCTGGCGGTGATGAGAGGGCTTATAATATGTAATTCATGAAATTATTATACTTAAACAATATACCTAAACTATGATACAAGTCAACATATTTACAAAACAGAAACAGATGTAGAAAATAAACAAGCTTATGGTTACCAAAAGGGGAAGGGGTGGGGGAGGGATAAATTAGAGGAGTTTGGGATTAACATACACACACTACTGTATATAAAATAGACAATCAACAAGATCCCACCGTATAGCATGGGGAACTACATTCAATATCCTGTAATAAATCATAATGAAAATTAATAATTGAGTCACTTGGTTGTACATCAGAAACTAACAAAACTTTGCAAATCAACTATAATAAAAAATTTTAAGTCAATGTATTTTAGATAAGCTTTTTATTGCAGTATAACATATGTACAGAAAAGCAGGCAAATCCATTTTAGAGTTCAGAAGACTTTCACAAAGTGAACATGTCCAGGTAATCGACACACATTTGAAGAAATAAAACATTATCAACACACCAGAAACTCTCTGGTATCCAATCCTTCTGCCCACCCTACGAAGGTATCCATCACTATGCTACCAGCAAAAAATTAGTCTTACCAATTTTGAACTTTATATAAATGGAGTCAAATAGTATCTATTCTCTGTGTCTGGATTCTTTCAATCAGCACTATGTTTGGGAACCTCATCTATGTAGTTATATATAGCAGTTTATTATTTTTATGGATTCAAAGTGTTCTATCATATAACTTTACCAGAATGTATTTCCTTCCTTGGATATTTGGATTTATTCCAGTGTTTAGTTTTTATGAATAATTTTGCTATTCAGTTCAGTTCAGTCGCTCAGTCGTGTCCAACTCTTTGCGACCCCATGAATCGCAGCACGCCAGGCCTCCCTGCCCATTAATATTTGCATAAACTCTTTTTGGTGTACCCATATGCAGTATATATATACCTACACATTTGATTACTTGTTTTCAGGTCTAGCAAATGCTGCCAGAGAGTAACAATCCTAAAGGGGTGTGTGAGAGTTTCCATCAGCACCTCCTAAACACTCATCCATTTTGGTGGTGGGGGGAGTAGAGACTTTTCTCCGTGGCTTTAATTTGCATTTCCCTGATGATTAATATAACTGATCACCTTTTCACATATTTTTGAGCATCTGGATAGACTTTTCCATGAAGGGCATGTTCCAGTCTATTGCCCACTTCTCTAAAATTAGGCTTTCTGTCTTTTACTAACGAACCTATAGAGGTTCTTTAGAAATTTTAGGGTGTTAGATATATATTGCAAAAATCTTACATTCTGACATTTCTACTACATATGTTTTTGCTTTTCTTTTATAGATTTTCAATTCTTGAATTTAGTATATTAAAATTGTCTTAATTTTCTTTATGGTATCTTTTTAAAGAAATCTTTGCTTTCCTTAATTAAGGTCATGAATAAATCTTCCATGCTATTCTGAGAAGTTTTATGCTTTTGCTTTTACATTTAGATCTAACATCAATTTAGGATTGTGTGTGTGTGTGTGTGTGTGTGTGTGTATAGGTTTATGAGACACAAGGGTCAAGATTAATTTTTCCATGAGCGCTGTGTATGCTTATACAATCATCCAAATTTACTGTTATGGTTCTATGTTATCTTCTGATCCATTTGCATATCTGCATCCCTTTATCTGTTACAGAATTCTGGCCACCATCCTCTTTAGCCTGTTTCTCCACAATAGCCTTCTCACTGGGCATCTGACCTTCAGCCTCAGATGCTTAGCTGGCCTCAGAGGGATCTTTATAAAAACATAAATCTCGTTATTTCACTCTCTTACTGATATTCAGTTGTCTGCTTCCTTTGAGTCTCATAAGAAAATATTTTTGTGGTTCACATGCCATTTGTGGTCTTCCCCTCCTGACCCCCATCTCCATCTCACTGATTCCCCTGCGCACTTTATACACAAACATTTCAGAAACACTTTCTGTGTTAGTTTCCTAGGGCTCTGTAACAAATTTCCATGAGTGATGGAGTTTAAGAAACACCAGAAATTTATTGTCTCAAGTCAGGAGGCAAAGTCTGAGATCAAGGGGTTAGCAGGGTTGATTCTTTCTGGAGACTCCAAGACAGAATCTGTTTCTCCTATGCATGGTGGTTGCTGGCAGTCTGACTTTCCTGGGTTTGTAGCTGCACGATTCCAATCTCTGCCTCTATCTTCATGTGCCTCCTTCCCCCTGTATGTGTCTGTGGGTCTCCACATCTCCTCGTCCATTTAAGAATATTAGCCATTGGGTTTACTGGATGACCTCATTTTAACTAGTTACATCTGTAAAGACCTCTATTCAATATAGTCACCTTTAGAGTTTCTGGGTGAACGTGAATTTTGGTGAATACTATTCAGATGACTACACCTCCTTTTCACCTACTGGATTATGTTCACTCAACCCTCAAGTTATTCGCATTACTGGCTCCCTCTCCACTCCTGTTGACCTTCAGCTTTTCTTAATGTCTGCTCATCCCTGAGACTCCTCTTGTTTTACAGTGACTTTACCTGCTTGGATGGATAATTTTGTGTCAACTTCACCAAGTCATGAATTATTCAGGTATCTGTCAAACAACATTCTGAGTGTGTCTGTGAGGGTGTTTCTGGATGAGATTAACATTTGATTTGGTATTCATATACTAGTTCTCTACATGTGTCTTTTTTCTCCTTTGCAAATAAGATCATCTTTAACATTTTCTAGGTAACACATATATTATTATACAGGATATTTTCCTGTTTCTGACTTACTTCATTCTGTATGATGGCCTCTTGGTCCTATCAAGGAGGAAAGGGGCAGGGGTTGGCTGAATTTGGAGATTGGGGTTGATGTATATACACTACTATGTATAAAGCAGATAACTAATGAGAACCTACTGCATAACACATTTGGTGTTAAATGGGAAGGAAATCCATAAAAGAGGGTATATAGGTATATATATATGGGCTTCCCAGGTGGTGCTAGTGGTAAAAAACCTGCCTGTCAATGCAGGAGATGTAAGAGATGCAGCTTCAATCCCTGGATCAGGAAGATCCCCTGGAGGAGGGCATGGCAACCCACTCCAGTATTCTTGCCTGGAGAATCCCATGGACAGAGGAGCCTGGCAGGCTACAGTCTACGGGGTCGAAAGAGTTGGACACAACTGAAGCGACTGAGCTCACATGCATGTATGTGTATGGCTAATTTACTTTGCTATGCAGTAGAAACCGACACCACAGTTCAAAGCAACTGCACTTCAATTTTTAAAAATTACTATTTTCCCTGATTAATATATTTTCTTGCAAAATATAAGTACATAGAGAGCAAATTAAAATAATCAAATCATTCACAACCCTAAAAAAATTTTAAAATTTGACTTGGTAGATTAAGTAATGCAGATTGCCTGCCCCAGTGTGGATTCAGTTCAGTTCAGTCGCTCAGTCGTATCCGACTCTTTGTGACCCCATGAATCGCAGCACACCAGGCCTCCCTGTCCATCACCAACTCCCAGAGTTCACTCAGACCCATGTCCATCGAGTCACTGATGCCATCCAGCCATCTCATCCTCTGTCATCCCCTTCTCCTCCTGCCCCCAATCCCTCCCAGCATCAGAGTCTTTTCCAATGAGTCAACTCTTCGCATGAGGTGGCCAAAGTACTGGAGTTTCAGCTTCAGAATCATTCCCTCCAAAGAAATCCCAGGGCTGATGTCCTTCAGAATGGACTGGTTGGATCTCCTTGCAGTCCAAGGGACTCTCAAGTGTCTTCTCCAACACCACACTTCAAAAGCAGCAATTCTTTGGCGCTCAGCTTTCTTCACAGTCCAACACTCACATCCATACATGACCACTGAAAAACCATAGCCTTGACTAGACAGACCTTTGTTGGCAAACTAATGTCTCTGCTTTTGAATATGCTATCTAGTTGGTCATAACTTTTCTTCCAAGGAGTAAGCGTCTTTATATTTCATGAGTAGGCCTCATCTAATCAGTGAAAACCTGAACAGAACAAAGAAGCTGACTCTCCCTCTAGTGAGAGGAACCTTCTCCGACCTGCTGCTGCTGCTGCTAAGTCGCTTCAGTCGTGTCAGACTCTGTGCGACCCCATAGACGGCAGCACACCAGGCTCCCCCGTCCCTGGGATTCTCCAGACGAGAACACTGGAGTGGGTTGCCATTTCCTTCTCCAATGCATGAAAATGAAAAGTGAAAGGGAAGTCGCTCAGTCGTGTCCAACTCTTAGCGACCCCATGGACTGAGGCCCACCAGGCTCCTGAGTCCATGGGATTTTCTAGGCAAGAGTGCTAGAGTGGGGTGTCATTGCCTTCTCCGTTCTCCTACCTGACTGCCATGAAATGGGAAATTAGTCTTTTTCCTGCCTTCCGACTTAACAAACATCAGCTCTTAGAACCACACCATTGACCCTCCTGGGGCTCCAGCTTGTCAGTTCTGGACTTCAGACTTCTCAGCCTCCATAATTGTGTGAGCCAGTGTTTTATAGTTTAGATAGATAGACTAGATAGATATTTCATTGAAGAAATCTGACTAATATACTTAGAAAAACTTCCCTTACTCTCAAGAGTTGCTTGGGTGTTGTTTCTGAGTGCAAAGCTGCTCAGGGAGAAGTTAACATCCTATACTGTCCTTCTGATTGTGGTCAGTAACCATCGCCTAGACTGTAAGTCCCTAGCTGTAGTACTTTTTTTCATAGTCATATTATAATATTATATATATAATATATATTATATTATATGCTGAATGAAGGCTTCCTTTTCAAGATGACTCGCTAAATAGACACTACAGTCCCTCTACCATCCTACATTTCTAAAAATGAAGAAAAGATAAAAAGTGTTTTACAAAAGTGTGTAAAAACAGTCATGGTTGCAAGTGCTATTGGTAATAAGGAACAAGGTAATTTTCTGACCGATACNNNNATGTAATTTTCTGACCGATACTTCTGCTGGAGAAAATTATGAAAGCTGGATAAAATATTTTCCTTTAAATCTGCTTGAGACTTCTACCTCTGTGAATGTAATAGGGAAGAACAAATCTCAGTCTATAATAAACCTGTTTCTTTTACTTTAACCTTTGTATTGTATTCCATTTGCTTTAAGAATATTGGCTATAACCTGAAATATACAGGATAGTCCAAGACTCCAACATTTAAGGGTATGACACTTTTCCATTCATATAGAGATTAAAAAATGTTGCAGAACAGAGAATAACATTGTTCTTGTTGGAGGTTTATATGAACATTCATGACCTGACTTATGTGGCCAGCTGCAACAATAAAAGATTCCTACAGTAAGCAGTTTATAACAACCAACCAGCCCCTCCTCCCCTCCTTGCTTTTTAAAATGCTTTGCCGAAACCCTTCTGGGAGTTAGGGATATTTTTAAGAGTGTAAACCACACAGCTACTTGCATAGCCCTATAATAAACCTTTCTATGCTCCAAAACTTGATCACATGGACCACAGCCTTGTCTAACTCATTGAAACTACAAGCCATGTCGTGTAGGGCCACCCAAGACAGATGAGTCATGGTGGAGAGTTCTGACAAAATGTGGTCCACTGGAAAGGGAATGGCAAACCACTTCAGTATTCTTGCCTTGAGAACCCCATGAACAATATGAAAAGGCAAAAAGATATGACACTGAAAGATGAACTCCTCAGGTCTGTAGGTGCCCAATATGCTACTGGAGAAGAGCAAAGAACTAGCTCCAGAAAGAATGAAGAGGCTGAGCGAAAGCAGAAACAATGCCCAGTCACGGCTGTGTCTGGTGGTGAACGTTAAGTCCCATGCTGTAAAGAACAATATTGTATAAGAACCTGGAATGCTAGATCCAAGAATCAAGGTAAATTGGAAGTGGTCAACAGGAGCTAGCAAGAGTGACCAACATTTTTGGACTAAGTGAAGTAAAATGGACCAGAATGGGTGAATTTAGTTCAGACGATCATTACATCTACTACTGTGGGCAGCAGAATCCCTTAGAACAAATGGAGTAGCCCTCATAGTCAACAGAAGAGTCCGAAATGGAGTACTTGGGTGCAGTCTCTAAAACAACAGAATGATGTCTGTTCGTTTCCAAGTCAAATCATTCAATATCACCGCAAACCAAGTCTATGCCCAAAGAAGCTGAAGCTAGACAGTTCTATAAAGATCTACAGGACTCCCAGAATTATCACCAAAAAAAAAAAAAGTCGGCAGCGGGCGCCTGAGGTGGGGCGGCGGAGGCCCCGCGGTTTCGCTGGAGCGCCGGGCGGCGGGGCCGGCGGCGGAAGATGGCGAGCTCGGCAAGAAGTACTGCGTGTACTGCCTGGCCGAGGTGAGCCCGCTGCGCTGCCGCTGCACCGAGAGCCAGGACATCGAGCTGTGCCCCTGCCCCGAGTGCTTCTCCGCCGGCGCCGAGATCCGCCGCCGCCATCACGGCTACAAGCTGATGGACGGCGGGCGCTTCGCGCTCTGGGGGCCCGAGGCAACGGGGGCTGGACCAGCCCCGAGGAGCAGCTGCTGCTGGATGCCACCGAGCAGTTCGGCACTGGGAACTGGGAGGACATGGCAACTCACGTCGGCACTTCCCGGACCCCGCAGGAAGTGATAGAGCGTTACACATCTCGGTGGCCGAGCAGCAGCAGCTGGGCTACATGCCTCTGCGGGACGACTACGAGAGCCGGTACGACCAGAACGCCAAGACGCTCATCAGCGGGCTCTCGGTCAACTAGGCTACGACGTGGAGATCGAGCTGAAGCGCGCGCACGTGGACACCTACGTGGGCAAGTTCCGCGAGCAGCAGCGGTGCAAGAACATCGCGCGCGCGACTACAACCTGGTGCCCGCCTTCCTGGGCAAGGACAAAGAGAAGGAGCGGGCGGCGCGGTGCAAGGTCACCAAGGTGAAGGAGCTGCGGCCAGTCTACCAGTTCATGTTGTGCAAGGAGTTCGACGACCTGTTCGAGATCATGCACAAGAAGATGCTGCGTGCCAAGATCCGCAAGCTGCAGCGCTACCGCGCAAGGCATCACCAAGATGGAGGAGTTGGCAGAGTAGAGGCAGCCCGGCACAAGCGGGAAAAGCGCAAGAACAAGGCGGCGGCGGCGGGAGGCGCCAAGCACCACAAGGAGGACGGCCGGGACGGCGAGTTCGCGGACATCGAGCACCTGCCAGGCTTCGGGCACCTGCCGGGCTTCGAGCTCCTGTCGGACCGCGAGAAGGTGCTCTGCAGCTCGCTGAACCTGAGCCCCGCGCGCTTCGTGACCCTGAAGACCATCATCATCAAGGACCACCTGCAGAAGCGCCAGGGCATCCCCTCCAAGAGCCGCCTGCCCAGCTACCTGGATAAAGTCCTCAAGAAGTGGATCCTGAACTTCCTCACCGAGAGCGGGTGGATATCCAGGGACGCCTCCTGAAGCCCGCCGCCCGGAAAGGACGGACGGACGACTGGATGGTGGCCGCGAGAGCCGCACGGACAGCGAAGAGGGAAAAAAAACCCACAAAACTTTGTGAGCCAAAAGGAAACGGGGTGGGCGGGAGTGGGAGAGGGCACGCCTTTCCGGCTCCACCCCCACCCCACCCTGCACTGTTGTTCTTTTTAAAAAAAAAAACACAACAAATCGAGTTCTTTTTTTAGGGTATCAGTTCTTTTTACAGTCCTCTGAAGAAGCAATAGCAACAGTCGGATCAAGAAGACAAAACCCGTGTATATTTTAACTGAATCCCTAAACGTAGTACTTTAAGATGACGATTTGCCTTTAAGTGTTCAGTGTGGGGCATATGATGATGAGACTGGGAAATTTCCCTTTTTTGTTGTTGCTTCCCAGTGGTACAGGACTGTGAGATGGGTGGAGAGGAGACCTTTCCTGCTGGCCGCCGGCTCACCCCGGTGACCTGAGTTCTGCACGGCTGCCCTCAATGTTGGGCAGGTGGCACTTTAGACGGAAGGTGCAGTGCCGGGCAGAAGAGGCCAGGGGAGGGCAGGATGGGCATCCGTAGGGACTCGCCGGGAGGAATCTGGTGTTGAATGGTTTGGCCAAACTGAGCTTCCCCACGACGACGTGCAGTGGCACTTTAAGGGAGCTCACCGCGGTGTCTGGGGGGGGACACGGGGCCCAGCGCAGACTGGCAGAACTCGAAGCCACCTCCCCTGGGGCTGCTGCTTGTTGCGCCTAGAACTTGGCCATGCGTTTTACTTGGAAGAACTCATTTTTTTTTAAATTTTAATTTTTACTTTATTTTGCTTTACAATACTGTATTGTATTGTAAATACTGTTTTGCCATACATTGACATGAATCAGCCACAGGTGTACATGAGTTCCCAATCCTGAACCCCCCTCCCACCTCCCACCCCGTATCATCTCTCTGGATCATCCCTGTGCACCAGCCCCAAGCATCCTGTATCCTGTATTGAACATAGACTGGCGATTCATTTCTTACCTGATAGTATACGTTTCAATGCCATTCTCCTAAATCATCCCACCCTCTCCCTCTCCCACAGAGTCTAAAAGCCACTATGGAGAACAGTGTGGAGATTCCTTTAAAAATTGCAAATAGAACTGCCTTATGACCCAGCAATCCCACTGCTGGGCATACACACTGAGGAAACCAGAATTGAAAGAGACACGTGTACCCCCAATGTTCATCGCAGCACTGTTTATAATAGCCAGAACATGGAAACAACCTAGATTCCATCAGCAGATGAATGGATAAGAAAGCTGTGGTACATATACACAATGGAGTATTATTCAGCCATTAAAAAGAATACATTTGAATTAGTTCTAATGAGATGGATGAAACTGGAGCCTATTATACAGAGTGAAGTAAGCCAGAAAGTAAAACACCAATACAGTATACTAACACATATATATGGAATTTAGAAAGATGGTAATGATAACCCTGTATGCAAGATAGCAAAAGAGACACAGATGTATAGAAGAACTCATTTTAAATGAAGTTCACCGAGAGTTGAGAGTTCTGGGTTTTGGGTCAGCCCCTTCTAGGGTTCTCACCCCAGTGGCAAGCCCCTTCTTTCTCTGAGACTGGCCACGTGTCTTGTCTTGTAGGGTGTCAGGCGCTGCGCCAGAGGGACCCCTGTGGCCTGGAGGCCCGAGCACTGCTTCTCTGGGCCGCCGCCTTGAGCCAGACTCGTGTGGCTCTGCCCAGCCCGGTTCAGAGAGGCTATCAGGGGCGCCCTTTCGTGACAGGCACGGTGCCTTCATGCGGGAACCTAAGGATTCGTGTGTCTTCCAGCTGCCTGGGGCTCTCGTGTACAAGACCCAGCTGTAGAGTCAGTGGAGTGGCCAGACCCCAGTGGTCCGCTGGTCGTCCTGGGGCACATCCTGCCTCTCATCCCTCATAGCTACCAGACTGTTTACCTCCCAGAATGCTTGGGCTTGAAGTTACTTTAAATTGAAGGCATTTGAGAGGGGAAAAAAAACACCTCATTTCCAAGGACAGCTCAGTTATGGTGCCTTTTCCTTTCACATCTTCTGTCTGTCCCTTAGGGTGAATTTCCAGCATTAAATACACACGTCAAGTATATTGGGGGCTTCCCTGGTGACTCAGATGGTAAAGAACCCAGCTACAATGCAGGAGACCTGGGTTCAATCCCTGGGTCGGGAAGATCTCCTGGAGAAGGGAATGGCAACCCATTCCAGTATTCTTGCCTTGGAGAACCTCCAAGGACAGAGGAGCCTTGGCGGGCCACCGTCCATGGAGTTACAAAGAGTCGGACATGACTGAGTGCCTGATGCTCAAACAGTTGTCCGTGGCTTTAGTTGTAAACTGCATAGCATGCTGGCAGAGCAGCACTCCCTGCGACCTGACGGCAAGCCTGGGACCGCTCTCTCTGACCATAAAGCAGCGGGCGGTGGTGTCACTCCCGAGCACCGCCTCCCGCCTTCGCCAGCAGGGTAACCACCGCTGCTGAGAGCGCGGACACGGACACGGTCTTCAGTCTTTGTCGAGCAGAGGCAGAGACAGTGATACGTCCTTCCAGGGGTTCTCAGCCAGGGTTCCTGGAGCAACAGCGAAGCGACCCCAGGGGAACAGGCTGGCCCTTCAGGGACTTGCCCCCCCGCCCCCACCCTCCCGGCCTCAGGCATGCGGGGCAGGGCCTTGAAGGTCACTGGAACTCGGGCTAAAGTTTGAGAACTATGGGCTTTAGCCGCTCTAGTGTCACCGATTTTCTACATCAGATTCCTAGTTTGGTGAGGTTTTTAATTTAAGTCTTATTTTTATACAAAACGATCGCCAGACTTTCACTAAGCTTAAGAAGCAAAAGCTCCCTGTACAATGTGCGTGGCCCTGGCCAAGAGCTCTCAAACGAGATGTTCTGTGCTTAAGCAGGTTGTCAGTGTGTATGTCTCTTCTCGATGGTATGAAGAATTTATTTAGGCTTGACTGTTTTTAAACACCATAATGAATGTATGAAGTGAAGTCGCTCTTTGCCACGACTCTTTGCCACCCCGTGGACTGTAGCCTACCAGGCTCCTCTGTCCATGGGATTTTCCAGGCAAGAGTACTGGAGGGGTTGCCATTTCCTTCTCCAGGGGATCTTCCCAACACAGGGATCGAACCTGGGTCTCCTGCATTGCATGCAGACGCTTTAGCATCTGACCCACCAGGTTTGTTTATATAATGAATGTATAATTTCTGTTAAAAGTGTGAACCCTTTGTTACAAGGGAAAAGTAATTTTATGATTGGTTGCCTCTTGCCCCATCAACTCCAGCTATTACTGTTGCATTAGTCCCGCCCCTGCTGTTGGCTCGGAGCATTTAAATTTCTGTATTTAATCCTTAATGATTAATGAGTCACCATAATCTCATGGAATTCAGTTCAGACACTCAGTCGTGTGCGAGTCTTTTCAACCCCATGAATTGCAGCACGCCAGGCCTCCCGGTCCATCACCAACTCCTGGAGTTCACTCAGACTCACGTCCATCGAGTCAGTGATGACATCCAGCCATCTCATCCTCGGTCATCCCCTTCTCCTCCTGCCTCCAATCCCTCCCAGCATCAGAGTCTTTTCCAATGAATCAACTCTTCACATGAGGTGGCCAAAGTACTGGAGTTTCAGCTTTAGCATCATTCCTTCCAAAGAAATCCCAGGGCTGATCTCCTTCAGAGTGGACTGGTTGGATCTCCTTGCAGTCCATGGAATTAGGTCTTTTCAAAACTGAAACTCTCTCCAGTCACAGAATATAATCAGCTGTTCAGAATGATGCTTTGGATGGCCAGCATTCTGAGAATGTATTCAGACTGAAACTCTGCCTACCACCTTTTTTCCCCCTTTACACATTAAACAGGTTGAGAACCAAAAAAAAAAAAAGTCATTTTCATCATAGGAGAATAGAATGCAAAAGTAGGAAGTCAAGAGATACCTGGAGTAACAGGCAAGTTTGTTCTTAGAGTACAAAGTGAAACACGGCAAAGGGTAACAGAGTTTTGCCAAGAGAACACACTGGTCATAGCAAATACCCTCTTCCAACAACACAAGAGACAGCTCTACATGTGGACATCACCAGGTAGTCAATACCAAATCAGATTTATTATATTCTTTGCAGGCAAAATTGGAGGAACTCTATACAGTTAGCAAAATTGGAGAAGCTCTATACAGTTGGGAACTGACTGTAGCTCAGTTCATGAACTCTTTATGGCCAAATTCAGACTTAAATAAAGTAGGGAAAATGACTAGGCCATTCAGGTAAGACCTAAATCAAATCCCTTACAATTATACAGTGGAAGTGACAAATAGATTCAAGGAATTAGATCTGATAGACAGAGTGCCTGAAGAACTATGGATGGAGGTTCGTGACATTGTACAGGAGGCAGGGATCAAGGCCATCCCCAAGAAAAAGAAATGCAAAAAGGCAAAATGGTTACCTGAGGATGACTTACAAATAGCTGAGGAAAGAAGAGACACAAAGGCAAAGGAGAAAAGGAAAGATATACCCATGTGAATGCAGAGTTCCATAGAATAGCAAGGAGAGATACAAAAGCCTTCCTAAGTGATCAATACAAAGAAATAGAGGAAAGCAATAGAATTGGGAAAGACTAAAGATCTCAAGAAAATTAGAGATACCAAGGGACTATTTCATGTAAAGATAGGCTCAATAAAGGACAGAAATGGTATGGACCTCACAGAAGCAGAAGATATTAAGAAGAGGTGGCAAGAATACACAGAAGAACTATATAAAAAGATCTTAATGACCCAGATAACCATGATGGTGTGATCACTCACCTAGAGCCAGACATCTTGGAGTGAGAAGTCAAGAGGGCCTTAGGAGGCATCACTGTGACCAAAGCTAGTGGAGGTAATGGAATTCCAGCTGAGCTATTTCAAATCCTAAAAGATGATGTTGTTAAAGTGCTGCACTCAATATGGCAGCAAATTTGGAAAACAGCAGGATTTTTATTCCATTTCCAAAGAAAGGCAATGCCCAAGAATGTTCAAATGGCTGCACAATTGCACTCATTTCACACACTAGCCAAATAATGCTCAAAATTCTCCAAACTAGGCTTCAAAAGTATGTGAACTAAGAACTTCCAGATGTTCAAAGGCATGCGCACCAGTTGCCAACATCCACTGGATCATAGAATAAGCCAGAGAATTCCAGAAAAACATCTACTACTGTTTCATTGACTACTCTAAACCCTTTGTGTGGATCACAACAAACTGGAAAGTTCTTAGAGATGGGAATACCAGGCTACCCACTGTCTTCTGAGAAACCTATATGCAGGTCAAGAAGCAATAGTTAGAATCCAACATGGAACAATGGGCTGGTTCAAAATTGGGAAAGGAGTACGTCAAGACTGTATATTGTCACCCTGCTTATTTAACTTATCTGCAGAGTACATCATGTGAAATGCCAGACTGGATGAAGCACAAGCTGGAATCAAGGTTGCCGGGAGAAATATCAGTAACAGATATGCATATGACACCACCCTTATAGCAGAAAGTGAAGAGGAACTAAAGAGCCTCTTGATGAAAGTGAAAGAGGAGAGTGAAAAAGCAGGCTGAAAACTCAACATTCAAAAAATGAAGATCATGGCATCTGGTCACATCACTTCATTTCAAATAGATGGAGAAACAATGGAAACAGTGACAGACTTTATTTTCTTGGGCTCCCAAATCACTGCATATGGTGACTGCAGCCATGAAATTAAAAGATGCTTGCTCCTTGGAAGAAAAGCTATGACAAACCTAGACAACATATTAAAAAGCAGAGACATTACTTTGCTGACAAAGGTCCATCTAGTCAAAGCTATTATTTTCCAGTAGTCATGTATGGATGTGAGAATTGGATCATAAAGAAGCTGAGCACTGAAGAATTGATGCTTTTGAACTGTGGTGTTGGAGAAGACTCTTGAGAGTCCCGTGGACTGAGAGGAGATCAAACCAGTCATTTCTAAAGGAAATCAACCCTGAATATTCATTGGAAGTGTGGATTCTGAAACTTAAGCTCCAATACTTTGGCCACCTAATGCATAGAGCTGACTCATTAGAAAAGACCCTGATGGTGGGAAAGACTGAAGGCAGGAGAAGAAGGGGACAATAGAGGATGAGATGATTGGATGGACATTGGACGGACATGAATTTGAGCACTGTCGGTGTTCGTGATGGACAGGGAAGACTGGCATGCTGCAATCCATGGGGTTGCAAAGCGTCAGATCCAACTGAGCGATTAAACTTACCTCCATCTTTGCATCAACCAATTTTAGCAAGAATCCTGCTAAGGGGCTTAATTAAACCCCCTGATCACCCTTGATGTGTGATGACTCTTAGATGTAATTGGGTTCTGCACCCTCCATTACCCACTAGGTGACATTTAATTAGCCTGGCCTGTCTTCAGCAAAGAATCTTGCCAAGTCAGTTTAGCCAGAATCCCCCTTACCCTTGATGTATCTATCCCCTTATTAATTTTGCATCTATTTACCCCCACCCTGCTTCTTGGTTTAAATTCCCACTTGTCTTTGTGTTTGGAGTTGAGCCCCATGCCTCTCCCCTACTGCACAGCCCCAACTGCAGTGGTGCTTATACTTGTCACAGTAGTGTACACATGCTAAGTCACTTCAGTCATGTCTGACTTTGAGACCTTGCGGACTGTAGCCCACCAGGCTCTTCCATGAATGGGACTCTCCAGGCAAGAATACCGGAGTAGGTTGCCATGCCCTCCTCCAGGGGATCTTCCCAAACTAGGGATCAAATCTGTGTCTCTTATGTCTTCTGCACTGGCAGGCAGGTTCTGTACCACTAATGCCACTTGGGAAGCACAACGCAGCTGGCACCTCTGCATGAAGTTTGTCTTAACATTTTAATAATTGTCATTAATTTTTATTCCTTAACAAGGTAGACTCTGGAATGGAAATAGTAACTGGAAGGTATCCTTTGAGGAGACATGTGCTGGGCTTTCATGCTCCTGTACCTGGCAGTCCTGAGCTGAGGGCTATCATGGGGAATGTCCTCTGAGTGTAGGAGTGGAATGGGTGCAGGAGCCTGGGGGACATCTTCTGAAGGCATATGAAAGACTCCTGCTACCAGAGGAGAGGTAGAGAGATGATCACCGGTATCCCCGAGGGGTGCAGCAGTGACAAGCTGACCTCATCTGTGCTATCTGGATCATGTGAGCTTTTAACCTCTGCAATGCCTGTGTTCAGTACCCTCCTTTCTGATCCTATACTGAATCCCTAGTGGGTAGAATTTCTCACCTGATAGTCTGCCAATGTCCATTTATGTCAATGGACCACAGAAAGATGAAGGGGCACAGGGAGTGTCCCACTCAACAGATGTCTATCTGCAAAGCCTGGGTTCTCATCTAACACCTCTGACTGTGGCTAATAGAGCTTGCTGTGGTGTTGGTCCTTCGGGAGCCCTCCCTGTGTAGCTTGCTGAATGTACCAGGGCAGAAGGGTATACAGTGGCATGAATGAGCCAAAAATTATTATAGAATTCCAAGAGAAATGAAAGCCCCAAAGCAGACAGTCATCCAAACATCCCCAGTCACACATGTGCTCAGTTGCTTCAGTGGTGTCTGACTCTTTGCAACGCTATGGACTGTGGCTCACCAGGCTCTTCTGTCCATGGGATTCTCCAGGCAAGAATATTGGAATGGATTGCCATTTTCTATCCCCAGATCTTATAACATAGGATCCTTTCTTACTGCCAACTTCTATGCTTTTTACTTTTTCTTGCTTCTCTTATAATCTGTTAAGTGCTTTCTCTGTGCCAGGACCTGGGCTGAATTCTTGACTGAATTAATACCCACAGAAGCCTGAAAAGAAGAGAGTATGACCCTCTACTCTAGTGAAAAGCCGAGATCTGCCAGTTGATCAGAGGTTTACTGGCAGTGACTCAGAGGGAGTGCAGGCAGAAGGGGTTTACCATGGCTTAATCCCACACTCCACTGGCCTCCTCACCCTTTCACCCTCTCCTGCACTGGGGTCTGAAGCTTGTATTTCTCCCTCCTCCTGGAGCCTGTCTGCAGGCTTGGCTCTGCCTTCACTGGAGAAACCTGCCTCATTTCCAGAGGTGTTTCTGCCTTCTTTGGAATGTCACTGGCCTTCCCCACAGTAGTTGTAAGCGCCCCATCTCCCCTACTGGTTACCCCCAATTCAAGGGCAGAGCTCACAGTGTAGTCACTTTCTACTCCCCAGGATGCCCAGCACAGCCTGGATGGGTTTTAAGTCTGCAGATGCATGTGCTGGATGTTACATGTTCAGTGCTTAGGTATTAAGAGGCAGGCAGTCTGATCCTGCATTTTAAAATCTTGTGCGTGGTTTAGAGCAGTGTGCTGTTGAAAATGTATTGGAGGGCTTAATAAAAACTGGAAGATGGCTTTGATATCCAAAGTTGTGTCATTATTAAAAAGCTTTAAAAATTAGCATTTCCATGGGTAGGATATTTTTCTATCCATATTTTTGTCTCTTCATCAAGCCATCTGCTTGCATAATTTCATTTCAATTCCACAGACACCCACGGGTGGCCCTACTCTGGTATCCAAATCCTGGCTAGTCTTGCCCTAATTCTTCAGGAAACATCAAATGAGAAGCCTGAAGCTCTCCCTCATTTAATCATCATGACCATCTCTAAGATTCACTGTATTGTCTAAAGTGAGATGCCCAGGGACAAGGTGTGACCTGTTGTTAGGAGCTGGCAAGAGCCAGTCGGAACCCCGACCACTGCACCACTCTCTGTGGAGCCCACTCACTCTGCTCTCCTCACCTTGCCGGGGCCTCCAGGGCCTCAGCCTCTACCTGCGTGTAGGGTCCTAGGCTGCCTTCTCCCCTCACTGGGTTACTGTGACAGAATCTTTGAGCCTTGGAAATTCCTCCTGAAAGTTGCTATGGAAACTCACAGTGGAGGTGTTGGGTAGGATGTGGTGTGAAGCCTCCCGGCTGATGCAGGAAGCCTGGAGCAGGGCGCTGGCAGCTCCGCTTCAAGCAGCCCCAGTGTTTCTCACCCAACATGTGTGTCCCAGCGCGCGGAGGAGGCAGCCGCCCTGCTCCTTTGCTGTTTAACTCCAGCATGAACCTGGGGGAAGCGGAGAGCTCCTGGAGCCCAACCACTGTAAGAACTAGTGGAACTGCAGCCCTAGAAGCCAGACGTCAGGGTGGCAGAGATTAGACCAACAGCCAAAGATGGACAGAGCGCCAACTCCCCCCAGAGTGCCCATAGCGTATGCTCTCTCCCTTGGCAGGATGGTGTGTAGCAGGGAGGAGCTTGCCTCCCGCTGGGTTTTGGATGGTAATCTCCAGCACCCACATCCCTTCAGAGACCTCTGATTCTTGACGAGCAGCTATTTGGTTCCACCTGCTCCAAACTCAGTGAAGGCTTGCTGCAGCCAATGGCAGATCACCAGCCAGCTCAGTCTACCGAACTGAACCTTGTACGTGGAGACCACTGGCCTGAGTTCAAAGCCCAGCTCCAGCTCATTCCAGCTGTCTACTCAGTTTTCCCTTCTGCCATGGAGTCAGAGTGATGTCCAAGGTGGCGCTGAGGACTCAGGGGGATGACATGCATGGTCTTCAGCCTCACTGTTCAAGAGAGTTTACAGCTCACCCAGCCCAGGAGCTGTAGAGAGCAGGGAAGGCAGAGGTGTCCTCATCAACCACAGCTTCCTGGCAGACTCAGAACCTGCAGTTATGACACCAGTCTATGAGAACTGCACTGCCAAGGGGGCCCTGGGGTGGGCAGGGCCAGAAGCAGCCAGACGGGTACTCAAGGCACTTGATCCCACATGTTAACAAAGGACCAGATTTTCACAGGGTTGCCTGTGAAATTTTCTCTTTTCACACAGTTCTTAAAATAAATCTTGCTGAAGGGAGGATTTCACAGAGAAGTGACAGATATATCCTGTTCTACATAAGATGACTAATAGCCCACAAATGTTCCCAAGAAGCATAAGCCGGAGAATGTAGGAGACACAGAAGCCCTGATGACACAGGGGGCCTTATGGCCCGTGTGAGGAAGGGGTGGGCCACAGCAATCTAGTTTTGCCAACAAACAAAAATTACCCTAATCTGAACACATAGTGAATACCCACTGTGTCTGAGTCTCCACTGGGAATAAGGCAGGCTTGGAGATATAAATAAGGGATGGTCCCTTGTTCCTTGGGCATTATAGTACAATTAGGAGGTTAAGACACAAGCTAGTACAAAATTGGGCAGCCTGGTAAGAAATACTAAAAGAGATACAAAGTATGGGCTCCTGAAGACTGAAGGATTGATCTCTCTACTTTGATGGGTGGAGAGGGATATGGAGGTGGGGAAGAGGGAGAATAGGATAATCTGAAAGGGCTTCAGGGAAGTTGTGGGTTCCTGAGATTGAACAAATCAGTGGCAGTTGTCCTTCAGTGTTCATGGTCCGTTGGCTCCAAGAGCCCTGAAAATACCAAAATCTGTGAATTCTTAGATTACTTATATGAAATGGCACAGGCCATGTATACAGTTGGCCCTCCCTATCCACAGGTCTTGCATCCATGGATGCAAACTAACATTTCAACTCATGGTTGGTTGAATCCACAGATGATAAACCTGTGGAAATGGAGGTTCCACTATATATTTATAAGAACCCAGGAATTATGTAAAAGAAATATAAATCAAGTTTCAAGGAAAAGAAAGCCTGTCTGAACATTATTAGAGTGGATAAATGTATAACTGATTCACTTTGCTGTACACCTGAGACTGATACAACACTGTAAATCAACTATACACCAATAAATTTTTAAAATTAATTAATTTATTTTAACTGAAGGCTAATTACTTTAGAATATTGTGGTGGTTTTTGCCATACATTGACATGAATCAGCCATGGGTGTACATGTGTCCCCCATCCCGAAACCCCCTCCCACCTCTCTCCCCATCCCATCCCTCTGGGTTGTCCCAATGCACTGACTTTGAGTGCCCTGTTTCATGCATCGAACTTGGACTGGTCATCTACATTAAAAAATATATATATTGAAAATTGAAGTTAAAAGAGAAATTTGAAAAATAATGTGTTATGGGAGATTATGTAACTATGTTTTCAAGGCATATTTACTTATATCAGATGAAACTGGAGGGGCCCCAAAGAGCTTCCTATCTTTGAAAGTGATGCTCAAGGGGGAAATAAGAACTACTGGTAGAAAACAGAAGCTAAGTAGACTTGTGGTCTTTTTGAACATTCAGTGTGTTCCCCCAACTCAGACACAGATGACAGTATAAATGTGCTATTTCCTTTTTCTGTCTTAACTCATTTAAACAAAAATAATGATAATCCTACATTTATTGCGGAATTTTAACCTATGTGTGTATAATGTCATTGGTAATAGCACAAAGGAGAGGGGTAGAAATGGAGCTTTATTGGAAGAAAATATCTATATTTTACTGGGATTACATTAATATTGGTTTGAAAGTAGTTTTGATAAATTAAGATACATATTGTAATCTCTAGAGAACTACTAAGAAAATAACATCTAAAATATAGTAAAAACAGCAATGATAAAGGAATTAAAATGGTGAAATAGGAAGTATCTACTTAGTGCTTAAAAAAAAGTAAAGAAGCAACAGAGGAAATAAAAAAGTATGAGGCATAAAAATTAATTAGCAAAATGGCATACATAAGTACAATATATCAATAATTACATTAAATGTAAATGGATTGAACTCTCCAATTATGTCAAATATTTTCAAATTCAATTAAAAAAATAAGATCTAAGATACACAGTTTTGATCCAAAGGCATACGTAGGTTCAAAGCAAAAGAATAGAGAAAGATATACCATGTAAACAGTAGCCATAAGAGTGCTGGAGTGGTTGTACTAATATCAGACAGAATGAAACTAAGGCATATCAAAAATTTAGAAACCTACCAGGTTTACCAAATACCTATGGGGGAAAAATGATGCTAATCTTACACCTTTTCAGAGCACATAAGAAGTTATACAGGCAGACCTTGTTATATTGCACTTCACTTTTGTTGTACTTTGCAAATATTGTGTTTTGTTTTGAAATTGAAGGTTTATGGCAATCCTCCTCTAAGCAAGACTATTAACACCATTTTCCCCAACAGTATATGTTCACTTGGTATCTCTGTGTCACATTTTGGTAATTCTAGCGATATTTCAAACTTTTTTCATAACTATATTTGTTATCGGGCTCTGCAATCAGTGATCCTTCCTATTGTAATTGTTTGGGGCTCCATAAGCCACACCCATGTAAGACTGTTGTTGTGTGTTGAATTTAATGTTGTGTGAGTTCTGTCTGTTCCACCAACTGGCCACTCCCCATCCCTCTTTTTGTGTCTCCTTATTCCCTGAGACACAGTTTTAAAATTAGGCCAGTAAATAACACTTCAATGGCCTCAAAATGTTCAAGGAAAGGAAGAGGTGCATGTTTCACTCTAAATCAAAAACTAGAATTAATTCAGCTTAGTGATGAAGGCATGTCAAAAGCCAAGACAGGCAGAGAATTATGCCTCTTGTGCCAAACAGTTAGCCAAGTTATGAATACAGAGGTAACATTACTTAAAAAAATGCTGCTCCAGTAAACACACAGATGATAAGAAAGCCTAACTGCCTTATCACTGATATGGAGAAAGTACTAATGGTCTGGATAGAAGATCAAACCAGCCATGACATTCCCTTAAGTTACAGCTTAATCCAGAGCAAGGCCTTGCTGCTAAGTCGCTTCAGTCGTGTCCGACTCTGTGTGACACCATGGATGGCAGCCCACCAGGCTCCCCCATCCCTGGGATTCTCCAGGCAAGAACACTGGAGTGGGTTGCCATTTCCTTCTCCAATGCATGAAAGGGAAAAGGGAAAGCTAAGTCGCTCAGTTGTGTCCAACTCTTAGTGACCCTATGGGCTGCTGCCTACCAGAGCAAGGCCTTAATTCTCTTCAATTCTATGAAACGGGGCTATTGCAGCTGGTGATTTGAAGTTGAAGCCATTGTTTATTTTCCATCCTGAAAATCACAGGACCCTTAAGAATTATGCTTAATCTACTCTTATGCTCTCAGTGGAATAGCAAAGCCTAGATGACAGCATATCTGTTTACAACATGGTTTACTGAGTATTTTAAGTGCACTACTGAGGTGTTAGAATATAGAATGGATATATATATATATATGTATAACTGAGTCATTTGATTATATACCTGAAACTAACATAACATTCCAACCAGTCAATCCTAAAGGAAATCAGTCCTGAATATTCATTGGAAGGACTGATGCTGAAGCTGAAACTCCAATACTTTGGCCACCTGATTTGAAGAGTTGACTCATTGGAAAAGACTCTGATGCTGGGAAAGATTGAAGGCAGGAGGAGAAGGGGATGACAGAAGATGAGATAGCTGGATGGCATCACCGACTCTATGGACATGAGTTTGAGCAAACTCTGGGAGTTGGTGATGGACAGGGAAGCCTGGCGTGCTGCTGTCCATGGAGTCAAAAAAAGTAAGACATGAATGAGCACTGAACTGAACTGATTGAGACCTTTTCCTCAAAAATTAAAAAAGAAAGAAAGAAAGAAAGAAAGAAAAAGATTCCTTTCAAAACATTGCTGCTCATTGAGAGTGTCCCCCAAAACATTGAGAGTGTATCCAAGAGCTCTAATGAAGTTAATGCTGTTTTCATATCTGCTAACACAACATCCATTCTGCTGCCCATAGATCAAGGAGTAATTTTTATTTCAAGTCTTATTAATTAAGAAATATATATATATATATATTTTTAAGACTACAACTGCCATAGAAAATGATTCCTTATTTAGCTCTGCAAAGTTAATTGAAAAGGTTCTAGAAAGAATCCCCCCAACCTAGATGCCATTAGAGGCTTTCCCAGTGGCTCAGTGATGCAGCAATGTGGGAGATGCAGGAGATGCAGGTTCAATCCCTGGGTTGGGAAGATCCCCTAGAGGAGGCAATGGCAACCCACTCCAGTATTCTTGCCTGGAGAAGCCCATGGATGGAGGAGCCTGGAGGGCTGCAGTCCACAGAATCACAAAGAGACAGACACGGTTGAACAAACAGAGCATGCATGCACACACAGATGCCATTAAGGACATTTTCGATTATTAGAAAAGGTCAAAATATCAACATTAACAGAGGTTTGGAAGAAGTTGATTACAACCTTCATGGATGACTTTGAAGGGTCCAAGACTTCGCAGAAGAAGTACACATGTAGTGGAAACCATAAGAGAACTAGAAGTGGAGCCTGAAGATGTAACTGAATTGCTGCAATCTCACGACAAAACTTTAGCAATTGAGGAATTGCTTCTTATGGATAATCAAAGAAAGTAGTTTCTTGAGATAGAATCTGCTCCCAGTGAAGAAGCTGTGAAGACTGATGAAATGATACAAAGGAGTTAGAGTATTGCATACCCTTAGTTGATAAAGCAGTGACTGAGTTTGAAAGGATTGACGCCAAAATCCTACTGTGGGTAAAATGCTATCAGATAGCATTGCATATTACAGAAAAATTATTCATGAAAAGAAGAGTCAATTAATCAGGCAGACATCAATGTTGTCTTGTTTTAAGTAATTGGTGACTAACAATATTGTGTTAGTTTCAGGTATACAGCAAAATGATTCAGTTTTATATATATATATATAT
>SJYQ01002768.1:345470-365398 GCA_006410935.1 Redunca redunca | reverse complement strand
ATATTATGAGTGCATAATCTGTTGATATAATTCAAATACTAATAATATATACCTTGCCATTCCTTTGACAACAACAGAACCACATGAGGGGAGGTAAAGTGAAAGTTGCTTGTTGTGTCCAACTCTTTGTGACCCCATGGACCATACAGTTCATGGAATTCTCTAGGCCAGAATACTGAAGTGAACCCAGGTCTCCCGAATTTACAGGTGGATTCTTTACCAGCTGAGCCACAAGGGAAGTCTAAGAATACTGGAGTGGGTAGCCTATCCTGCCTCCAGTGGATCTTCCCAACCCAGGAATTGAACCAGGGTCTCCTGCATTGCAGGTAGATTCTTTACCAACTGAGCCATCAGGGAAGCCTGAGGGGAGGTAAGGGACCTCATTTTCTCCATGGCAGTCTGTCTTGGTTTCAGCCCTGTGATGCCTCATGGCTTTCCCAGGCTCCTGGCACCTGTGATGCTGAGTTCTTTCATGCTGAGGGTTGACGGCAGAGGAGCATCAGGTGCAGGCTGACCTAAAGGTCAGGTGGATGAGGGCGATTTCTGTGTGCAAAGGTGAAATCCTCAGTGTATAAGAAACTGCCATACATGAGACCAAGATGAGGTCTCCTTTACTTTTCCCTTTAATTTGCAATCTTCTGTTCTCATGATGCTTAATATTCTTGCTTCCTTTTTGTGCTATTTTGATATTTTTAAGTGAGTGTTATGAGCCAAAATATGTCCCCTCCTCAAATCCATATGCTGCAGTCCTAACTCCCAAAACTTTAGAATGTGACTTTACTTTGAAGAGAGAGTCTTTAAATGAGGCAGTTGAGTTAAACTCAGGTCATTAGATGAATTGTAACCCATTATGACTGGAATCCTTATAAGACATTGGGAACACAGACTTAGAAAGACAGGTGATGTGAGGACAAGGAGAAGACAGCAGTCTATAGGCCAAGGAGAGAGGTCTCGGCAGAAACCACCCCTGCAGATACCTTGATCTCAGACTTCCAGCCTCCAGACTGTGAAAAATTAATTTCTGTTGTTTAAATCCCAGTGTATTATAATTTGTTATAGTAATCTTAACAGTCTATTACAATGACCAAAATTAATTTACTGTTCCTGCAAATTCATAGAGACTGAACTCTGATTTATTAACTTAACTATTAATAATTATTTGATCATGATGCTAATCCAAAACGTACAAGTTCAGCTGTGTTTTGATCATGGATATAGCTGGATACCTACACAAGGATAATATCCAAACAACTAAAATAGGAGCCTAAAGTAAAGCAGAGTTGGCACCATGCTTTCTTGCACATCAGAAGGTGAAGGCTGAATCCCAGATCTGCTAACAGCTTACAGTGGACCTTGCCTAGGTCATTTTCTGCCCTAAACCTGAGGTTCCTCTGCAGAAATCTGAGGATGTTGAAGTTCCTCCTACTTCTGGCCATGTTGTGGTTCTAGATAAGAACTCTAGGGGAAAAATGGCCTTCAACTCTATTTTCTGGAACTTGCCATGGTTATTATCCTAACGTTCAAAGAGAAAATACTATTTCTTTAAGATCCATATTCTGGCACCGAGCACCTCATCTGGTTTTATGTTATCTGAATCTTGTATTATCTTGCTCACCCATAAGAACATATCTTCTTGAAAAGGAATGAGTGGACCTTATATTAGTTTGTATTTCCTCCTGCATCTGCACTCTTTGTATAATCATACTAGAAGTTTGACTAAGGAATTCCCTGGTGGTCCAGTGGCTAAGACTCCCAGCTCCCAGTACAGGGGGCCCAGGTTCAGTCCCTAGTCCAGGAATTAGATCCCACATGCCGCAACTAAGAATTCACATGCTTCAACTAAGAGTTCACATACCACAACTAAAAAAAAAAAAATATCCCGCATACTACAACTGAGGACCCCAAATGCCTCAAGGAACATAGAAGATGCCAAGTGCCCAGATAAGACCTGGCACAGCCAAATTTTTTTTTTTTTAAATAATGTAGGCCCTTTTTTGTAGGCTTAATTAACTAGCACGATAGGTAGGCTTAATTAATTAGCAAGATAAAAATTTGTGTGTGTGTGTGTGTACACACGCGTAGTGACAGCCTGATTCTCTCATGAAACGAAACACAGTTGAGTCAGGAAGGGAATTGGTGGCTAGTCAATCTGTGAGGTCTGAGGCCAGAGGGGTTCCAACAAGGCCATCTCACCCTCACCAATTCATCTCCCCTCTATTAACTTTACCTTCGGAATGTCTACTACAAGTATATAAATCATATACCCTACCTGAAGAAAATATTCAAACAAGAATTCCAAAGGAATAAAAAAGAAGAAAATAGACATTGTAAGAGAAAGGAAAGTAAGTCAAGAAAAACAAGTAACTTTGGGCCAGTAGATGAGCTTAAAGTTTTAGAAACCCTCCCCAGGCTGCTTGTCCTTTTCCCCACAGGTCCCCAGGACACAGGTCAGAGAAAGGAGCAGGACAGCTGGGCCAAGCTGGACCTCCCCTGAAAATAAGAGGAAGTTCCCTCCTGAACGTATCTAAAGATAAAATCAGCAAATCCCTATTTCTCAGAAAACATCAAATTAAAAAGGAGACTTTTCCAGGATTTGACAGAAAGCAAGCACACCCAACTCACAAGTTGCTGGGGTTTGGCCTTAAGGAACAGAAAACCCACCAGAACCTCTTGGGATGAACACCTGTGGTCAGGGCACAGGTGGGTCTTCCTGGTCCCCTCTTTGCCCCCAGACAGATTGGATGGAGAAGAGGTGGGAGCAGTCCAGCCACTGTTACAACACATTTAAGACCCCCATGCCAGCAGGAATTAAATCTGACTCCAGTGTTCCTTTGGCTTCAGCGGAAGAATGTCTGTTTGCAGAGCCAATGCCTCCAGATAGTGATGGCACAGGCCTGGAGGAAATGGCTCTTGACAACTAGCTCCCTGCTGACCTTCCCATGGCCTGCCCATCCCGAGCCTTTTAGACAACCAACTTCCTCAGGCAACCAGCCCACAGCTCAGCTCAACCTTGCTGTTCTTGTATCCCTGAGTCCTAGCCCAAGGGAGGGTGCTGGCTATCTGATCTAAGAGCCTGTTTGATTGTAGCATGCCCCCCAACATTAAGGAGACACCTGTGAGCACCAGAACCCCTCTGGGCACTGGAAGAGACTCCCATCCAGGGGCAGTTATGCTAAGAAGGTGGATCCAGCAGCCCCAGCTCATTCTTCTCTCGCCACAACGCTGTGCCTGCTGTTTCTACGTCCCTCCGCCACTTCATCACTGAAGCAACACCAAGTGAGTGCCTCACCCAGGGATCCAGCTTCTAATCCCAAGAAACGTCCTTTTCTCCCCAACTTGACTACTTTGACTGCACGGGACAGCCTGACACGCTGCCGCACATGTATGTGCACATGCCCAGCTTCTTCTGCCTGAAAGCACAACCATCGCAGCACACACTGTCCCCACCTTTATGTGTTCTTCAATATGGAGTACAGTATCTCAGCAGGTACCTTGGACCCAGGTAAATGTTGAGTCATGACCTGTTTGTTGTGTGTCCAAGGAGAGGCAAGGTGGGACAGCTCTGCAGGACATCCTGGGAAATCCAGCCCTTCCTTCCAGTGCTTTATTTGAAGTCAAGGTGCAAATGGGTTCCCAACCCAAAGCACAGGTCAGTCCCCGCCGCCCTGGAACCCAGGACTAGACCCCTGTGGTCCAAGCCAGGTTGCCTTACTGCTGCTCACTGATTCCTTTTACAATCCTAAATGTTGCCTTCTCAATTACAAGTGCCTTGAAGGGAAGGCCTGAGACACACACTACAAAGATTACCATGTTTGTGTTTAATCAGTATTTGGTGATTCAGTTCTTGATTTGTTTTTTTTCAGGGGATGTTTGTCTGAATGACCTGTTGCAAGAGCAGCAAAATTCTGCCTGGAAATGAGAGGGTCCACAGAAAACAGCAAAAGTCAGGTCACCTTCTGCTGTTTTCTGTTTCATGCACTCTGCTACAACAAAGTCAACATTTCATCTCTAGCCAGTGTCACAGGGGAGCTACTGTTACCAACCCATTTGCCTGTGAGTAAACTGAGGTGCGGAGAGTAAGAAATTTCTTCAAAGTCAAGCCAGCACCCTCATTCTTGGCCACTTGGCGCTATTTCCTACTTCGTGATCAACCATGTTCCAGGCTCAGAGCTGGCACAGGCAGGACAGAGGACAGCGGGTCTGGAGGGCTCCTCCACGGCTCTCTAACTTCCCCAGGAAGTGAGGGGCTGAGGGGTTCTATGCCTCTAACCTACTCTTGTAAGTGTGCAGGGAATCTCCAGTTAGCGGTCAGTCCAGGAAAGATGTGAAATGCTGTTTGCTGAACTCAAGGTGCCACAAGGGAGACTCAGCTAAGCTGAGGGCCAATAGAATGGATTCCTCTCCTTGGAACTAAGGGGTGAAGCCTCTTTCTGACAGCCAGCACCAACTTGCCAGCTGTGGGGGTGGCTGCCAGGAAAGTGGATGCCCCGGGCCCAGCCAAGCCTTCAGATGATGCATTCCCAGATGACAGCCTGAATGCAACCCTGTGGGGCTCCTGAGCTGGGGACACCCAGTTAAGCATACCCAGATCCTTACCCAGAGCAACAGTGTGAGATGATAAATGTTTGTTGTCTTTAGCTGCTAAATGCGGGGAAAACTTGTTACACAGAAATAGACAACTATTAACATTATGTATTTGCATGGATTGTCTCCTGTATTCGATTTTATTTTCTAATTAATTATTTATTTTTGGCTACTCTCGGTCTTCTTTGCTGCATGCAGGCTTTCTCTAGTTGTGGCTTCTCATTGAGGTGGCCTCTTATTGCAGAACATGAGCTCTAAGCGTGAGGGCTCAACAGTTGCAGCTTTTGGGCTCTAGAGCACAGGCTCAGTAGCTGTGGCACAGAGCTTAATTGGCCCTGCAGCATGTGGAATCTTCCCCAACCAGGGATCAAACCCATGTCCCTTGCATTGGCAGGCAGATTCAACCGCTGGGCCACCAGGAAGTCCTGTATTAGATTTTAGATTCCTTAAAATGATGATTCAGATTTATCACATTGTATCTGGGACAAGGCCTCAATCCTGATAGGTATTCCAGAAATGTTCATTGCATCCATTAATGAATCAGTGGATTTCTGGTCAACTTCAGGGCTCATTTGTCACACATTTTTTAAAGAATCTCATCAAAGTCTGGCATCAAGCTGGGTTCTAGGTCTAGTTGGGGGCCCAGAGGCCAACTCTGAGATGAACTATGAGCATGTGCAGAGTCATCCCAACTGAGACTCCCCACTCTCCACCAGCCTCTTTGGTCAAGGCTGCCAAGAAGCTCAGATAGTAGTTGAAAAAAAACCCCATAATTATAATGAAATATTAGACAGAAATAATAGAACTAAGTTGCTAGAGCCAGGAGTGCCCTCACTGCCTGTGGCAGGTAGGGGGACATGAAAGTCTTCAAAGGGGTGACACAGGAACCACTGCTGCACAGGGATTGAGAATTTGCCCTGAAGACAGATGGGGAGGGGTGCCAGAAGGGAGCAGTGTGTGCGACAGCATGGGTGCATGAGATGCACTGTGTGTCAGAGGATGAAATGCCCACTTGTACCTTGGGTCTCAGTCGGGGGAGGGGGGTGCCAGCAGGAGAGGATATGCCTGCAAGTGAGGCCAGGTTACCTGCGGAAGGGTTTCCTGGTGGCAGGAGTGCCACCACAGCTGGCAATTTGAACCTTCTTTGTGGATTAAAGTCTATATTCCTGACATTCCCAAATTTCCCAGGATTCCCAATTGTCCCCCAATTCCCTACATTATCAGCACTCCCAACATTCCCCAAATTCCCAATAGACACTCCCAACTTTCCTAACTATCTGAACCCTTCCAGGAAGCATCATGTACCAGATGAGATCCTGACCTCTGAAGGTGAATAGACCAGGGGCCAGGCCCTGCTGGGATGAGCAAGAATTGGAGGTTTTCCTGTTGCTTCTGTGACTGCCAGGCAACTGAAACCCTTGCCTATATTTGGAGGTTGTTAGAGGGCAGACATGGAGAAGGCAATGGCACCCCACTCCAGTACTCTTGAGTGGAAAATGATATGGATGGAGGAGCCCAGTAGGCTGCAGTCCATGGGGTCTCTAAGAGTCGGATATGACTGAGTGACTTCACTTTCACTTTTTACTTTCATGCATTGGAGAAGGAAATGGCAACCCACTCCAGTGTTCTTACCTGGAGAACGCCGGGGATGAGGGAGCCTGGTGGGCTGCCGTCTATGGGGTTGCACAGAGTCGGACACGACTGAAGTGACTTAGCAGTAGCAGCAGAGGGCAGACACACTGAAACTATAATCACAGAAAATTAGCCAATCTGATCACAGAGACCACAGCTTTGTCTAACTCAGTGAAACTAAGCCATGCCGTGTGGGCCCACCCAGGGTGGGCGGGTCATGGTGGAGAGGTCTGACAGAATATGGTCCACTGGAGAAGGGAATGGCAAACCACTTCAGTATTCTTGCCTTGAGAACCCCATGAACAGTATGAAAAAGCAAAATGATAGGATACTGAAAGAGGAACTCCCCAGGTCAGTAGGTGCCCAATATGCTACTGGAGATCAGTGGAGAAATAACTCCAAAAAGAATGAAGGGATGAAGCCAAAGCAAAAACAATACCCAGCTGTGGATGTGACTGGTGATAGAAGCAAGGTCCGATGCTGTAAAGAGCAATATTGCATAGGAACCTGGAATGTCAGGTCCATGAATCAAGACAAATTGGAAATGGTCAAACAGGAGATGGCAAGAGTGAACGTCAACATTCTAGGAATCAGTGAACTAAAAGGATTGCAATGGCTGAATTTAACTCAGATAACCATTATATCTACTACTGCGGCAGGAATCCCTCAGAAGAAACGGAGTAGCCATCATGGACAACAAGAGTCCGAAATGCAGTACTTGGATACAATCTCAAAAACGACAGAATGATCTCTGTTCATTTACAAGGCAAACCATTCAATATCACAGTAATCCAAGCCTATGCCCCAACCAGTAACATTGAAGAAGCTGACGTTGAATGGTTCTATGAAGACCTATAAGACCTTTTAGAACTAACACCCAAAAAACATGTCCTTTTCATTATAGGGGACTGGAATGCAAAAGCAGGAAGTCAAGAAACACCTGGAGTAACAGGCAAATTTGGCCTTGGAATGCAGAATGAAGCAGGGCAAAGGCTAATAGAGTTTTGCCAAGAGAATGCACTGGTCATAACAAACATCCTCTTCCAACAACACAAGAGAAGACTCTACACATGGACATCACCAGATGGTCAACACCGAAATCAGACTGATTATATTCTTTGCAGCCAAAGATGGAGAAGCTCTATACAGTCAGCAAAAACAAGACCAGGAGCTGACTGTGGCTCAGATCATGAACTCCTCATTGACAAATTCAGACTTAAATTGAAGAAAGTAGGGAAAACCGCTAGACCATTCAGGTTTGACCTAAATCAAATCCCTTATGATTATACAGTGGAAGTGAGAAATAGATTTAAGGGTCTAGATCTGATAGATAGAGTGCCTGATGAACTATGGACGGGGGTTCATGACATTATACAGAAGACAAGGATTAAGACCATCCACATGAAAAAGAAATGCAAAAAAGCAAAATGGCTGTCTGGGGAGGCCTTACAAATAGCTGTGAAAAGAAGAGAAGTGAAAAGCAAAGGAGAAAAGGAAAGATATAAGCATCTGAATGCAGAGTTCCAAAGAATAGCAAGAAGAGATAAGAAAGCCTTCTTCAGCGATCAATGCAAAGAAATAGAGGAAAAC
Organism: Redunca redunca; assembly: GCA_006410935.1. Taxonomy (NCBI): domain Eukaryota; kingdom Metazoa; phylum Chordata; class Mammalia; order Artiodactyla; family Bovidae; genus Redunca; species Redunca redunca. Next base: position 357,592 of record SJYQ01002768.1, on the reverse strand, counting down.
AACAGAATGGGAAAGACTAGAGATCTCTTCAAGAAAATTAGAGATACCAAGGGAACATTTCATGCAAAGATGGGCTCGATAAAGGACAGAAATGGTATGGACCTAACAGAAGCAGAAGATATTAAGAAGAGGTGGCAAGAATACACAGAAGAACTGTACAAAAAAGATCTTCATGACCCAGATAATCACGATGGTGTGATCACTCATCTAGAGCCAGACATCCTGGAATGTGAAGTCAAGTGGGCCTTAGAAAGCATCACTACGAACAAAGCTAGTGGAGGTGATGGAATTCCAGTTGAGCTATTTCAAATCCTGAAAGATGATGCTGTGAAAGTGCTGCACTCAATATGCCAGCAAATTTGGAAAACTCAGCAGTGGCCACAGGACTGGAAAAGGTCAGTTTTCATTCCAATTCCAAAGAAAGACAATGCCAAAGAATGCTCAAACTACCGCACAATTGCACTCATCTCACATGCTAGTAAAGTAATGCTCAAAATTCTCCAAGCCAGGCTTCAGCAATACATGAACTATGAACTTCCTTATGTTCAAGCTGGTTTTAGAAAAGGCAGAGGAACCAGAGATCAAATTGCCAACATCTGCTGGATCATGGAAAAAGCAAGAGAGTTCCAGAAAAACATCTATTTCTGCTTGATTGACTATGCCAAAGCCTTTGACTCTGTGCATCACAATAAACTGTGGAAAATTCTGAAAGAGATGGGAATACTGAATAGCAGACCACCTAACCTGCCTCTTGAAAGATCTGTATGCAGGTCAGGAAGGCAACAGTTAGAACAGGACATGGAACAACAGACTGGTTCCAAATAGGAAAAGGAGTATGTCAAGGCTGTATATTGTCACCCTGCTTATTTAACTTATATGCAGAGTACATCATGAGAAACGCTGGACTGGAAGAAACACAATCTGGAATCAAGATTGCCGGGAGAAATATCAATAACCTCAGAGATGCAGATGACACCACACTTATGGCAGAAAGTGAAGAGGAATTCAAAAGCCTCTTGATGAAAGTGAAAGTGGAGAGTGAAAAAGTTGGCTTAAAGCTCAACATTCAGAAAACGAAGATCATGGCATCCGGTCCCATCACTTCATGGGAAATAGATGGGGAAACAGTGGAAACAGTGGCAGACTTTATTTTTTTGGGCTCCAAAATCACTGCAGATGGTGACTACAGCCATGAAATTAAAAGACGCTTACTCCTTGGAAGGGAAGTTATGACCAACCTAGATAGTATATTCAAAAGCAGAGATATTGCCAACAAAGGTCCATCTAGTCAAGGCTATGGTTTTTCCAGTGGTCGTGTATGGATGTGAGAGTTGGACTGTGAAGAAAGCTGAGCGCCGAAGAATTGATGCTTTTGAACTGTGGTGTTGGAGAAGACTCTTGAGAGTCCCTTGGACTGCAAGGAGATACAACCAGTCCATTCTAAAGGAGATCAGTCCTGGGATTTCTTTGGAAGGACTGATGCTAAAGCTGAAACTCCAATACTTTGGCCACCTCATGTGAAGAGTTAACTCATTTAAAAAGACCCTGATGCTGGGAGGGATTGGGGGCAGGAGGAGAAGGGGACGACAGAGGATGAGATGGCTGGATGGCATCACCGACTTGATAGACATGAGTTTGAGTGAACTCCGGGAGTTGGTGATGGACAGGGAGGCCTGGCGTGCTGCGATTCATGGGGTCGCAAAGAGTCGGACACAACTGAGCAATTGAACTGAATTGATAGAATATTTGTATCCCAGAAAAATTCATATATTGAAGCCCGAACCCCCAAAAGAATGGTTTTAGGAGATGTGTGTTTGAGAGGTAATTAGGTTTAGATGAGGTTCCGAGGGTGGGATCCCCATAATGGTATTAGTGCCCTTATAGGAAGAGACACATTATAGACACCTTACCAGAAGCTTATGAAGACACAGGGAGAAGGTGGTGTCTGCAAGCCAGAAAGCAGGTCCTCACTAGAACCTGACCACGCTGGCACCCTGGCCTTGGCCTTCCAGCTTCCAGAGTGTGAGAAATAAATGTCTGGTATTTAAGGCACCCAGTGTATCATACTTTGTTGTGACACTCTAAGCTGACCAAGACAGATACTCTGCTTGTAGAGGAAGGTATTTGTCTTCAATTATAAAAGCCAAGAAAGTTCAGATAGTCTTGTTCTACAACCCCCAGAAACTGGAACAGAGGCTGTGGCCTGGGCCAGGCCCACAGCATATGGGTCTGCAGAGAACATAAAGTTCTCTGTTGGGAAAGTTCAGAGGTGACACTGACACCTGGGCACCGGAAACATAATCATCCCTCTCTGCTAGAGAGGGGACAACTAGGGGTCAGGTAATAAAGGGAGACCTCGTCCAGGCCTTGTGGGTGATGTCCAGGATTTATGTGTTTAAGACATACAAAGTGGCTAGTACACCATCATCATTCAATCCATGCCCAGTATTGATTTTTGCAGTCTTTATTAATGAGCTTCTTAAAAGGGATCCCTTCTCTTATAGGGCAGGTGGCTTTGCTCTAATCCAGTTCTTAACTAAGATCTGCTTTCACAGAACTTTCTTTCTGGGCCTCCATACTCACGCTAAGCTGCACATCAAAGAGACTGAACTGCTGTTATCAATTTCTTTAGATGAGCCCTTTTCTTATCTGGAGTTTTACTGGTACAGAAGAAAATTGCTCTCAACATTATTATTGTGATTTGAGAGTCTATTTATCTACTATTTTCATTTTTGTTTTTGTCCTAGGAACAAAAAATGTTGGCAATTTTTCGTGCCTTTGTTTTTTTTTTTGTTTTTTTTTTTTTAGTTTTCAGAGCAGTAAAAGATTCATTCAATAATGACATTTATAATTTTTCAACTACAGGTAGGATTATATATATTTGTTCTTCAAAGCCTTGGCAATAAAGCTTTTGTCCAACTATACTCTGATTTTTATGTGCTTAAATTTTGCTCTAGAGAATAAATAAAATGAAATAGCAGGGCATGAATCTCTAAGTTTTTTTTTTTTTTAATGGAGCTTTTTGTTTATATAACATAATTTTTTCTAAGTATCCTTACATGGGAGAAATGAAATTTCAGGCAATTCAGGTCTCCCCTTGCCACACACACCACACACACCACACACACACATACACACACACACATACAATATATCACATCACATATCATGTATTACATGATAATCAGTGAATATTACATGAATTATTACTCATAATAATTCAGTGAGTCACCTGCCTTCTGACCATCTCCACCTGCCCTCCCTGCCAGGCTCTCCAGGGAGTTGCCCTGGGCCTGTGGCTCAAGCCCCATGATTCATTTCCCTTTTTCTTCTCAGGTAAATGTCTTTATAAATATCTTTATAAATATCTTTATAAAGATATTCATCCCTCCTGCCAGCCCAGGAAAATTCAATCTACTCTTCAGACTGAGAGAAACTGACTCAAAATGAGCATGCATTGTCTCTCAGGGCCCAACTTTTGAAACTCAAGATGTTTGCATCTCAGATTCCTGTTTCAGATTTGAATTTCCGGAAGACCAGTTTAGAGACAATAAAGCTATGTTGTGAAATGCAGGCTCTCACTCTGCTGTGTGTGGTACATACAATACACACCAGCTGGTGCCCCACAGTGGTGGGGGCCAGTTAAGATCAAAGTATGCCTGGAACTATCACGCACAAAGAATCTAGTTTCTCTGTCAAAATAGTACCCCACTGCAGATGTAAATATTTGAATGTCATCCAGATAGGGCCTTTTGCATCCATCAGATTCTTTGGGGACACTAATGATGACTGAATTATGAATTGTGGGAAATCACAAGCTAGGATACTTTGGGAGACCGGGCTTCATCAGAGACCATTGGAGCAGCCTGTGATGTGCCCTCAGGGAGATGACGTGGTCAGTCCCCACTGCTCCATGCTGTGACATGAGAGTTCCCCTGGGAGCAGGGGTATGGGGCTCTGTATGAAGGGAAACAGGTGGTGGGGGAGCTGGGAAAATCTGGTTTTGGGATTTAATCACACAGCATGGGTGACTCCTTATGCTGCCACAACATAGAGGAGGAAGCAAACAGGCACAGTGGAATGTGAAGGGTATTTCTTGAGAGGCCCGTTTCTCTAGACACTCTCAAAACAGGACTGCCAGAGGCTAGCGGGGACAGCACTGGGATTGAAGGCTGGTGTACCTAGACCCAGGTCTTCTCAGCCTACTCACTTGGCTCACAGTATACACAGCCCCCAGCCTTCCAACTCCCTTCAAATGAGGTTGTCAAGATGGACTCTCTCTCTCTCCTAATTCATTCAACCAGAAGCCTTTCCAGTTTAACTGCTCCTGCTCCAGGCTAGGGCTGTATCTCCATCATGGAGGTTGTAGACTTCCCTTGCTTCACTTAAGGGATGAATACAGTAGACTGCATCTGAGGTTGGGTATGTTTTGGGCTCAGCCCTCAAATCACACACCAGAGCTATTCTGTGCTCTTTCAGGCTGGTCCTGAACAGCCAAAGTCACCATGCTGCTCCCTGTGGGAGGAAGGGAGAAATGTGGAAAGTGGGTGCTGATAAGTCAGGGCTGAAAGTGACCTGGGTTCAGAGTCTGATGTGTGGAAGGTGTCTATAGGAAGAAGAAAAGTGGGGGTGAAATCATGGAATTTGGAAGATATTCCAAGCACTTAAAGACAAACAAAAACCTGGTTCATGGTTTGAAAAGTGAGTTTTCAGGGACACCACATCCTCCCTTCTCTGGGGCACTATACTTGGCCTTCTGTGTCACCCATGATCTGGTTCTCATAAAGCAATCATGGTTCTCACCAAGCCATCATGTCTGTCCTGCAGGGTTTCCCCAGCTTGTGAGAATCCAGGCCTCTGCACCTGGGCTCAAGGGCACCTTTAGGGACAATATCCACATTGATTCCTATGGCAGGAAACATCACTTTCAGAAGCCCTACTCTGTACTCACCTATCCTGGAGAACCCTGGGCCATCACTCACTGTTCAGTAAGGACCCTCTGGGGAAGGTGAGAAAAAAGGTCTCCAGATACAGTTACCAAAATGTACCTGGAGTCTGGAGGGATGGTTGAATTGCTAGGTTTTAACAAGATGTTGGCATTTGTTCTGTGTAGTCAAGGGATCAACCCACAGAACGCTAGATTTGGGAAGGACTACAGAAATCTGAGAGGAAGGCATGGCAACCCACTCCAGTATTCTTGCTTAGAGAATCCCCATGGACAGAGGAGCCTGGTGGGCTACAGTCCAGAGAGTCACAAAGAGTCGAACATGACTGAAGTGACTTAGTATGCATACATAGAAATCTGAAACTCTTTCTTGTTGCTGAGGACTGTATCCATCAGCTTGAGATTTCATAATAAAGCACCACAGACTTGTGGCTTAAATGACAGGTATTTATTCCTTCACAGTCTGAAGCTGGGAATGCAAGGTCAAGATGTCAGTAGAGTTGGCTTCTCCTGAGGCCTTTCTCCTTGGCGGCCTCACTGTGTCCTCATGTCGCCTTTTCTCTCTGTGTCCATCATTGCTGTTTCTTCCTTGTCTTGTAAGGATACCAGTCACATTGGATGAGAGCCCCACCCCGTGACTTCATTTAACTTAGTTACATCTATAATGGTCCTATATCCAAATATAACCAATTTGGGGGTTAAAGGCTCAACACAGCAATTTGGGGGACACAATGCAGTTTATAACAACAATCCATTCTCTTCTGCATGACCTGGAACAAGAAAATATTATAGTATCTGCTGGATCCAAAATAATCAAGGGTAAGAGTGGAATGAGTTAGTGCACTGAAAAATATTTCACTTGTCTGAGTCTGTATTTCTTCTTGGAAAACAGGAAAACTGATATATATATATCTACACACATATATGTATGCATGTATATATATATGCTGTAAGGATGGGAGTGTTGGAAATGTTTGCAAGATGAGTACTTAATAAAGAGTGCCTATCCTTGTGAACCACTAGCATCGTTCTGGACACTCCATGGAGCTCCAAGGTCCAGTGACGCCCTCGGCCCCCTCTGAGAAGCATTTATCTGGAAGGTTGCTGCACATAGTGCTATGTGACCGAGCAACACCCAGCGTGGCACCTGGGCCAGACTCACACAGGGCTTGACTCATGCCACCTGTCCTGTGGGAACATTATGTGAACTTTCCGTGGGATGCTGAATGAACACCTGACTTCCCTTGAGGACCGGATCTGCTGCTGGGAGCACATTCTCTGCTTCACTACGTCTGTCTATATTCTTACATGAACTTTCTCACTTGAAGTCTCTGGGATAAGATATTTTTTTACCATACAGCCTGGAAAAAATTTTTAATTAGAAATAGATAAATAGATGATATAGATAGATAGATAATGGATAGACAGATGATAGATCATCTTCCATAACAATAAACAGGGTTCATAAAGTACTTAAAGTTGCAAACTAGAACAAGGATTTTATGGAACTACTTTGAAATTCTTATCACTAGGGGGATGTTCTACCAGGATCTGGGGTCAAAAAAAGGGCTGGGGAAGGAGGGCAAGCAGCAGCAGGGAAGCTGAAGTGACTGATCACAATGACAAAGGAGGCCACACAGTGGGGCAGGGAGAAATATCTCTGAAAATAAAGATAGCTAGCTTCCTGACCTCAGAGAAGGCAACGGCACCCCACTCCAGTACTCTTGCCTGGAAAATCTCATGGATGGAGGGGCCTGGTAGGCTGCAGTCCATGGGGTTGTGAAGTTGGACACAACCGAGCAACTTCACTTTCACTTTTCACTTTCACGCACTGGAGAAGGAAATGGAAACCCACTCCAGTGTTCTTGCCTGGAGAATCCCAGGGACGGGGGACCTTGGTGGGCTGCTGTCTATGGGGTCGCACGGAGTCGGACATGACTGAAGCGACTTAGCAACAGCAGCAGCAGCTTCCTGACAAAATGGAATAACAGGATTTAAATTTACTCAAACTGGACACAACTGGCTTTTTAAAAAGACAAAATAAATGGAACAATGGTGTTTTGCCACTGGACATTAGGCAGCAAAGGAAAGTAAACCTGAGAGCTGAAAAAACAGAAGCAAGACTGACAACTGTCTTGAGTTTCCAGACTGTAATATGATGAGGTGGAACCCAGAGCCCAGAAGAGTCTTTGAATGGAGGAGGCAGAACTGAGACCCCAGGAGAACAAGGATAGAGCGCTCCACGTGTGAGGCGGGCTGAGTGGTCAGCAGAGGAAGACTGAAGCACGCATGTAAAGACATTCACTGGAGGCTGAAGAACACACTTCCTGAAAGGAACAGAGAGAAAAGGGCTTGGCACTCACACAGGCCAAAAATCACAATTATTCCCACTGCCAGGCTGGTGCGTAATTTATGGGGCACTGGGTCGTTTCCTAGGAAAGAGTCTTGCCTCACTGGTGGGCAATACTTAGCCCTGTACTATTAGGTCCTATCTAGCAAATAGTAAAAGCAGAACCCTAAGGATGAAACCGTTTCCACAAACACGTTACCCAACCAAACTTGGGTCCACTTGCCTGCGCACAATGAAGCCAGCCAGTAGACTATTAGCAGACTGACACCAGGCCGTGGTGAAGGAAAGTGCAACATTTATTGCAGGAACCAAGCAAGGATTCAAGGCAGCTAGCTAGTGCCTTAAAGACTAAACTTCCCAGGGGCTTTCAGGGAACGGTCTTTAAAGACAAGGTGAGCAAGGGGGCTTGTGGGATGTGTTATCAGCTCATGGAAATTCTTCTGATTGACTGATGGTGAGGTAATTGGGAGTCAACACCATCAACCTTCTGGTTCCAGCTGGTCTGGGGTCTACAATGTGCTTGTGGGCAGCATATAGTTAACTTCTTCCACCTGGTAGGGGTTTTAGGATCTGCCAAACAGCTCAGAGGACATGACTTAGAAAACCATCTATAGACCTTGAGGAAGAACCAAAGTATTGCTGAATGGCTAAACTATTATTGTTTTATCTTGTATGACTGTTTTCTGTTCATTTCCTCACTTCTGATTAAATTTACTCTTTGGAAATCAAGGAAAGCCTAGGAGGCTACATTTTTCAACAAATAAGAGGCAGGTGGAGGACATGGTCCGGGGTAGGGGGTGTCTGTTCTGGAAAGGCCCCAAAGGGTTCTGCTCAGTTACAAATGGAGCTTAAGAATATTTATATGAATACAAAAGTCAAGAACTCAACAAGATAAAATTCACAGTGCAAGACAGCCAATCAAAACCCACCAGACATGCAAAGAGCAAGAAAATACAATCTGGAATGAGAGGAAAAAAAAAAAAAAAAAAAACCCAAACTGATAAAGGTGTTAGAACTGGCAGAAAAGAACATTACAATTGTGGTTACAACTCTATTGTAGATCTTTAAAAGAGTTAAATAGTTAAATATGAGTGAAATAAAGCTTTCAGAAATGATAACTTCAAGTCTGAGGTGAAAAATGAAATATGCTGGATGGCAGTAAGGGCATGCTAGGCATTGCAGAATAAACAGAGTTACAAGTATGACGACATTAGCAATAGAAACTATTCAAGAAAAAATACATACAGAAGAAAAAGTATACAATAAATGAATGAAAAGAGCATTTGTGAAAGGCAGAAGAAACTTGAAGTCATATAGCATAAGTGTAATTGGTATTCATAAAAGGGGCATGGCAGAAAATGTAACTGAAGAAATAATGGCCTAGAACATTCCAAATTTGATGAAAATTACAAGCCCAAAGACCAAAGCAATTGAACAAACTCTGAACACAAGACATATGAAAAAATTATACCAAGATATCCTTGGAAGAAAAGCTATGATAAACCTAGACAGAGTATTAAAAAGCAGACATTACTTTGCTGATAAAGGTCCATATAGTTTTTTTTAGTAGTAATGTATGGATATGAGAGTTGGACCATAAAGAAGGCTGAGGGCCAAATAACTGATGCTTTCGAACTGTGGTGCTGAGGAAAACTCTTGAGAGTCCCTTGAACAGCAAGGAGATCAAACCAGTCAATCCCAAAGGAAGTCAACCCTGATATTCATTCAAAGAACTGATGATGAAGCTGAGGCTCTAATACTTTGGCCACTTGATGTGAAGAGCTGACTCAACGAAAAAGACCCTGATGCTGGGAAAGACTGAGGGCAAGGGGAGAAGGGGGAGACAGAGGATGAGATGGTTGGATGGCATCACTGAGTCAATGGACCTGAGTTTGAGCAAACTTTGGGAGACAGTAAAGAATAGGGAAGTTTGGGGAGAAGGCAATGGCACCCCACTCCAGTACTCTTGCCTGGAAAATCCCATGGATGGAGGAGCCTCGAAGGCTGCAGTCCATGGGGTCGCTGAGGGTCAGACACAACTGAGCGACTTCACTTTCACGCATTGGAGAAGGAAATGGCAACCCACTCCAGTGTTCTTGCCTGGAGAATCCCAGGGATGGGGGAGCCTGGTGGGCTGCTGTCTATGGGGTTGCACAGAGTCGGACACAACTGAAGTGACTTAGCAGGGAAGTTTGGTGTGCTGCATTTCATGGGGTCATAAAGTCGAACAAGACTGTGACTGAAAACTGACAACAATACTACAATCAGATTGCTCAAAACACTTGATTAAGAGAAAATCTTTTATATAGCCAAGAGAAACACTCATTATATACACAGGAACAAAAATAAGGAAGACAGCAAATTTCTCATTTAAAAAAAGATGAAGACAGGAAAGAGGGTGGAATAAGATCTTTAAAACTCTGGCTGAAAAAACTGTTAACCTAGAATCCTATATGTGGAGGAAATACATTTCAAAAATTAAGACAAATAAAGACATTTTCAGACACACAAAGACAAAATAATTACCACACAACAAGAAATGCTCATGGAAGTTCATCAGACAGAAGAAAGATAGAAAGAAGGGTCTATACAAAGGAATGAAAGGACTAGAAGTGGTAACTACCTTGGGTAAACATACAAAGCTATTTCTAAGTATCTAAATCTTTTCAAAAGAAAATTGTTTAAACAATAGTAATAGCAATATAGTATGTAGCTTATAGGGCTTCCCAGGTGGTGTTATTGGTAAAGAACCCGCTTGCCAATGCAGGAGATGTGAAAGACCTGGGTTCAGTCCCTGGGTTGGGGAGATCCCCTGAAGGAGGGTAGAGCAACCACTCCAGTATTCTCGCCTAGAGAATCCCACGGACAGAGGAGCCTGGCAGGCTATTGTCCATGCAGTCGCAAAGAATCAGACAGAACTGAGTACACACATATACCCATGCACATGAGCAACTTTATATAAATAACTGACAAGTTAGATGAAATGGACAAACTAGAAAACACACTCAAGAAGAAATAGATAACATGAAGTGTCCTCTATCTATCAAATAAATTAAAATATACTTAAAATCCTTAAAAAAACAATACCTTGTAGACCCAAGCATCTTCACTGAGGAATTTAACCAAAAAAGAATACTCATTCTGCACAAACTCTTACACAAAGTTGAAGAGGAGGGAATATTTCCCAATTTATTTATGACACCAAAATTACTCTAATACCAAAAATAAGTAAAGACATTACAAGAAAACAACTATAAGGATTAATGTTTTGAACATACAAACAATTCTTGACAAAGTACAAGCAAACTGAGCATAGCATATAAAAGAAATCAGATGGGCGACCAATTAATTAATACACCATTGATTCTAGTCACTCCACAGCTAGGCACTTATTTACCCAACAGTAGTCAAAGCGTTCGATTTGGGTTTGATCCCTGGGTCAGGAAGATCTCCTGGAGCAGGAAATGGCATACCACTGCAATATTCCTACTTGGAAAATTCCATGGGCAGAGGAGCCTGGCAGGCTACAGTCAATGGGGCTGCAAAGAGTCAGACACGACTGGGACACTGAGGACACAGAGAAAGCATTAAATCCATATAAAAACCTATACAGGGATGTGTATCACAGCTATGTTTATGACAGCCAAAACCTGTAAACATCCCAGATCTTCACCAATAACTGAATAGAGAGACACTGAGGTACTGATAAAATGGAATACTACACAGCAACAAAAGGGAGGAATTAATGATACATTCAGTGACATAAATGAATCTCAAAGTAATTGTGCCAAGTGAAATGACAGTTTTATTTAAATTCCACAAGATACAAACTAATTATAGTGACAACGGATCAGTGGTTGTCTATGGATGGGGGCAGACTGGGGAGACGTGTGAGGAGTGGTTACAAAGGGACATGGAGAATTTTGGGAGATGTCACATATATTTATTATCTTGATTATGAGATGTATTCATCTGGTAAAACATCTCTAATTGTAAAACTTGTGTCCACCTTATTAAATGTCTATTATACCTTCAATAAAGCTATTTGATAAAGAAAATAATAATCAGTTCAGTTCAGTCGCTCAGTCGTGTCCGACTCTTTGCGACCCCATGAATCGCAGCACGCCAGGCTTCCCTGTCCATCACCATCTCCCGGAGCTCACTCAGACTCACGTCCATCGAGTCCATGATGCCATCCAGCCATCTCATCCTCTGTCGTCCCCTTCTCCTCCTGCCCCCAATCTCTCCCAGCATCAGAGTCTTTTCCAATGAGTCAGCGCTTCGCATGAGGTGTCCAAAGTACTGGAGTTTCAGCTTTAGCATCATTCCTTTCAAAGAAATCCCAGGGTTGATCTCCTTCAGAATGGACTGGTTGGATCTCCTTGCAGTCCAAGGGACCCTCAAGAGTCTTCTGCAACACCGCAGTTCAAAAGCGTCAATTCTTCAGTGCTCAGCCTTCTTCACAGTCCAACTCTCACATCCATACATGACCACAGGAAAAACCATAGCTCTGACTAGACGGACCTTAGTCGGCAAAGTAATGTCTCTGCTTTTGAATATACTATCTAGGTTGGTCATAACTTTTCTTCCAAGGAGTAAGCCTCTTTTAATTTCATGGCTGCAATCACCATCTGCAGTGATTTTGGAGCCCCAAAAATGAAGTCTGACACTGTTTCTACTGTTTCCCCATCTATTTGCCATGAAGTGATGGGACCGGATGCCATGATCTTCGTTTTCTGAATGTTGAGCTTTAAGCCAACTTTTTCACTCTCCTCTTTCACTTTCATCAAGAGGCTTTTGAATTCCTCTTCACTTTCTGCCATAAGG
>SJYQ01002768.1:248550-344020 GCA_006410935.1 Redunca redunca | reverse complement strand
CAGTGATGCCATCCAGCCATCTCATCCTCTGTCGTCCCCTTCTCCTCCTGCCCCCAATCCCTCCCAGCATCAGAGTCTTTTCCAGTGAGTCAACTCTTCGCATGAGGTGGCCAAAGTACTGGAGTTTCAGCTTTAGTATCATTCCCTCCAAAGAAATCCCAGGACTGATCTCCTGTAGAATGGACTGGTTGGATCTCCTTGCAGTCCAAGGGACTCTCAAGAGTCTTCTCCAATACCACAGTTCAAAAGCATCAATTCTTCGGCACTCAGCTTTCTTCACAGTCCAACTCTCACATCCATACATGACCATTGGAAAAACCATAGCCTTGACTAGACAGACCTTAGTCGGCAAAGTAATGTCTCTGCTTTTGAATATGCTATCTAGGTTGGTCATAACTTTTCTTCCAAGGAGTAAGCCTCTTTTAATTTCATGGCTGCAGTCACCATCTGCAGTGCTTTTGGAGCCCAAAAAATAAAGTCTGACACTGTTTCCCATCTATTTGCCATGAAGTGATGGGACCGGATGCCATGATCTTCATTTTCTGAATGTTGAGCTTTAAGCCAACTTTTTCACTCTCCACTTTCACTTTCATCAGGAGGCTTTTTAGTTCCTCTTCACTTTCTGCCATAAGGGTGGTGTCATCTGCATCTCTGAGGTTATTGATATTTCTCCCGGCAATCTTGATTCCAGCTTGTGTTTCTTCCAGTCCAGCGTTTCTCATGATGTACTCTGCATATAAGTTAAATAAGCAGGGTGACAATATACAGCCTTGACGTACTCCTTTTCCTATTTGGAACCAGTCTGTTGTTCCATGTCCAGTTCTAACTGTTGCTTCCTGACCCGCATATAGGTAACCCTAGCGGGTATCAAATAGTGAGAAGTCACACAAAGGAAACCACTGGAATACAAGACCTGGCATCACCCAACCACCAATAGCACCCTGTGCAGGGTGCCTCATCTAAACAACGAACAAAACAAAAATAGAAACCCAATCATCAGCAGACAGGATTACCACCTCACTCAGCCTTGGCCATCAGAGGAAAAACAAACAAACAAAAACTCAACACAAATATCACCCTATAAGAAGCTTACACAAACCACTGGACCAACCTTTGGAGAGCAGAAACCAAAAGGAAGAAAGAATTCAATCTTGAAGGCTGGGAAAAGGAGACCTCAAACACAATAAGTTAAAAAAAATAATGAAAAGGCAGAAAAATACTACACAAATGAAGGAACAAACTAGAAACACAGAAGTCCAAATAAATGAAGAGGAAATAGCCAAACTACCTGAAAAAGAATTCAGAATAATGACAGCAAAGATAATCAAAACCCTTGAAAACAGAATGGAGAAAACGCAAGAATCAATTAACCAAGTCCTACACAATTACTGAAATTTAAAATACTCTAGAAGGAATCAATAGCAGAATATCTGAAGCAGAAGAATGAATCAGTGAGCTGGAATATAAAATAGCGGAAATAACTTCTGAAAAGTAAAATAAAGTTTAAAGAATGAACAGAACTGAGGATAGTCTCAGAGGCCTCTAGGACAATATCAAATGTACCAACATTCAAATTATAGGGGTCCCAGAAGAAGAAGAGAAAAAGAAAGGGTATGAGAAAATTTTTGAAGAGATTATAAATTTTGAAGAGTTGAAAATTTCCCCAACATGGAAAAGGAAATAATCAATCAAGGCAAGAGTCATAAAGAGTCCCATACAGGATAAACCCAAGAAGAAACACACCAAGACATATACTAATCAAACTAACAAAGGGTAAACAAAAAGAAAGAATATTAAAAGCAGCAAGGGAGAAGCAACAAGTAACATACAAGGGAAATCTCATACACTTAACAGCGATCTTTCAGCAGAAACTCTGCAGGCCAGAAGGGAATGGCAGGATATATTTAAAGTACTGAAAGGGAAAAATCTACAACCAAGATTACTGTACCCAGCAAGGATCTCATTCAAAATTGATGGAGAATTAAAAGTCTTTTCAGATGAGCAAAAGTTAAGAGAATTCAGTGCCACCAAACCAGGTTTACAACAAATGTTAAACAGACTTATATAGTCAAGAAATACAAGAGAAGAAAAAAGATCTACAAAATCAACCACAAACAATTAAGAAAATGGTAATAGGAACATATATATCAATAATTACTTTAACTATAAATGGATTAAATGCTCCATCCAAAAGACACAGACTGGCTGAATGGTTACAAAAACAAGACCCATATATATGCTGTCTACAAGAAACTCACTTCAGACCTAAACACACATATAGACTAAAAGTGAGAGGATGGAAAAATATATTTATTCCATGCAAATGTGAAGCAAAAGAAAGCTGGAGTAGCAATCCTCATATCAGACAAAATAGACCTTAAAATAAAGAAGATTACAAGAGATAAGGAAGGACAATACATAATGATCAAGGGATCAATCCAAGAGGAAGACATAACGATTGTAAATATCTATGCACCCAACATAGGAGCACCTCAATACGGAAGACAAACACTAACAGACATAAAAGGAGAAATTGACAGTAACACACTAATAGTAGGAGACTTTAACACTCACTCACACCAATGGACAGATCATCAAAACAGAAAATAAGGAAACACAGTCTTAAATGATACATTAAATGAGATGGATCTCATTGATATCTTCAGGACATTCCATCAAATGCAGAAGAATACACCTTCTTCTCAAGTGCACATGGAACATTCTGCAGGATAGACCACATCTTGGGTCACAAATCAAACCTCAGTAAATTTAAGAAAACTGAAATCATATCAAGCATCTTCTCTGACCACAACACTATGGGACTAGATAGCAACTACAAGGAAAAAAAAAAAAAAAACAAAACTATAAGAAACACAAACACATGGAGATTAAACAATACGTTTCTAAATAACCAACAGGTTACTGAAGAGATCAAAAGGGAATCAAAAAATTTCTAGAAACAAATGACAATGAGAACATGACAACTCAAAACCTATGGGATGCAGCAAAAGCAGTCCTAAGAGGGAAGTTTATAGCAATACAGTCCTACCTCAAGAAACAAGAAAAACATTGAATAGACTACCTAAATTTACAACTAAAACAACTGGAAGAAGAACCAAAAAAACCCCAAAATCATAAAGATATGAGCAGCAATAAATGAAAGAAACACTAGTAAAGATTGATAAAACTAAAATCTGGTTCTTTAAGAAGATAAACCAAACTGACAAACCTTTAGCCAGACTCATCAAGAAAAAAAGAGAAGAATNAAACTGACAAACCTTTAGCCAGACTCATCAAGAAAAAAAAGAGAAGAATCAAATCAACAAAATTAGAGATGAAAAAGGAGAGGTTACAACAGACGATGCAGAAATGCAAAGGATTATAAGAGACTATTATGAACAACTATATGGCAATAAAATGGATAACCTGGAAGAAATGGACAGGTTCTTAGAAAAGTTCAATCTTCCAAGACAGAACCAGGACAAAATAGAAATTATGAATAACCCAATTTCAAGCACTGAAATTGAAGCTGTGATTTAAAAAAATCTCCCCCAAAACAAAAGTCCAGGACCAGATGGCTTCAGGAGAATTCTATCAAACATTTAGAGAAGAGCTAATACTTACCCTTCTAAAATTCTTTCAAAAAATTTCAGAGGAAGGAACACTTCCCAACTCATTCTGCGAGGCCACCATCACCCTGATACCAAAACCAGACAAAGACAACACAAAAAAAGAAAACTACAGGCCAATATCACTGATGAACATGGATGTAAAAATCCTCAACAAAATTTTAGCAAACAGAATTCAGCAACACATCAAAAAGCTCATACACCATGATCAAGTTGGATTTATTCCAGGAATGCAAGGATTCCTCAATATATGCAAATCAATCAATGTGATACACTATATTAACAAGTTGAAAGATAAAAACCATATGATAATCTCAATAGATGCAGAAAAAGCCTTTGACAAAATTCAGCATCCATTTATGATTAAAGTGAAGTGAAGTCTCATAGTCATGTCCGACTCTTTGTGACCCCATGGACTATAGCCTACCAGGCTTCTCTGTTCATCGCATTTTCCAGGCAAGAGTACTGGAGTGGGTTGCCATTTCCTTCTCCTCTTCAAAAAATGGGCATAGAAGGGACTTATCTTAGCACAGTAAAGGCCATATATGATAAGCCTATAGCAATCGTGAGTTTCAATCATGAAAATCCCCTAAGATCAAGAACAAGACAAGTGTGTCCACTTTGGCCACTATTATTCAACTTAGTTCTGGAAGTCCTAGCTGCAGCAATCAAAGAAGAAAAAGAAATAACAGGACTCCAGATCAGAAAAGAATAAGCCTCTCACTATTTGCAGATGATATGATACTGTACTTAGAAAACCCTAAAGATAGTATCAGAAAATTACTAGAGCTAATCAGTGAATTTAGCAAGGTTTCAGGATACAAAATCAATATACAGAAGTCATTTGCATTTCTATATACTAACAATGAAAAATTAGAAAGAGAAATTAAGGAATCAAATCCATTCACCACTGCAACAAAAAGAATTAAATACCTAGGAATAACTTATCTAAGGAGACAAAAGAACTACACACAGAAAGTTATAAGTCACTGATTAAAGAAATCAAAGATAACATAAACAGATGGAGAGATATTCCATGTTCCTGGGTAGGAAGAATCAATATTGTGAAAATGACTGTACTACCAAATGCAATCTACAGATTCAGTGTGATCCCTATCAAATTACCAATGGCATTTTTCACAGAATCAGAACAAAAAATTTCACTATTCATATGGAAACACAAAAGACCCTGAATAGCCAAAACAGTCTTGAGAAAGAAGAATAGAGCTGGAGGAATCAACCTTCCTGACTTCAGATTATACTACAAAGCCACAGTCATCAAGACAGTATGGTACTGGCACAAAAACAGAAATATTGACCAATGGAACAAGATAGAAAGCCCAGAAATAAATCCATGCACCTATGGGTACCTTATTTTTGACAAAGGAGGCAAGAATATACAATGGGGCAAAAAGACAGCCTCTTCAATAAATGGTGCTGGGAAAACTGGACAGCTACATGTGAAAGAACGAAATTAGAAAACTTCCTAACACCATTCACAAAAAGAAACTCAAAATGGATTAAAGACCTAAATGTAAGACCAGAAACTATGAAACTCTTAGAGGAAAACATAGGCAGAATACTCGATGACATAAATCAAAGATCCTCTATGATCCACCTCCTAGAGTAATGGAAATAAAAAGAAAAGTAAACAAGTGGGACCTGATTAAACTTAAAAGCTTTTGCACAGCAAAGGAAACTATATGCAAGGTGAAAAGACAACCCTCAGAATGGGAGAAAATAATAGCAAAGGAGACAACTGACAAAGGATTAATTTTCAAAATATACAAGCAGCTCATACAACCCAATGCTAGAAAAACAATGCAATCAAAAAGTGGGGAAAAAATCTAAACAGACATTTCTCCAAAGAAGACATACATGTGGTTAACAAACACATGAAAAAATGCTCAACATCACTCATTATTAGAGAAATGCAAATCAAAACCACAATGAGATATCACCTCACACTAGTCAGAATGGCCCTCATCAAAAAGTCTACAAACAATAAATGCTGGAGAGGGTGTGGAGAAGAGGGAACACTCTTACACTGTTGGTGGAATGTAAATTGATACAGCCACTATGGAAGACAGTATAGAGATTCCTTAAGAAACTAGGAATAAAACACCATATGACCCAACAATCCCACTCCTAGCCATATACCCTGAGGAAACCAGGGTTGAAAAAGACACATGTATCCCATTGTTCACTGAAGCACTATTTACAATAGCTAGATCATGGAAGCAACCTAAATGTCCACTGACAAATGAACAGATAAAGAAGTTATGTTATGTATATGCAATGGAATATTACTCAGCCATGAAAAGGAACACAACTGAGTCAGTTCTGATGAGGTGGATGAACCTAGAACCTATTACATAGAGTGAAGTGAGTCACAAAGGTAAATATTGTATTCTAATGCACGTGTATGGAAAATAGAAAAATGACTGAAGAATTTATAACAATGGAGAAACAGACATAAAGAATAGACTTATGGACATGGGGAGAGGGGAGGAGAGGGTGAGATGTATGGAAAGAGTAACATGGAAATTTACATTACTGTATGTAAGATAGATATCCAACAGGAATTTGCTGTATGGGTCAGGAAACTCAAACAGGGGCTCTGTATCAACCTAGAGGGGTGGGATGGGGAGGGAGATGGGAGGTAGGTTCAAAAGGGAGGGGATATATGTATACCTATTTCTGATTCATGTTGAGGTTTGACAGAAAACAATAAAATTCTGTAAAGCAATTATTCCTCAATAAAAAATTAAAAAAAGAAAAGAAAATCAGAAAGGCAAGCCATAACCTAAGAGAATGTATCTGCAATGAATGTATCCAACCAAGAACTTATATTCAGAAGACTGAAAGCATTCTTACAAAACAATAACAAAATACAAATTATAAATGAGGTAAGGAAAATATTTGAATAGCCATTTCACAAATAAAGAAATACCAATAGCTGATAAGCAAATGAAAACGTGTCTAACAGTATGAGTCCTCAGGGAAATGCACATCAAAATTACAAGGAGATACCAGTGCATGACCATTGGAATCACTAAAATTATAAATTAGAAAACAAAACAAAACAAAACACTGACCTTACCAAGTGTTATGAGAACATGAATAAATTGGAATATTCATGTCATACTGGTGGGAATATAAAATGATACAACCTCTTTGGAAAACAATTTGACAGTTTTCTAAAGACTTAAACATTCTCCTTCCATATAAACCAAACACTACTTCTGCTTTTTATTCAAGAGAAATCATAAGTTTATGTCCACACAACAACATGTAGACAAATGCATATAGCAGTTTTATTTTCAGTAGTTAAATACTGGAAATAACAAAAATGTACATCAATAAGTAAATGGATAAAAAACTGGCATATCTACACAATGGTAAGGTGGTCTGGTATTCCCATCTCTTTTAAGAATTTTCCACAGTTTGTTGTGATCCACACAGTCAAAGGCTTTGGTGTAGTCAATAAAGCAGGATGTGTTTCTGAAACTCTCTTGCTTTTTCGATGATCCAGTGGATGTTGGCAATTTGATCTAAGGCTTCTCTGCCTTTTCTACAGCTTGAACACCTGGAAGTTCACGGTTCACTTACTGTTGAAGCCTGGCTTGGAGAATTTTGAGAATTACTTTGCAAGCATGTGAGATGAGCACAATTGTGAGGTAGCTTGAACATTCTTTGGCATTGCCTTTCTTTGGGAATGAAAATTCTTTTTTGGGGGGTGGGGGGTTGTGGAAAATTCTTAAAGAGATGAGCATACCAGACCACCTTGCCTGCCTCCTGAGAAATCTGTATGCAAGTCAAGAAGCAACGGTTAGAACTGGACTTGGAACAACAGACTGGTTCCAGATCCGGAAAGCAGTAAGTCAAGGCTGTATATTGTTACCCTGCTTATTTAACCTATATGCATGTGAAATGCCAGGTTGGTTGAAGCAGAACCTGGAATCAAGATTGCCAGGAGAAATGTCAATAACCTCATATAAGCAGATGACACCACCCTTATGGCAGAAAGCAAGGAAGAACTAAAGAGCCTCTTGATGAAAGTGAAAGAGGAGAGTAAAAAAGTTGACTTGAAACTGAACATTCAGAAAACAAAGATCATGGCATCCAGTCCCATCACTTCATGGCAAATAGATGGGGAAACAATGGAGACAGTGAGAGATTTTATTTTCTCGGGCTCCAAAATCACTGCAGATGCTAACTGCAGCCATGAAATTAAAAGACGCTTGCTCACTGGAAGAAAAGCTATGATCAACCTAGACAGCATTTTAAAAAGCAGAGAAATTACTTTGCCGACAAAGGTCTGTCTGGTCAAAGTTACGGTTTTTCCAGTAGTCATGTATGGATGTGAGTTAGACTATAAAGACAGCAGAATGCCAAAGAATTGATGCTTTTGAACTGTGGTGTTGGGGAAGACTCCTGAGAGTCCCTTGGACTGCAAGGATATCAAACTAGTCAATCCTGAAGGAAATCAGTCCTGAGTATTCATTGGAAGGACTGATGCTAAAGCTGAAACTCCAATACTTTGGCCACCTGATGCGAAGAACTGACTCACTGGAAAAGATCCTGATGCTGGGAAAGACTGAAAGCAGAAGAGGACAATAAGGATGAGATGGTCAGATGGCATCACCAACTCAATGGACATGAATTTGAGCAAGCTTCAAGAGCTGGTAATGGACAGGGAAGCTTGGCGTGTTGCAGTCCACGGGGTTGCAATGAATAGGACATGACTGAGCGACTGAACTGAACTACACAATGGAATATTACCCAGCAACTCATGCAACACGAATCTCAAAATAATTATTTGAGTGAAAAAGCAAGTAAAATGTGTATTGTATGAGCATATATATAAATGTAAAAATGAAAATTAATATGTCGTGATTGAAAGCAATTAGTGGTTGTTTGGGAATAGTGATGAAGAGAGAATTTAGGGATGGGTAATGGAAAGGTTTGTTCATGATTGTGACTTCATAGTTGTATATATGTCAAAACTGGTCAAATTTTTAACATTATGTGTTCTAGTATAGTTCAAGTTTTCCCCAATGAGAAAACAAAATTCTATTCATAAAAATTACACAAAGAGCTCCCAATAGCCAAAGCTAGAACAATTTGAGAAACTAACTAGTTTTGGATTATAGTCCATTGTATAAAATCAATATCCATGTGTCCATACAGATATAGGTAAATGATTAAATAACTGAAATAATGGGAGAGAAGAGAAAAATATTCCAATAGATAGTCTTCTCTCAAGGAGGGGAAGCATAATTCTCCATTACCTATGTTTAGGCTGCACATAGTAAATTTCTTCCAACAAGTACAGAAAGGAGAGGGAGAAGAAGGAAGTAATTTTACAGTAGAGAAATCTGACAAACACTGTCTCAGTCAGATGATCAAAGTCAATATCAGCAGTAATAAATCGTGTTGATACTACATTCCTTTGATATGATGTGATAAGAATGACACTTCTGTGCTTTTCCTCCTAAAAATACATAACTCCAGTCTAATTATGAGGGATAAAAATCAGGCAAGTTCCAATGAAGGGGTACTCTACAAAATACTTGACTAATACACAAAAATGGACAAAGTCATCAAAAACAAGGAAAGTCTGAGAAACCATCACAACAGAGGACCTTAAAGAGACATGACAATTAAATATAATATGGTATCTTGTGATTACAAGAGATTCTGGAACTAAAAAAAAGAATCTATGGACTTTAATTAAAAATAATGCATCAATATCAGTTTGTTAATTATAACAAATGAAACATATTAATGTGAGATATTAATAATAGAGGAAAAGGTTATTTAGGAGGGCTCAAAATTAAGAGAGGAGACAAAATGAAGTTAATAGAGGAGTTTGAAGCCTTGGGCATAGTGTATGAGAACTCAAGTAATTCTTCTGTTTAAAATGAAATCACAACAGAAGTTATAGTGAATGATAATAAAAGTATAATATATTTAAATGCAGGANTATAGTGAATGATAATAAAAGTATAATATATTTAAATGCAGGAATTGCAGCTAAGGATGAACTAAGAAAAAAATATAAATATCTATATTATATAATGTGCGAACTATAAAAACTGAATAACTAAAATCTAAAATGGGTAGATGAAGGAAAATTAATGATAGAAAGTCAATAAAATAGAAAATTTACAAACAGTGGAAAAACCTAATCCTCTGAAAAGACTTGTCAACCTGTAACTTCAGCAAGATAGGTCAAGACTAAAAAAGAGAAAAAACAAAAATTGTCAATATCAATAAGGAAAAAGACATCACTACAGATACAGATACTATGGACATAAAAAGGATAGTAAGGAAATATTATGAGTTGATTGGTTTTTTTTTACAAAATTTCAACAATTGAGATGAAATTCTTTGTAAACTAAAAAAGTACACAAACAAGAAATATAAAGTCTGCATATATCTGTTAAAGACATTGAATGCTTACTTAAGGGAGATATAACAACAATCTTACGCAAAAAGTAGACAAAATGGAAATATTTCTCATCTCATTTTATAAGACGACTATAATCTTAAAACCAAACCAGACAAAGAAATTGCAAACAGAAAACTACAGATCAAATACAATGAACAAATATGCTAAAATCTTTAATAAAACTCTGAGAAATCAAACCTACTAAGAACTCACATCTCTTATGTCTCCTGTACTAGCAGGTGGGTTCTTTACTGCTAGTGCCACCGGGAAACCCATATTCAATTAAAAAGGTTATTTAGGAGGGCTCAAAATTAAGAGAGGAGACAAAATGAAGTTAATAGAGGAGTTTGAAGCCTCGGGCATGTACAATAAACATAAAGCAATGCCCCAGTCCTAGCCATAATAATGTCAATCCTCACTCTAGAGGACTATTTACCTCAGGTTCCATTACCCAATACCATATGTCCGGATTTCAGCAAAAATTTACAAGGCATGATAAAACAGGAGAAAAACACAGTCTGAGGGATAAATGAAGCAGTAGAACTTGGTTAGTTTTATATGTCAAGTTGACTAGGCTATATGCATGCTAAGTAGCTTGAGTCATGTCAGACCCTTTGCAGCCCTACAGACAGTAGCCCACTAGGCTCCTCTGTCCCTGGGATTCTCCAGGCAAGAATATTGGAGTGGGTTGCCATGCCCTCCTCCAGGGGATCTTCCCAACCCAGGGACTGAAGCCACGTCACTTATGTCTCCTGTACCGGGAGGCAGGTTCCTTATCACTAGTGTCACCTGGGAAACACATATTCAATTAAACACTAATATAGGTGTTGCTGTGAGCATATTTGGTAGATGTAACTAATATTTACAATCAGTTGACTTTACATCAAGGACATTTGCTTTGATAATGTGGGTGGGCCTCCTCAAACCAATTAAAAAGCCTTAAGAACAAAACCAAGGTTTCTCTTAGGAAAAAGAAAGTATGTCTCAAGAGTGCAGCATCAACTTCTAATGAAGTGTTCCAGCCTACCTGTCTATACTATTACACTACTGACTTTATACTTAACAGACTCCAAAATTGATTTGCTGATTTGTTGAACCCCTATTCAGCCACTTGTATTTCTTTTAGGAACCCTGACTGACATAGGCTGTAATAAAAAATACATAATTTGCAAGAATACATGGATAATATAAACAGTGAGATGGATAGTCTAAGAAAAAACAACAGACACTAATTAAACATTCACTATAACAGAAATGATGAATATCTTTGATGGGTTCATCAGTAGAACTGACATAGCTGAGAAAAAAATCAGTGAGTCTGAGTAAAAATCAACAGCAACTAGAAGCAAAAAGAAAAAAAAATAAATGAAAAAGTAAGTATGGACCATCCAAAAACTGTGAGACAACTGTAAAATCATAACATGTGTGTAACTGGAAAACCAAAATAGAAAAAAAAAAAGGGCAAAATAAATAGCTGAATAACACCAGAGAACTTTACAAAATTAATGACAGCAAACCATAGACCCAAGTAGCTCAAAGAACAATAAAAAGGATAAAAAAAATACCACACAACACAAAACTATACCTAGACACATCATAGTCAAATTCCAAAATACCAAAATCTTGAAAGAAATCAGACCATGGGGTTGAGGGGTAGGGATTACTCATAGAGGGAAAGGGATAACAATTACAGCAGTCTTCTCATAAATCATGCAAGCAAGAAGAAGATAGTTGAGTGAAATGATTTTGGATTGAAAGACAAAACAACCAATCTAGAATTCTGTATCCAGAAAAATTATCCTTCAAAAGTGAAGAATACCACACTACACCTGTCAGAACGGCTATCATCAAAAAGACAAGAAATAACATATGTTGACAAGGATGTGAAGAAAGGGAATCCCAGTACACTGTTGGTGAGAATATAAATTGGTGTAGTCACTGTGAAGAACAGTATGGAGGTTCATTAAAAATTAAGACTATAACTACCATAACATACCATACTATACATCATGCAAAACACCAGGCTGGATGAAGCACAAGCTGGAATCAAGATTGCCAGGAGAAATATCAATAACCTCAGATATGCAGATGACACCACCCTCATGGCAGAAAGCAAGGAAGAACTAAAGATCTTCTTGATGAAAGTGAAAGAGGAGAGTGAAAAAGTTGACTTAAAACTGAACATTTAAAAAACGAAGATCATGGCATCCAGTCCCATCACTTCATGGCAAATAGATGGGGAAACAATGGAAACAGTGAGAGATTTTATTTTCTCGGCCTCCAAAATCACTGCAGATGCTGACTGCAGCCATGAAATTAAAAGATGCTTGCTCCTTGGAAGAAAAGCTATGACTAACCTAGACAGCATTTTGAAAAGCAGTGACATTAGTTCCCTGACAAAGGTCTGTCTAGTCAAAGCTATGGTTTTTCCAGTAGTCATGTATGGATGTGAGAGTTAGACTATAAAGACAGCTGAGCACCAAAGAATTGATGCTTTTGAACTGTGGTGTTGGAGAAGACTCCTGAGAGTCCCTTGGACTGCAAGGAGATGAAACCAGTCAATCTACAAGGAAATCGGTCCTGAATATTCATTGGAAGGATTGATGCTGAAGCTGAAACTCCAACACTTTGGCCACCTGATGCAAAGAATTGACTCATTGGAAAAGACCCTGATGCTGGGAAAGATCGAAAGCAGGAGGAGAAGGGGATGACAGAGGATTAGATGGTCAGATGGCATCACTGACTCAATGGACATGAATTTGAGCAAGCTCCTGGAGTTGGTGATGGACAGGTAAGCCTGGCGTACTGCAGTCCATGGGGTTGCAAAGAGTTGGACACAACTGAGTGACTGAACTGAACTGCCCATTCTATCCAGCAATTCCACTCTTGGGTGTCTGTCTGAAGAAAACAAAAACACTCATTCAAAAAGATACATACACCCCAATGTTTATAGCAGCATTATTTACAATAACCAAGATATGGAAGCAACCTAAGTGTCCATTGACGAATGAATAGATAAAGAAGATGTGAGATACGTACACATTCTTTTTATGGTCAAGTAATGTTCCATTATACATAACACAAAGAATGAGATCTTAACATTTACAACAATATAGATGGACCTATAAGGTTTTATACTTGGTGAAATAAATCAGACAGAGAAAGACAAATACTGTATGTTTTCCCTTATATGTGGACTCTAAAAAATGAAATAAAATAAGTGATCAAACACAACAAAACAGAAACAGACTCACAGATGCCGAGAATGAATTAGTGGTTACCAAAACAGAGATGAGTGGGGAGGAACAAAATAGATGAAGGGGATTAAGAAGTCATTATAACTACCAGTTATAAAATAAGTAAGTTATAAGGATGTAACATACAGCAAGTTATAAGGATGTAACATACAGCACAGGAAATGTAGTCAATATTTTATAATAACTTTGTATGTTATATAATCTATTACAGTACTGAATCACTATGTTTTAAACCTGAACCTAGGGCTTCCCTTGTGGCTCAGTTGTAAAGAATCCACCAGTCAATGCAGGGGACAAAGGTTCAATCCCTGATCTGGGAAGATCCCACATGCCGTGGAGCAACTAAGCCTGTAGTCTCAACTATTGAGCCTCTGCTCTAGAGACCCAGGGTTGCAAATACTGAGGTCACATGCTGCACCTATTGACACTTCTGTGCCCTAGGGCCTGTGCTCCTCAACAAGAGAAGCCACCCCAATGAGCAGCCCGCACACAACTAGAGAACACACTGCTCCACAGATAGAGGCAAGCCTGCACAGTGGTGAAGACCTGGCACAGCCAAAATAAATAAATAACCTGAACCTAATATAACACTATAAGTCAACTACACGTCAATTAAAAAGGGAAGGAGACATTTAAGACTTTCTTAGGCAAACAGAAGCTGAGACTATTCACCAGCAGACCTATCCTTCAGGAAATGTTAAAAGATTTTTTTCAGACAGAAGGAAGATGAAACAAGTCAGAAACTTGGATCTACAAAAAGATGGCAAGAGTATTGGAGAAAGAATTAAGGAAAGTAGAATAAACTTTTTAATTTGTTTTATTCTTGATTGATCTAAAAGAGAGTTGTTTACAGCAATATTAGAAGTAGAGGAAACTGCACACATGGTTAAGTGAGTGAATGACAACATCACAAGGAATGAGGAGGCGGGGACTGGGAACACGAGGTTATAAGATGTCTATACTACATGTGACACTGAACAGTATTATTGGAAAGTGTACATAAATTAGTGGAAAACAACTAGAAAAATAACTAAAAATTCTTCAAAGAGGTATAATAGATACTCTAAGAGAACAGATAAAGTGGAATCATATAAAATGTTCAATGAAAACCGAAGAGGGTAGAAAAATAATCCACAGGCAACAAGTAAAAAATTGTTACAAACATGGCTTATATTGATTCAAACTTGTCAATAACCATGTTAAATATGAATTGTTTAGCACATGAATTAAAAGACAAATGTTGCCAAAATGGATAATAAAACAAGATACCACTTTATTGTATCTATAAGAAGCCCACATTAAACCAAAATCTGTTTGGTTAAACGTTAAGGTGTGAAGAAAGATATACCATGCCAGCCCTAATCAAAAAATAGAGTAGCTAAATTAATTTCAGACAAAACAGACTTGAGGTGACATTATTAGGAATAAAGGTGAGGGAAACTACACAATCACAAAGAGGTCCATTCTCCAAGAAGACAAAATAATCCTACCTGTGTTTGTACCTAACAACAAAGCGTCAAAATATGTGAAGCAAAAACTGATAAACCTGATAAAGGAAATGGACTAACATACTACTACAATTAGAAATTTCAAAAGTTCTTTTTCAAAAATTGATAGCTCAAATAGGTAGAAAATCAATAGGGACATTGTTGACCTGAACAACACGAATCAATCACCTTTATCTAACTGACATTTACAAATACTCTATCCAAGGACAGCATAATATGCATTCTCATTGTGGGCCATAAAACACACCTTATCAAATTATAGAAAAGTAGAAATCATACATAGTATGTTCTTAGACCACAATTGAATTAACCTAGAAATCAGAAACAGAAAAGTA
Organism: Redunca redunca; assembly: GCA_006410935.1. Lineage (NCBI taxonomy): Eukaryota > Metazoa > Chordata > Mammalia > Artiodactyla > Bovidae > Redunca > Redunca redunca. The sequence continues at coordinate 328,834 of SJYQ01002768.1, read as the reverse complement.
GCTGAAAATCTCTAATTATTTGGAAACTAAACAATACATTTCTAAAAACATTTGCCTCAAAGAGGAATGCTCAAGTTTAATTAAAATGTATTGAATTAAGCAAAACTGGAAATACGATTTATCACAATTTGTTGTATACAGAAAACCTGTGCTTAGAGAAAAATTTATGGCATTAAATGGAAAATAAGAAAGAAAAAACTCAACAAGCTCTATATTGGCATGCATGCTAAGTCACTTTAGTTGTGTTTGACATTTTGTGACCCTATGGGCTTCTCTGGTGGCTCAGATGGCAAAGAATCCACCTGCAATGCGGGAGACCTGGGTTCGATCTCTGAATTGGGAAGATTCCCCTGGAGGAGGGCATGGCAACCCACTCCAGTATTTTTGCCTGGAGAATCCCTATGGACGGAGGAGTCTGGCGGGCTAGAGTCTACAGAGTCTCAAAGAGTCAGAAACAACTGAGTTACTAAGCACATCACGTGGACCTTAGCCTGCCAGGATCTTCTGTCCATAGGATTCTCCAGGTAAGTATACTGGAATGGATTGCCATGCCCTTCTCCAGGAGATCTTTCCCATCCAGGGATTGAACCTGCGTCTCTTAGTCTCCTGCACTGGCAGGGCGGTTCTTTATCACTTGCACCACCAAATTTCTTTTATCCAATATATGCAAAGAACTCTTAAAACTCAACAATAAGAAAAATAATTTAAAAATTGGCAAAAGATATGAACAAACGTGTCACCAAAGAAGATAAACCAGTAGCAAATAAGCAAGTGAAACAATGCCACACATTATTTTTCATTAGGGAACTGAAAATTAAAGCAACAATTAAATTTATTCACACCTATGAGAATGCCTAATATACAGTAAATATCAAGTGTTGATAAAGATGCAGGTAAGTGGGACTCTCATATATTGCTGGTGGTTATAGAAATGGTATAAATACTCTGGAAAACTGTTTTTAGGGTTCCTATAATGATAAGCAAGTTTACCAAAAGACCTAGCATTAGTACTCCAAGGTATTTACCCAACTAATTTGAGAACTTGTCCATGGAAAACTCCGAATGCAACTCTTTGTATCAATAGAACACCTATTTACAGTCACTCCAAACTGAAAACCTTCAGTGGATGAATAAACTAAAAAACATACAAATGCAGAAGGTGACTGTAGCCATAAAATTAAAAGACACTTGCTCCTTAGAAGAAAAACTATGACAAACCTACACAGCATTTTAAAAAGCAGAGACATCACTTTGCTGACAAAGGTCTGCATAGTCAAAGCTATGTTTTTTTCCAGTAGTCATGTATGGAAGTGAGACTTGGTCCATAAAGAAGGCTGAGTGCCAAAGAATTAATGCTTTAGAATTGTGGTGCTGGAGAATGCTTTAGAGAGTCTCTTGGACAGCAAGGAGATCTACCAGTCAATCCTAAAGGAAATCAACCCTGAATATTCTTTGGAAGGACTGATGCTGAAGCTGAAGCTCCAATACTTTGGGCATGTGATGTGAAGAGTCGACTCATTGGAAAAGATCCCGATGCTGAGAAAGGTTGAAAGCACAAGAAAACGGAGGCAGCAGAGGATGAGATGGTAGATAGCATCACTGACTCAATGGACATGAATTTGAGCTATCTCAGGGAGATAGTGGAGGACAGAAGAGTCTGACGTGCTACAGTCTGTGGGGTGACAAACAGTCAGACACAACTTAGCAACTGAACAACAATACCCAATAATAAAAAGAACTATTGATAAACGTGGGTGAATCTCAAAGGCATGATGATGAATGAATAAAGTCAGTTATAAAATGCTGCATGTTGCATAATTCTGTGTGTATAACATTCTTGAAAGGACAAGCTACAGCAATGGAGACAGTGCAGAATATATCAGTGGTTGCCATATGTCTGAGCATATTAGGGTTTGGGAAGGGTGTGGCTACAAAAGAGCAACAAGTGGGAGTTCTTGGGGCTATGTATCTTAATTGTGATGGTGGTTACAGTAATCCAAACTTACAGGGCTGTATATCCAAAAGATCCATCTTACTGTATTTAATAAGTGGAATAAATGACTAAAATGATATATATTTAGTAATTCACATATATACATATATGGTGTATATATAGTACACCTCGGAGAAGGCAATGGCACCCCACTCCAGTACTCTTGCTTGGAAAATCCATGGATGGAGGAGCCTGGTAGGGTGCAGTCCATGGGGTCTCTAAGAGTCGGACACGGCTGAGTGACTGCACTTTCACTTTTCTCTTTCATGCATTGGAGAAGGAAATGGCAACCCACTCCAGTATTCTTGCCTGGAGAATCCCAGGGACCGCGGAGCCTGGTGGGCTGCCGTCTATGGGGTCGCACAGAATTGGACACCACTGAAGTGACTTAGCAGCAGCAGCATGGTACACCTCCCTGGTGTAGGAAATGGCAACCCACTCCAGTACTCTTGCCTGGAAAATTCTATGGGCAGAGGAACCTGATGGGCTACAGTCCATGGAGCCTGCTGCCACTGAGCATATATATAACGTTTAAAAGCAAGCAAGAAATTCTAAACTATGAGTGAAAGGATTGTTAAGAAATGAATGAGAACAGTACTTCTTGTCCTTCAGTTGCTCAGTCGAGTTTGATTCTGCGACCCCATGGACTGCTGCATGCCAGGTTTCCCTGTCCTTCACTATCTCCTGGAGTCTGCTCAAACTCACCTCCATTGAGTCGGTGATGCTATCCAAACGTCTCATCCTCTGTCAGCCCCTTCGCCTTCCATCTTTCCCAGCATCAGGGTCTTTTCCAGTGAGTCAGCTCTTTGCATCAGGTGGCCAAAGTACTGAAGCTTCAGTTTCAGCCTCAGTCCTTCCAAGGCATATTCAGGATTCCTTTGGGATTGACTGGTTTGATCTCTTTGCAGTCCAAAGGACTCTCAAGAGTCTTCTCCAACACCACAGTTCCAAAGCATCAATTCTTTGGCCTTCTTTATGGTCCAACTCTCACATCTTGAACGCGAACACTGGAAAAACCAGGACCTTTGTCGGCAAAGTAATGTCTCTAGTACTAGTAACCTTTAACATATGGTATTATTTGGAAGAAACGGGCGTAGCTACATTGAGAGGGTGATACGAAAGTGGGCAGTAAGCTGTGGGCCCGCCTTGGCATCAGAGAAAGGAACAGTTCCAAGTCGTGGTGTGAAAATACTTTTAAGAGGAAGGTAAGAAAGGGAGAAAAGTCAGAATATCGGTTTAAGAGGATAAGGGAGCAACTTCAGATGAAATGTGATGCACTGGCCCCAAAGCACGGCTTGGCAGAAGAGCCGAGACAGGATGGATGGGAGAAAGTTTGAGATCCTGAGAAAGAAAGTGTGAGCAGAAAGCAAGAAAAGATAAAGGTGGGCGCAAACAGTGCGAGGCAGGCAGACGGGCAAAGCGAGGTTATTTCAGCAGTGTCTTTTGCAGTTTCTGAGGCAGGTACCAAGGGGCACCTGGAAGAGCGAGCGCAGGCGCCTGGGAAGGCGGGCGCCGGAACGCCCGCGAGAGGTGTCCGGTACTCTACCCAGAGACCTGGTCTAGCCGCGGGTGGAGGCTGCGAGCCCGCGTGCTCGGAGCCCGCCGGCGGGGCGGGGGCGAGGCGGAGGTGGGGCGCGCGCACGTCCACGCGGGGCGAAGGATAGGCGCGGCAAAGGCCGGTGACGTCAGGGTGCGCGCGCGGCTGCGGGCGAAGCGGAGAGGCGGGCGCAGCGCGCGGCCGCGGGCGGAGCTGAGGGGCGCGAGGGGCGGAGCAGAGCGCGGGAGGAGGCGGGGGAGGAGAGGCCCCCGGACAACGAGCGGCAGCTGGGGAGGGGGCCGCGGAGCCGGAGCGCGAGAAACAGCTGATCCGGTTTTCCTTAAAGCCAGAGAAAATGGAAGTCGGGTAGCAGCTACTGCGGCGCTGCGGGCTGACTGAGCGGAGCGGCGCGGCAGGTGAGACGGCGCTGGCCGCGGTGCTGCCGGCGGCGGTGGGGCCGGGGCCGCGGGCCCGGCAGGTGCGCTATCCGTCCCAGTGTTGCGTTGGGTGCCTCCGCAGCTTCGTGACGGAGCAGGTGGGCGCAGAGGCCGGGCGGCCCCGGGTCTGGGGCGCGGGGGTCGCGGGCACAGCGCGGGGCTCGCCGGCGCGTCTGCATTGCGGGCTCGGCTCTGGACCCCGCGGGCGCCTCGGCCACCGGCCCTGGCCCGACGCGGCGCGCGTCTCTGGGCAGGGTGCGGCGCTCCCGCTGGGTCGCGGACGGTGTCTCCTTCGGGCCCCGGAGCCGTCTGCACTGGAACGTGATGACGGGCTCGGGGACACCGGTTCCTCCGTCCGTTGGGCGCACTGGGGTCCCGGGGCGCCGGCGGACTCCCGGACACGCCACGGCAGCATCGCGTGAGGCCGCCGACCGGGTGCCCGGGCCGTGGCTGCGTGGGCCACCGCGGCCCGGTGCGCCGCTCGCTCGTTCCTCTGGGTCTGGCTGGACAGTGGGCGAACGGCTAATGCAATTTGGCTGTGAACCTGGAGGCCTTTCCTGATATCTTTACACTGGAGGGGGTAAAATCGCATTTGCTGTGCTTTAAGTGCTCCTTTAAATTCGGGAGATGTCAGTGATGTCATCATTAACAAAAACTTTCCTTCATTGGACACAACCGCCCAAGTGCACCCTCCTCCAGTGCAGCTATTGCAGCCCTTTGAGAATCTTTGCTACAAAATAGATTTGTCTTTGCTCTGTGAACTCACCAACGTTACACAGGTGAAAACGGTTTTTATTTTTATCTCTTGGCTTGAGAATGAGTAGATTCAAGAGAGGCCGAAGGGAAACTTGTTAGATCCTCACAGATCCGGGAATCACTCCATCCATATCACAAGCATCCAGGGGAAAGTCACGCATGACACTTCCGTGGCTATTGCCTGGCTTTATCTTTATGACTGAAAGTGAGCCATGAGATGAGAAAAATTAAAAGACATTATATTTGAGGTGGCAGATGATGTGTTCAGAAAAGGTAGACAGTGTGGCCTAGATCTTCACAGGCCCTGATTGCTTCAGGAAAATCTGCAGGTCTTCTAGCTCTCCATCACCACCTCCTCCAGGACTCCCCACCATGATGGGCCTGGGAGCAGTCAGCTTTGGAGAAAGGGGTGACAGCTACTCTGGGCCCTCCCTGCTTTTCCTGTAGCAGCTGTGTAACCCACCAGCCTCCAAGGCTAGTTTAACACCTGAAGAGAGTCCAGAGAGTGCAGAGGCTGGGACTTAGCCTGCATGGCACACAAAGTTCTGGGGAAATTTCTGCTCATAAATGGGAGCAGTGTGCCAGCATTATTGTGTGTGTAAGTGTTCCATTAGTATGGACTGTGATGGGAACAGAAGTAAGCAAGTTCCCAAGACAGTCTGCACTTCTACTGAAGCCTATCATATTGAAAGGATATTCAATGAGGGACAAAAGTATTGACGTTTGTGTATTTAATAATTAATGACTTCCTAATTGGTGCAAAGAAGGATACCTTAAATTATTAGTGTGATCATATTGGGTCTGTAAGGAATTTAATACCACAGACCATGCAAAAGTTTGAGACTGGTCAGGAGGGTAAGCTTTCAAAAACCCTGGATTGGTGGGAAGAAAACTGGAAGTAGAGCTTCACCTTAGGCTTTGGCATTCAGGGTGGCAGTGGATGGAAACCATTGCATTATGGAGTCTTGCCTCTTGTGGGTCTCAGCCTGGGTCCTGTGTAGAGGCCCCTAGGCCTGGGAAAGGCTAGCTTTCCGCTTTTCCGCGGGAAAGCTGAATTGTCTGTTCTCTCCTGTGGAGAAGGAGAATGGCATGTCCGTCTGAAGCAGCCACGTGTGCGTGGCCTGTCTCATCCTAAAGGTGCCAGATTTATTCACAGTGGCAAGGCTGCCTGAGACAGGAAGCCTTATAGCAGAATTGACTTTAAATATACATCTTTTCAGCAACTTTGCCCGCGCCGCGTATGGTTATTTTAGAAATCGACCTTCTAAGTCATTGCTGAGATTTTTTTCTGTAATTGAAGTAGCCTCAAGTGTGTGAAAATTGGCTTTTAAGTCTCTGAGCTATGAGCTCTTTAGAAATTGAGTCTGTGAAACCACTCTGGTCACATATACTTTTTTTTTCCCCACCTGTAGACCTGTGAAATTATTCCTTGTAATTTTTTTTTAAATTTAACTCACTATAGTACTTCTGATAATACAAAGCAAGTGTTTTCAGTAAATGTTGAGATATTAGCCACTGGTTTACCTAAAACATTTCAAAATTCCTCATTTAAAGCCTTTTCATGCCCCTTTCATGCTTAGAGTATCACATCCGGTTCTAAAAAGCCAAGATTGCCTTGGCTTTTCTTCTTGTTTCCTTAGCATGTTAAGGTCATTTAATTCTAGTCTTAAACCCAAAAGATAAAGGCTGAGTCAGCTCCCGAGGGGCCAGCAGGGGGCGTGCTAAATGCATCTTGGCAGGCCTCTACCTGAGCCACCTTGGAAAGTATGGAGGATCCCCAAACTAGGGGTGCGTACCTGTGAGCCCCACATCTCTGTGTGCCTATCGCCCAAGGTATGGACACTGAAGGAAGGATATGCTTTAAATAGCCAGAGGTTGCGGCTTCTAGAATGGGTCTCCCTCCATGGGGCAGCTTTCATGGCTCCATGTCTTTGGAGAGTGATGGCTGGTCCCAGTCAGAAGATTTAGTGCCTCCTCAGATAGCCGAAGGGAGAGTGTTTGCTTGGAGAGGAGCGACTTGGCCTCACAGAAATCCCTGCCTACATCTTGGTCCTGGAGAGGGCATGATGGTGCCAACCAGGACAGCCAGTGGACGTGTCTCCCATCCCCCAACAATATTTTCTCTTGGGTTTGACAGCTATTGACTTAAACCCCAGGACTCTGGGTCAGTAGCATCTCTCAGGGGGTTTATTTGCTGGGCTTGCCAACATTATTGGCTCCGGGTTTCTCAGATGAAGAAAAGCAAATGTTTAATCCCTGTATGTGTTCTTACCTGAAGAAAATGCAAATGGGAGAAAAGAGGCAGCTGTGCTTTTCACTTCAATGTGCTTAATCTGATTTTAAGTGTGTGCCGTGTTATTCATCAGAAAGCTCTTGGTGGGTCTGGAGAGCTGAGCTCCTGCCGGGAGGGTCGTCTTGCCAAGCTGGGAGGGTTGTGTCTCAAGGCTTGGATGACCATCAGCGTTTCTAGTTATGGTGACTTCCTCAGGTTCCTTGTAGAGCCCAGATGCTGAAGGGAGAGATAATACCTTGAAGGGAATAGATCTTTACTGGACACCTATCCAAATGCTATGACTGGGTAATTCTTTATACTTTTTATTCTGTCAAAATGCTTGTAGAATTGAACTGTTGATTTTACAGAGGTAAAAGGAAAAAGTCTTCCAGCTTTGTGCTTCTCTTGGAGCACTTTAAATGGCTGCAGGGGAAATGCCACTCAATTAAAGACAGGTGGCACCTGATCCTTTTGGAAGCTGTCCATCCCTGAGGATGACCACAGGATATCCTACCTACTCAAGAGGGAATCCTAAGATCCACAGGCTTTTAAAAGGAAGCAAAACATGCTGGTTCCTTTTTATGGCATGTCTAATTTGAAAATATTTCACCCTTGGAAACTTGGAAGCAAAGTTTCATTTGCCCTTGATAGACTGCTGCATCCCCTGAGCAGTCTGTGTGTCCGACCAAGAAGAAGATAACTTTAACACAGATGTGACAGAGCCAGTCAGGGAGAAGCTGCCCTCTTGTTTTGGGGATGAAGCTCCTTGCCATTCATAGTAACAGAATGAGTACATGGGTTGAAAACAAGTCATTAAAATTCTGAAAATGAGAGGTTGATGCTGCCATTTTTACCTACCCCTGTTGTGGAGGTGTGTTTAGCTGGCTGGTTTACACATGGTATTTCTTTTGGAGCGGGGGTGTGTGGGCTGTGGTCAAGGCAGGAATTAGGAGAGAGTAGACCTTACTTTTCCTTCTGCATTAGCCACAACCTGCCACCCTGAATGAGGCATGGCCCTGGCATGCTCTGCTGCTGCTGCTGCTGCTGCTAAGTCACTTCAGTCGTGTCTGACTCTGTGCAACCCCATAGACGGCAGCCCACTAAGCTCCTCTGTCCCTGGGATTCTCCAGGCAAGAATACTGGAGCGGGTTGCCGTTTCCTTCTCCAATGCATGAAAGTGAAAAGTGAAAGTGAAGTCACTCAGTCATGCCCGACTCTTAGTGACCCCATGGACTGCAGCCTACCAGGCTCCTCCGTCCATGAGATTTTCCAGGCAAGAGTACTAGAGTGGGTTGCCATTGCCTTCGTGTCATGCTCTAGGCCACTCATAAGAAAAGGAGAAAGTTAACCTCCCATGTCTCCAAGGCCTTATCTAATAAAGCTGCAGGATTCCACAAACCCCTAGTGCTTGCTATTAGATTTCTGTTGTTCACTATCTGACATTCTAAGAAGTCAAATGTACATTCATGCCAATGCAAGTTCTAAATACATCTCTCTTGCAGATAGGGATAAAATAAACTCATTTTCTGGGTTTGAAGGATCTCACCTTTCTCCTTGCAAGGAAATATTTTTTGTTTGAGCTTTGTTTATCCTTCCATAGTTTTCCTTATAAATGTGATGGATATTTGATGTCTGAGTGAATATGCATGCATAAAATGCAGTATAACTTTTATGAAATACAAAGGGATACCTCTGAAATTCTTTTTCTTTTCTGCTCAGTGTTTCATTCAATTGTTTTATTAGATCAGCAGTTTCTCATGATGCTAGGGATGGGTATGAATGGACCACTCACCCTTCTTGAGATTCAGTCTCTCAGTTGCTGAGATGAGTGTAGGAACAGATGTCCTGGTGTTGCCCCTGCCTTCTTGAGTCTTGCTACTGCTGTGAAGGCCCCTGACTTCTGCTGCCCGTGAAGCTGACACACTCATGGTTTACTCAGATCATCTCTGTGGTTCCATATTAGAAGTTGCCTATGATGTGAGGATCCCCAGATATTAGAGTATGCTCAGGGCTGGCCTGGCAGGACTGTGGAAGAGACCCCACGATGGACCACATCCTGGGATGTGATGTGCCTCCTTCCAAGAAGGCCACCGTAACCCCCAAGGCTGAGTCAGTACCCTTTCATCTTGGGGGTCCAAAGACCATGGTTCCAATCCGTTTCCCCACACTTCTTGTAATGATGATTTGAAGCTTTGGGAATATGTATATTATCAAAATATTAGGCAACACATTTGCATGTGTAATTTTTCATGCATTAAAAGGAATTGTCCAGCATCCAGTATATGTATTGTTCACCTTTTCTTTTTATTTGTTAATTGAAATATAGTTAATTTACAATGTTAATTACTGCTGTACAGCAAAGTGATTCAATTATATATATACATATACATACTGTATACACATTCTTTTTTATATTCTTTTTCCATTATGATTTATCATAGGATATTTACTATAGGTCCCTCTGCTATACAATAGGACCTTAATGTTTATCCAGTCTATATATAATGGTTTGCATCTGTTAACTTCTGCCTCCCAACTCATTCATCACCCGACCCCCTTCCGCTTGGCAACCATTAGTCTGTTCTCTATTTCTGTGATTCCATTTCTGTTTCATAGATAGGTCCATTTGTATCATATCTTAGATTCCATGTATAAGTGATATCATATGGTATTTGTCTTTATCTTTCTGACTTACTTTACTTAGTATGATAATCTGTAGTTGCACACTTTTTCTTCTTAAAACGGAGTATGTTTTGCCAGTCTTTTAAATAATATCATGCTATCTCTTGAAAAGAGTCATCCCTGAATAGAAAAAATGATGGACGAGTTGCCAGCTGACTTGGACAGTATGACAAGCTGTGTGACCTTGGGCACAGTCCCAAGTGGCCCCCCAAGAGGAGACTCTCTTCTCTGGTTTTGTGTAGGTTTAGGGGAGAAGCAGATGAGAGAGTGTGCAGTGAGTCCTTCAGTTCTAAAGAGATCAATCATTCCAATAAAAGGAAGGAGGAGGCAGTGGGCCCACCTCATTTACCCTGAGCCCATTGCTCTCCTTTGTCAGTGTTGTCAGTTGATGGATTTACAGTTTACACTTGTAACTCAAGTCCTAGCTTCAGTGAACTTGCTTTTAACTTTTTAAAGAGGAAGGAGGAGGCATGGGTAAGAAGAATGGAAGGCCTTCTTTGTCTTAGTGATTCTTGTCGTTTATCTGGAATTGCCAGCCAGTTCTGTTAAAACGGGCTAAAGGAAGTTCCCCCAAGTCAGGTAGACTGCAGACCCCCTGAGAGTTGGGCTGCATCTCCTACTTCTGGCAGGCTCCTTGGTCTCATCAGATGGACTGTTAGAGAACACTTTCTTACTCTTGGAGCTGATGGAAGATTAGCCTTTTACATGGACAACTCGTGGGTAGAAAGAGAGGAAGGAGAAAAGCATTCCAGAGATGGGGTCCTGCTAGTCCCAGGGACGGGGGGGCCTGGTGGGCTGCCACCTATGGGGTCACACAGAGTCGGACACGACTGGAGCGACTTAGCAGCAGCAGCAGCAGCAGCCCCATGTCTGTGAGGGGCAGTGACCATGGCCTGAGGCCCCACCAGCATGGGCGGTCTTGGCATTTACCCTTGGGGGAAGTGTGTGGCTAAGCTCTGTGTCTGCACTGCTCTCCTCACCCTGAAAGAGCCCCTTGGCAGGGCCAGCTGCTGTTCTTGGAGCAGGTCTCTGGCCTCTGAGACCAAGGGGCATCTTCTCGTCATTGGTGTTAAATGTGGTGCAGGGCAGAGAAGTCTCTGTAGCTTCTGAGGGACAACACAGGTCCCCGTGGGAGGAAGTGGCTTTTTTGCAAGCCCTGTCACTTGCTAGGTCACGTGAAAGCCCTGGGGCTGTTTCACTTGGCACTGTGGCTGCATAATTATTGGTAGGCAAATTGAAAGGCCACACTGGATCTCTTGGGAGCCTGTGGCCTGGACTTGTAGGAATGGATTGCACTTCGTGTCCATGTCTCTTGTTGTTTCATTTGTAAAGTCTGTTTGGTCTGAGGTGCCAATTGTGAACTAGGCCCTCAGGGCCCCCTGGTTCACAGTGGCCGGCAGACTCTGGCTTGTCAGGCCTGGCATGTGTAGGCAACCTCTGTCTCCCCTGGGTCATCTTCCCATACTGCCCATGACTGACAGCATTTCCTAAGGTTTCTTCCACCCAACTCCACTTATCCCATGAACAGTCTGGAGGGCCCTGTGTTCAGAAAGACATTGTCACATAGGGTACGTAAGGCTTCTGGGGTTTTGGAGGGGTGATACAGGCAAGAAATTCCACTGCTTCAAGTTAGAGGTTTGTTAGAAGACTACTGTGGTGCTGCATTTAAATTAGGAGATACTGTGGAGGTTGCAAACACCACAGTAAAGCAAAACACATGAAGTTTTTTGGTTCCCAGTGCATATAAAAGTTACATTCACACCACCATCCTAACGTCTATTAAGTGTACGATAGCATTATGTCTAAATATATATCTGTATATGTACCCCTTAATTTAAAAATACTCTATGGCTAAAAAAATGCAAGCTGTCATCTGACAATACAGGGTTGCCACAAACCTTTAGTTTATTAAAAACAAAAATTCGGTATCTATGAAGTGCAGTCAAGCGAAGCAATGAAAGGAGGTCTGCCTGTACTAGGCTGTGGAGGGGTAACTGGAGGGCCAGGTGGGAAACGTGGCCATGGAGGAGAGTCTGTGTGTGGCCCCTGCAGGTCAAGGCCGGGCCTGCTGCGGGAGACTCCCAGCCTCTGGACCAGGCCCCCACCTTGGGCATCTCTCTAGTCCCCTGTTTCACAGCTGAGGTGGAGACCGGTAACTGTTTGACCCCGGATACCTCATTCAAGTTCATATTCTGTGCCCAGAAATCCCCTTCTCTCCTAGTGCTGACTAATCAGGGGAAAGAAAGGCCCACTCACTGCTGGGAGAGAACAGCTAGGGAAAATTAGGTGTCTCTTAAGAATGTTTGTATCCGTTTGTCATGCTGAGGAGAATACAGAGCATTTGAAGGATTTATAGTTAGAAATGGGCTGTGTGGTCAGCATCCCTCCTTCTGACTGTGAGGCTCCGAGGAGGAGGCTGTGCCCCAGCCTGTTCAGAACAGGCTCTCCATGCGTGTTTATGAAATGCATTCACTAGTCCTATGGGAATTAAACTTAGAAATTTAATTATTCTTTCTAGAATTGTTTAGCTCCCATGAGTTCAAACGTGTTAGAGTTGAGAATGCGGCTGATGTCAAATCTGACACATTTTCAAACTTGAGCCCCCCAGTTTGGCAGTGAGCAAAGGAAAGACAAGCAGCAAATTATTTACCGATTCACCGTGATGTGGCACACTGCCGAGTGTCATTCTCTGCGGAGGCACAGTTCTGCCTTTTCCATATGTGTGTCACAGACGCTGTATGCAGTCTTAGGGATATTAGCTACATCTATTTGATTAGGAAAATAACTGCATTCCTGATTTCTTTTAAAATTGGAAGATAATTGCCTTACAATGTTGTGTTAGTTTGCACTCCAGATTTTGAAAAACCCTCCTCCCCACCTCCCTTTACCTGTCTGGGGTGCGGAGGGCTTTAAAGAAAGCAGCAATCTGCATCATCCATGCGGCTCAGCCTGGGGAGTGGGTGGGACCCCAAAGTTAGTACTTCCTCTGGGACTCCCTCCACATACTGACAAATGTTCTGCCCTCTCTGGCCCCCTGAGCAGCGCTGCCCTCTTGCTCCCTGCCACACCTCTCTCCTAGGCTTGTCTCCCTGCTCTGGAGAGCCTCATTGCCCCTGAGCAAGATTCCTTACTGCCCACCTCCCTTTTATTTCAGTTTGGCAAAAGGATAAGATCTACCCAACTTCCCATAACAGAACCATGACACCATAATGGACAGGTCTGTCTCCATGATATTGACTGGGAAAATGATGCTTTCTGGATAAAGTATGCTAGGATTTTTTTTTCTTTTAAGTAATTGATAAGACTTTTCTGTCACTGTCTTCTGTTGGTGTTCTCTTGCCTGAAAAAGTTGTCCAAGAAGGAACCACGGTACTCATGATGATAAAGTGAAGGTTCATGATTCAATACTGTAGCCTTAGTGTAAAACAGCCTTTTATGAGGGTGGAAGGTCGGTGGTCCTCCTCTCCCTTCCCATACCCTGAGTGAGGCCAGGTGTGGGGCCCTGAGGATGGGCATTACTGAGAACAGGCTTGTGATCAAATAGTAACCCCTGCAGTAAGATGATGCCCAGAGCACTAGAAAGTGTAGTGTTTGAGAGTGTTTCTGGTGGCTCAGACGGTAAAAAATCCACCTACAGTGCTGGAGACCTGGGTTCAATCCCTGGGTCAGGAAGATCCCCTGGAGAAGGGAACTTCTGGCCTGTAGAATTCCATGGACAAAGGAGGCTGGCAGGCTACAACCATGGGGTCACAAAGAATCGGACATAACCGAGCTACTTTGACTTCCCTTTCACTTGGAGCGGTCTGGAGACCAGACCCCTCCCGCCTAGCCCCCAAATGTACATTCTTCCCTTAAACTAACCCTAACAGAGGAGAAGCAGCAGAGACATTTTCCGATCAGGAGAGGGTATTGGCCATCCACTCCCCGTCGTGATGAAACAACCTGTCTAAATGCATAGAGCTGCCAAGCCTGCAGCAGGGAGGACTGGGTTCCTCATGTTCTCCCACCAGTTCCTTGTGTTGCCCAAGAGATGAGCAGTGACATTTTGTCCTGGGTTCCTGGTGGCATCTGTGGACCAGTGGGCAAAGGCATGAGAAAGCACCTTTGACATAGACATCTGGGTGTGCCAGCAGCAGACTCTGAGGGTCCTGGGTACTGGCCTGGGCTGAGCATGAGTGACACAAGGGAAAATGGGGCACTGCATGGTCACTGGGCAGCTATCAGGCTGGAGGAGAGGTCACACCTGAGGTGGCATGTCAGCGGAGCTCAGCCAGGCGGGAGCCAGGCTTCCTCCTTGATGGATGAGTGGGGTGGGGGCCTCTGGGCCCAAGCACATTCTCAAGGGAGGCAGAGCTCTTTACAAGTCCAGGTTGGGTTTCTTCATCTAGACATGTGAGTGTACACTGTAAATTGTTTAAGACTGTAACTCATACAGTAAAGAATCTGCCTGCAGTACAGGAGATCTACGTTCAATCCCTGGATTGGGAAGGTCCCTTGGAGAAGGGAATGGCAACTCACTTCTTGACTGGAAAGTTCCATGGACAGAAGAGCCCGGTGGGCTATAGTCTATGGTGTTGCAAAGAGTCGGACACAACTAAGCGACTAACACTTAGGCACTTACACAAATGTTTTGAGGGTTTTTTTAAAAACATTGTTATTGTTACTTTTCAGAAGCAGAAATAAAAACCTGAAATGTAGAAATAGCCTAAGTCATTTGGAGACACCTAAAATTTTGCCTGAAGGTGTTAGGTGGCTCCTAGTGGTTCATAGAGGAGAATGGACCCTGGGCATTTGCTTCAGGCCCAGCAGGCTAGAGTTAGACCCACTGGCTGCACGCAGGCAGAGCTCAGCTGTGGTCAGGCTGTGGGACTTTTCTGTGGGACCCAGCAGGCATGAGGCTGCATGCCCATTCCTCCCCAGGGGTTTTGTTTGCCCCAGTTCCCTGCGTGTTTCCAAGTACTTGACTCTGGCTAGCCGGTGAGTGTCTGCTGGATGGACCCCCATGCTCAGGGCACTGAGTGGAGTGGATCCAGATCAGATCCCTGCTCTGACCACCCTATGGTTTTGCACTTGCTCTGCCCAGCCACTCCCATGGAGTCCTCTGTCCCCAACATACTCTGCTTTTCAGAGAGTCCACAGAGGAGGTTGTGGGTACCCAAGTGACACTCAGAGCCTGAGTGTCCAGGCTAGTGGGGGTGGGACACCACCATTCCTGGGTCCCCTGTGGGCAGGGGTGTAGGAGAGGCTGTACTTTGGGGTCAGGCACACTGGGTTCCATTTCCATGGTGCTGTCTCCTGCTGTGAGTCCCTGGCTGGGACAGGTTGTCTCCTAGCCTCCGCGTCCTGGCAGGTGACAGCAGACCCAGGGGTATCCGTCAGCTCTCTGCAGCTTCTCTCCAAGCTCCTCTCTGTTCAGGATGGAGTCCTAACCAACTGGGCATTTGTTCCTTTCCAGCAGAGTTGGGAAGAGACCTATCCCATCACTGGGGACCCCGGCGATCTTGGGGAGGGGTCTCATTACTCTGAGTTCCCATTTCCACATCTGGAAAAAGGTGATGCCCAGGTACCTTGCTGGGTTGTTGTGAGGACCACAGAGGCTGGTGGACGGGTGTTTGTGTCAAGATCAGAGAGAGATCACCCTGGAAACAGAAGGGAGAAGCGATCCTCTGGGAGCTCCAGAGTGAGCCCCACAAGCACCATCTTCCCGAGGTGGGATGCTCCAGGACACAGAACAACCTGGAGTAGGACAGGGTGGTCTGGACCCTTTGGACATTCATAAGAATTCACTTTGCATTTTCCTTTCCAGGGAACAAACTGGAGGATCCTTCCAACCTTTGTCCAGTGTGCATCATCAACATTCATTTTTTGATGGATTATTAATAATTTAGTTGACATCTGGGGAATCTATTTGACTGTACTTTGCTCTTGGTGTTTTGAGCATAAACCATTTGTCTTGGAGAAAACACATCCATACAAAATACTGAAATCTAGAAAACAAAACTAATACAGATCTTGCCACATCCTGTCCCCAGCCCTACAGAAAGGCGGGAGAACAGGTATTACTCCATGGAAATAGAAAGCATACTAGTTTCTACCCTTTCTCCTTTGCTCATTCAATTTGGTTTAAAAATGAGAAGGCCAGTAGTTACACAGGCTAACAGAATTCAAACAAAACAAGAGTATATAGTAAAATGTGAGTCACTTTCTTATGCCAGGCCCAATCCCTCTCTCCACAGGCACTGTTAATTGCTCCTGTGTATCTTTCTGAAAAAATTCTGTGGATGCTCAAGTATGTATTTCTTGTCATACTTAAACACATGGGAGCATATAGTGTCCATTTTTCTCTAGTTTCTCTTTTTCTTACTTAATCGTGTTGGAGATTACAGTTTTAGTCTTTCGGTCTATATAAAATGTACTCATCTAAATTTAATTTAATTTAATAATGACGCATTTGCTGAATTTAAGCTCAGTGTCTTCCATCTTGGAGTTCCCAGCCCGTCCCTTCCTGGGCTGGTGGGCCAGCCTGTAATAACGCCATAGTCCTAGAGTATGCAGTGGCCAGCCCATCACAGGCCTTCTCCCTTCTGTTTCCGGGGTAATCTCTCTCTGATCTTGACACTGGCACCTGTCCACCAGCCTCTGTGGTCTTCACAACAACCCAGTGAGGTACCTGGGCTGGCCCTTGAGCAGGAAGGAGTGCCCCTCTATCCATGCCCTGCCATGTGGGTTAGGCGGGTACTCAGAAAGAAGAATTAATTAGGGAGAAGCTGTAGTCTCCATTCAGCCCCTGTAAAGTTAGGGGGAAACTCTGAAATGTGTTTGCCAGCTGCCATGAGTGGTATCAGCTCAGCTCTGCTCTGAAAGCTGACTGAAGTGTGTGCCCCGCCTTCTTTCCTCACCCTCCCCTTCCTCCTGTCTCATTATTCATGTTCCCATTCCTTCCATGGTCTAGACACACACTCTTTGCCCTCTCATGGGTAACCTCAGTTTCCGGTTACCTGGTCTTTGTGCTGTGTTTAGATGGATTCCAGGATCACACAGTACTGGTCCTTTATTAGTAATTCTAGAGGAATTGTCAGGGCCTTTCAATTCCTCTTTCAGTTGGAGTTCATTGTAGAGTTTGTGGATTGTGATCCCCCACTCTCTTCTTAAATGGCTCATGACCCTCAGTGGAGAATTTTTGCAAGCTCTAAAATACCTCTTGCATGAGTATAAAACTCTTGAGTCCCACCTTCCCTTTAAAACTTTGTAGAAATATTTCTGTCTTTTAGCATTGAGGATTATTGTTAAGATATTTGAGCTCAGCCTGTCTTCTGCCTGGATGTTCATATGATTCTTTTGATTCATTAACTTCTGCAGGCTATTTCTGTATGTTCATCTTTCTGTATCCCTTTTTTAAAAAACTGCGCACAGTATATCCCATCATTGACAGAGACAAGTCACTTTATCTGTGTAGTGTTTCTTCTGTGTTTTATATATGTCATCTCTTTGAGAAACATGGTATTTCACATACTTTGCCATTTCATTTGCTTGTGTCTTTGCTTGGTTGGTTGTGTTTATTCTGTTTTTTAATGGTTTCTAGTGTGCTCATCATTCCTACCCCCTTTATTTTCTTTTTCTCCATTTCTTTCCCAAGATCTTGTCTTTCTGTTGGTTAATAATTTCTTCTTGATTTTTAAAAATCTTTTTAGGAGAGTACAGTCAGCAGGATAAAGGCCCCTCAAAGATATCAATATCCCAGTCTCCAGAATCTGTGACTATATTGGGAGAATTGGAATTGGAAAAGTAAAATTGAATATGGAGTGAAGGTTGCTAACCGTCTGACTTCAAAGTAGTGGGATTATCCTGGGTTATCCTAAGTGGGCCTAGTGTAGTCAGAGGGTACGTGAAAGGGGAAGATGGAGGACCAGAGAGGCGTCAGCACAAGAAAGACCGGTCCTGATGTTGTTGGCCACAGGAAGCCGTGATCCAGTGCATGCGTGTGGCCTCCAGACCGGATACAGCGAGGAAAACAGGGCTTCCTGCAGTGGCTGGAGTCGTGACCCCCAGTGACGTTCATGTCCCAGCCTCCAGAACCTGGGAATATGTTCATTTACTCGGAAAAGGAGACTTTTCAGATGAAATTAACTTAAGAATCTTGAGTTGGGGAGGTCGGCCTGACTTTCCCAGGTGGACCTGAGTAACCCAAAAAGAGGCAGGAGGAGCAAAGTCAGAGCAGACCTGAAGATGGACTCAGAGGTCGGGCACGCAGTTTCTGGAAGCAGAACACCAGCCGAGGAATGGGAGCAGCCCCTGGACACTGTGCAAGGTTGGGCGCCTTCTCCCCTGGAGCCTCCAGAAGGGGCACTGTCCTGCAATACACTGGCTTTAGCCTAGTGAGACCCATTTCAGACGCCTGATCTCTAGAACCGTAGGATGATATGTTGCTCTTGTTTTAAGTCACCAGATTTGTAGATTTGTTGTGATTTGTTTCAGCAGTAATAGGAAACTCACAGAGACTGTAGGGGAGTATGTTACTAAAAAAGTTCTTTACCTCTTTCCTTAGGAGGCTTTCCTCTGGGCCTACAGATGCTTACCCTCCTCCTCCACCCCATTTCTAAGCCCGATTCCGGAGTTGGTTACTTTGTGACTTTAGTCAGTGCATTTTTGAAGAATGGGGTAGGGTTGCACTTCATTTCAAGTTTATAGTCTGGAATGCAAGAGTACACTCTTCAAGTGTATTTCTTTTGCCCAGTTAGGAGCTGTGTTCCCCAGTTCTTCATGAATAAATTGGGTGTTGCTCCTAGCAGGCCTCAGTGTCATGTACTTGCTACCTGCCTCTGCCTCTATACGAGGCCGAATCCACAGGCCGCAGTCTACTCAGTGGTTCTGCGCCCACGTCCACGTGATCCTTTGCAAGCTGCCCCAGCAATGTCCTTATCTCCCCAGGGGTCAGGAGTGTGGCACTGGCTTGCTGTGTCTTTTCCTGATTCCATTGGTCTGGTCCGCCCAGGGATTTGTGCACTCTGCTCATGTCTGTTTTCTTGATTCTTCAAAAGTGGAATATGTTTCTCTTTCTGATTCTCTGTCTCTCTTTTCATTGTTTTGAGGGTTTTCAGAGAAAGTGTGGAGGAGTAAACCATTCCCTGGAAACTGCTTTCTGGCGAGTGCAGGTGTAGATGCTGAGGGGTTTTACTCATCATCTTTGGGGAGCTCCTTGTGCTTTGAGAGAGAGAAATGGGTCGCCATTTCTCTTGGGGTCTGGGCATTGTTGAGCATTTGTGGCTTTGGGATTCCTTTTCCAAGAAGATTTTTTGTTTTACTCCAGAATGCTTTTTGTGTAAAAGCCCTTCCATTAGATTAGACAAGCTATTATATAAAAGATTTGACCTCCCATGCTAGCAGCCTGGGAGAAGGTGGCAGATACGTGCCACACTGGACTTCTGGCCCAAGGCTTCCCTACCTCTGAGGCCAGATCCTGCCCCTGCCATGCCCCAGCAGCCTTGGACTCACTTCCTGTGTCTCTGAAATCTGTGTGGCTTTTTGTATGCTAATCAATAAAGCCTGAATGAACACTTGCTGCTTTAAACACTAATGAATATTAAATTAATGCTGTAATCCCTAAGCAGTAGAATAGCTTCCAGTGATTTCCGTGTGTTTTTCTGACATTATCTGGTTTAAATCTCACAGCCATCCTGTGAGGCAGGTGTCACGGTTCAGCCTCATTTGGCCATTAAGCCAAATGGAGTACCTGGAGATGCTATTTGTCTGTCTTACAAAGCCCAGGCTGCCTTCACAAAGGCTAGACCTGGTCCTTGACACCCAGGAAGTGTGTACTTACTTTGTTGGGTTGAGTTGAAGCTTATGAATGTCTTTCATTCTTTTCCAAGCTCTTTGTGTGTGCAGATCTGTTGGCCCCAAATATGTTTGGAACAGCTTCATTATAGTGATCTAGTTGGTGATGGACAGGGAGGCCTGGAGTGCTGCGATCCATGGGGTCGCAGAGTCAGCCATGCTGCGATTTCATGGGGTCGCAAAGAGTCGGCCACGACTGAGCGACTGAACTGAACTGAAGATTCATTTGTTTTAAATATTGAATTTTAGGTAGTTATATGTTAGCAACCTTCAGTTGTGCAGTGTTTCTCTGTCATTCAAAACCCATGGCAACTTAAAGGTAGGAAGCCCTAAATTCTGAGGAATGAGGATTCATGAGGATTTTGCTCTAGCCAGACCCATTTTGGGCTGTCCTATGTTTGTCATCCCTGGGGTGACAAACTAGTTTGCCAGCCAATCAGTGTACAAGGAGGAGAGTGCCCACACTGTCCCTCTTCAGTTACTGGGAGAGAAATCCACTGTGCAGTAAAGATAGTAAACTGATAAATAAAAAGTAAAAAGATAGTAAACTAGCATCTCTAATTTTTTTTTTTTTTGCCTGCCTTCCATTTTGTAGGGTCCATAGGGTTGTATGGGGATGAGTGACTGGTGGGCCATGGCTTCAGAGAGGCCTGCCGGGTCAAGCCTGGCATCCCTCTAGACAGATGGTCAGTAGCACCCGAGACTCAGGTGAAATGATCACTGTGCTGTTGCCAGTGTGGTGGAAGGACAGAATGTACCTGGTATTTGAGAAAGACCAGGTCCTTGGGTTCCCTGTACAGCCAGAATGTGTGAGACTCAGAGAACGTAGCCCTATAGCCTTCCTGAAGCTTCTTTGGACACCTGGGATGTTGAGAGAATGAACTTCCTCCTGCCCGTTCCTCTGGGCCTCCCCCGGACATGATTCATGCTGGGATCAGTTCTGTGACATCGGCTTTTAGCTCTTCAAAGATTGCCTGTTACCACTTCCCTCTCTTCCTTCCTCTCCCAGTTTGTCATTTATTAGTCTGTGGCCTTCCCACGTGGCACAGTGGTAATGAATCCATCTGCCAGTGCAGGAGATGCAGGAGACAAGGATCTGGATTGGGAAGATCCCTGGAGTAGGAAATGGCAACCCACTCCAGTATTCTTGCCTGGAAAATTCCACAAACAGAGGAGCATGGCAGGCTACATGCAGGTCATAAAAAAGCTGGACATGGCTGAGCGACTGAGCATGCACATTTGTTCTGTTATCCTGATTTTTCAGCAGTTCTCTTGCAATATGCATTCATTTAGCCCCCTGCAGTGCATTCTGGACACTTTCCTCGGTGTTGCCTTCCACCTGGCTAATCTGCCCTCTATCCGATCCACATGAAATCTACTGTAAAGAGCAGTCACTTGGTTTTAAGTTTCTGTGATTGTGTTATTCATTTCCATAAATTTTCTTAATTTCCCATATTCTTGTCTTTTTAAGAGGTATCATATTATTTACTTAAGGTTTTAATCACTTTAAGAAGTACTTGCATCTGTCACTTAGAACTGTATGTTATGGTCTCTGAGTAATGATTTGTTATCTGAACTTCTTGATGGTGGTGAGCTGGGCGTTTTTGTCTGGTGTTACTGTTTGCTGGGCCTCCTGGCTCTGTTCTTAGGGAATCGCTTCCCCAAGGAGACTTGTGTCTCCTCACTTGATTACAGCCTCGTCTTTGCTTGGTGCCAGGGTGGGTGCTTCTGGCCAGTGAGATTGTATTTGCTTCTGTTAGATCCACAGGGGGCTGTGAGCCCAGGGTCACCTTGCGTGTCGGCTCCCTGGGTTGGTGGTTTTGGAAATGGTGGCTGTCTGAGGTGAGCACCCACTGAGACTTTGCCCTTTATCTCTTTGCCATGCAGCCTGCAGTGAAGGCTCTGGCAGTGCTGTGTCTGTGGCAAGGATGTAGCCAGTGGGAGGTCAGGACTGAGCTGGCCACAAGACACAGGTCCTGTGTGCCTGTTGAAAGGGTGGCTAACTCTGAAGTTGGGACCAACTTGGGGAGTAGAGCTACTAAACGACAGGGCAGTGGTGAGTATGTATGTTTGTGTGCCAAGGCCTGGGAATGCCTTGATGAGTGGTTTCCTGACAGTGCCCTGTGGTGGTAGGAGGCTCTGTTGGCTGTAAAGAGACAAAGGACTGGCAGGCCCTTCCAAGCTAAGCATACTGCAATTTCTGGAGGCTTGCTTCCTTCTTTTTATCGAATCAACAAGTTTAAATGCAAAGCATTGGATGTAGAAGAGCGCAAGGTACCCCAGGAATGAGTGCCGAGTCAGTGCAGGGAACGGAGGAACGCAGTCCGTACACTCTCTGCTGGAATATTCTTGAGCCTGTTACGTGGATGCTGTCTGACGTTTCAGTTGTAGAAAACTTGAAGAGAAGAAGAGCACAAAGCATTTTAGAGTATTGCCTACAGCTAGGGCAGTGGAACCCACTCCAGTACTCTTGCCTGGGAAATCCCATGGACAGAGGAGCCTTGCAGGCTACCAGTTCACGGGGTCGCTAAAAGTCAGACATGGCTGAGCGACTTCACTTTCACTTTTCACTTCCATGCATTGGAGAAGGAAACGGCAACCCACTCCAGTGTTCTTGCCTGGAGAATCCCAGGGACAGAGGAGCCTGGTGGGCTTCCGTCTATGGGGTCGCACAGAGTCAGACACAACTGACACGACTTAGCAGCAGCAGCAGCAGCTGCAGGGAAACACTACTTGAAAGTTCAAGCTTAGACACTCCCTCTAAGTGGACTGGTCCAGCCCGCCCCCTCGCCCCGGGTACACCACGGTTCATGGATCTCTTGCCACATCTTGGCTGCTGGCTCCCCCGCCCTTCCCTGGCTGCAGAGCCCTTCCAGCGCCAACCCCTGTGTCTCCTATGACACCTTTCTGGTTTCCCCACTCATGGCACCTGGAGCCCTGCTCTGCGTCACAGGGTGTGTGCTCTCCCAGGAGCACAAAGGGCGGGCTGCAACTCTGTGTGTGTTGGTGCACCTCACCCATGGGATACCTTCTTATGGTGACCAGGCCATGACATTGGAAAAGCTCTTTAGATTTCCAAAAGAAGGGAACACTTAACTGTGTTGCAAGTCCTGGTACCCTTAGTGCCCCCTGTAAAGCCTTGCAATACCCACCTGCCCCCCTGAACCTGTGCACACTGAGATAACTTTGTTGCTTCCCAGGAGTGTAGTACTCATTACCACGTCACTGTGGCCTGGGTCTTCACAAAGAGCCACCTTCTTCTGGTCATAAGGGATGGGACCACGGTCAGTTGTACACAGTAGAGGAGAGCTCCTGTCGTGCTCTGACGTGCTCCCACACCCTTCATTCATTTCCGTCGTCTGCTCTGTGGTGTGCTAGTGTGACTGTTCTCCTGCTCTGGATGCTGTTCTCCTGCACGTAGGGAGCCAGGCAGCATTGTCTCAGGAGTACAAGCTGCAGTCACCTCTACAGTCGGCCCTCTGTACCCATGGGTCCTGCATGTGTGTGTTCAATCCACCACAATCAATGATGTTCTAAGAACTATTCCATAAAGTTCCAGAAAGCAAAACTTGAATTAACTGTACTTTGGCAGGTATTTACATAGCATTTACATTGTAATAAGCATTATAAGTAATCAAAGGGTGATTTAAAGTGTAAGGAAGGATGAATGGTGAGGTATATGCAAATATTACCATTTTACATAAGGGACTTGAGCATCTGTGGATTTTGGTGTCTTCAGAGGGTCCTGGAACCAACCTCCCATGGATACTGAGGGGTGACTGTATTTGCTCCTGGAAGGTTTGAATCAGTTGTGCTTTTATATAAAATATCCCCAGCTTTTCCTATTACATCTTGAACTTTGTCTGCAGTCTGACCACTGCTGCTGCCCTGACACACAGGGCTCATTCAGTGCAACCCAGTCCACCCAAAGGGATGGCAGACCTACTGGGCATCCATCTTCCTCATTATAGTTTAGAGGAAGGGCAGGGAGGACTCTGTGGTGTCCCTCACAGTCCAGGATTGGTAGGACATTTTATTAACTCTCTCAGCATTTAATTTTTTGCAAAATTATGCTGCCCTTGACTTTATGTCATCTCATTCATTCAGCAGACATTTTGTCTAAACATTTTCTTCCTCCTAAAAGTAAACAATAGCCTTTGGAAAAAATACTCAGTGGAAAAGAAGTAATCATGTGCAAAGAATGTTTCCTCCGGTTTTGTTTTCCTCTACCTGGCATTATTTCTTGAGCTTTTCCCACATTACTGAATAGCCTTAAACTGAGGTCTCCATGGCCACATGGCACTGAGTGGGCTGAACAAGCTATAGTCAGTGAATTATCATGGATTGTGGGCTCCAGAGGGCTAGGCAGGCAGCCCTGCCCCGCACGTGCTCCAGGTCAGACAGTCGGTCATCTAGTGCAGCGTGTCGGGTCACCACACACAGGAGAGCCTGTTCTTATTCCTGATGCCACTGCTGGAGCTCTCCTTTCAGTCCTGATCAGGAGCCCCCAAGGTAATTTTCCTCTGGTCTCTGTCATACACTATCATTCCAGCTTTCTGAACTTAGCAACAGTGTACCCAAGAAGTTTACGATTCCACATCCTTCCTCTGCTGCTGCTGCTAAGTTGCTTCAGTCCTGTCTGACTCTGTGCGACCCCATAGATGGAAGCCTACCAGGCTCCTCTATCCCTGGGATTTTCCAGGCAGGAACACTGGAGTGGGGCTTTCCTTCTCCAATGCATGAAAGTGAAACGTGAAAGTGAAGTTGCTTAGTCCTGTCTGACTCTAGCGACCCCATGGACTACAGCCTACCAGGCTCCTCTGTCCATGGGATTTTCCAGGCAAAAGTACTGGAGTGGGGTGCCATTGCCTTCTCCTACAAGCCAGCAAAAGGACGTTTGGGGCGGTAGACAGAACAGTAGCCGCCCTTGGATCAGCAGAAGGAACGTAGCACCAGGAGAGGTTGTGTGGCTCAGATTCCAGAACTTGGAATTCTTGGGCACTTGAATTGGGGAATGTGGAAGAATTCAGGCATCTGGAAGTGACAGGAGAGGCCCAGGAGGCAGGAGCTGGAGAGAGGCTGGGGGACAGCAACCAGCAGTGGATGGGCCTCTGGGAGAGTGGACCAGAGCAGCAGGCTGTAGGGGCGGGAGGCTGGAGACCCAGTCCTGCAGAGGGTAGAACGAGCGTCAGCAGAGAGGAGCAGAAGGAAGCAGCCTGGATCCCACGTTCCCGGGGCTGGGCCACTGACACCCGCCTCCCCACCCTCCCCACCCCCACCACCCCAGGACTGTGGGCCCAGCTGTTTGCNCTCCCTCCCTCCCTCCCTCCTCCTCCTCCCGGGGAGAGCCACCAGTGTGCCCCAAGGGTCTGCTGGCCTCTGTTTGCTATAGGCAGAGTGCTGGCCTCTCTGCCCCTACAGGCCCTCCTTCACTGTGTGTAGGACCAGGTTAGAGCCTGGGGTCCTGGCACATCAGTGTGGAGAGAAACGCGGTGCAGTAAGGGAGGAAGTGTCTCTGGAGATACTCGGAGGAACCTGGTGGGGAGAGCACTGGGCAGTCGAGGACCCCCAGGCAGGCCCCATCCCTCACAGTGGGTGTTTGCCTGAGGTCTCAGGATTTATAAAAGATGCCAGGCCGATTCTCCTGCTCAACTGGCTCCCCTGGCCCCCGGGGTACATTGTGTGGTAAGAACCAGTGTGTGGCTAGCTTCACGAGGGCAGAAGATTGAGAAGGTGGCTGATGTCCTGGGGCACACAGGTCCACCTGCCTGTTGGGAAAGCTGGGGCCAAGCACTGGAGAAAAACCGTAGGAACTCCAGGCCTTGTGCCACTTGGTGGCCTCTCCTATTCACCTCCCCTTAGAGCAAGGCCCAGGGTGGCACAAGGTGTGTGTAGATGTCAGGGTGCAGGGGTACGCCATCCAGGGCAGCTGAGGGCATGCCTAGGACCATTCACCATGGGGAAGGTTAACACATCAAGGATCCTGCTTTGTAAGATTATTATTGTAAAACAACTAGTATGATGGGAATAGGCAGGTGTTTGTATGGCAAGGAGCCGTCGTATTTGTGGTACCTCTCAGGAGCCCAGCAAGGAGGAGCAGCCTCCTGCCGGCTGCAGAGGGGAGAATGGACACCCGGCTTGCTGCGGGGAAGTGGTGTCTCCTGGCTCCCCTCTGTGCTGCTCTGTAAGTGACGGCCTCGCCCCTGGCTCATGGGGACAGTGAAGCCATGGGTGGTGCCCTAGACGGTGAGCAGAGCCCAAGCACACCTGCTGGATGTATACAAGCGCTGTGCCCATGGAGCAGGGCAGGCCTTGCCTCAGGCCTCGTTCCATGGGGCCCACCTGTCTACCTGCTGCTAGCTCTTACCTTTTGTTCAAGGTTGGGAGGGTTAAATTTGGAATTTAATATTTGTTATTTATTTAAAAATCCTCTCTCTGAGTCCTTAACCTTTGGGGGTCCCTCTGTGGTCTGTGGAATCAGACATTCTAAGTGCCCTTGGGCCGTGTGTCAGGACCAGGGAGACAGGCAGATGCAGCTGTGGAACTGCTTGTGAGTCTTAGTTTTGTTTTCCGTCACCTTTTGTGCCACGGTGTGTGGGTGCCTGGGCCACTAGAGCAGCCTCTGCCTGCAGGGGAGAAGAAGAGGCCGTGGAGGAGGCAACGGACGGATGATCTTCCCCATCGGCGTGGCCTCGGCCCAGGGTCCAAGAGAGAGGAGAGCTCAGGTTCTCTGGCAAATTGTGAAAAGATGTTTCCAGATGATGAACAGGGGATGAAGGGTCATTGTCCCTCCCTGTTTTCAGATTTCCCATGAGCATGTCTTTGGAGATTTTGCTGGACTTTGCAGAGGAAATTTCGTTTGAAAGCTCAGGGGTGTGTTACACTGGCTGGGCAGTCCTCACACAGGCCTCATGTTAGCTGGGCCTCTGTGACTCCAGGGCATCATAGGTGGTCAGAAGTATTTTGGTGCAAGCTCAGAGCTCACCCTGCATGGAATGGAGGTGGTTCCTGGACTGTACATTGTATGTAACAGACTGGCCCTGCTAGTCCTTAAACTATTTTGTTTGAGTCACAGGACAGAAATAAATAAATAAATAGGCCAAAAAGGATTACTGTGACACGGCCAGGGTTTGTGCATTGTCACTGAGCCCAGCGAGGGCTCATCTGTGATGCTGCTGCAGATGTTTGCAGGAAACGTGGCCATCGCCTGCCGTGAGCCTGTCAAGTGGTACCCACTTTCATTTTAAGTTGTAAATTTTTTCATGTTCTTTTCCAATATGGTTTGTTACAGCATGTTGAATGAATGGTAAGACCTTGTTGTCTGTCTGTCTTATATATAATCGTATGTATCAGTTAATCCCAAACCTCTAATTTGTCCCTCCCTCCCCTCCTCCTTTGGTAACCATGATTTGTTTTCTATGTCTGTGAGTCTCTTTCTATTTCATAGATAAGTTCACTTTATCATATATTTTAGATTCCACGTATAAGTGATATCATATGGCATTTGACTTTCAAGTGATAAATTTTTAAAAGAAGAGCTGGAAACAGAACTGGTGGAAAAAATTACTGTCAGAACGTGTTTTAAAGAGACCAGATTAATGAAGGCTCAGTTGTAATTTTTATTTTCGAGAAAGCCATTTTAAAAATCCTTGTCATGTGGAAGATGGAAGCTTCCAAGAGAAGTCTCCCAGGAGATGGGTGAGATTGGCCTCCATGTGTCCAGGGCATTTTTCTAGGGCTGTCGGGAGGGTGGTCCTGGGGAGGGCGGACAGAACAGGGCAGCCAGGCCCAGCTGGCCTTCCTTTACTCATGTCCCTCGTTGAGTGGGGACTGCGCAGCTGAGGTGTGGGGCTGGTCACACACCTGGCAGCGTCTCAGCCCTCTCCCGTGGGTACCGGTGGCGTTCATGCAGTGCAGGTTGCATTATCCTTTGGGATCTTCGGGGGCAGGTGCTAAAGGTAGATCCATCTTTCAGATTGTGATGAATTGGGGGTTTTCTTCTCTTCTGCTCTTGCTTCAGTCAGGAGAGACATGCTTTAAATAGGGAAGTGGCGATGTCATTTCCAGGCGCTTTCCCAGCACTAAGTAGGTCAGGGTTTTTGTCACAGTTTTGACGAGATCACAGGTGAGTCACTGTAAATTTGGAGAGAGTCACGAATCTTGTCAGAATACACAGTGCACTTGCAATCTGGTTAAATGGTCTTAATTCCTGGCCTGTGGAGAGTCCTCTCGCTCCCCACTCCCCACACCCCTCCTCATGGCACAGTCTCTGCTGAAACCGGGCCTTAGAGGGTGGGGGAGTGGTGGTGCAATGGGTCCCTGGGGACATGCCCTCCCTGCTGGCTGAGGACCATCTGTCCTCTTGCCTGCCTGAGAAAACCAAGTCCTGGAAGTGGATGAGAGAACCGTCCCCTCCTCCGACCTGAAGCTTTTTGTGCAAGCGCAGCCTCATTCAGAAAGGTACATAAGCGCACACACACTGACACCCCTGTGATCACAGCGGCACCCGGCCACTGCTGTCCCCGTGTCTCATGCCGCATACCTGCCTGGCCTCTTGCACTTCCTGTCTGCGAGGTCCCATAGCACATGCTCTTCCTCCGGCTCCTTTGGCTCCTCGGGGTGTTTGTGGGGTCCGTGTAGGTCCCCATGCTTCATTGGCTCTCCTTCATTCCCAGTGCTGTGTGAATAGGCGACATTCCCTGCTGACAGGTGTCGGGGTGGTTTGCAGGGTAGGATCTTGGGAGCAGGGGACTCTCCTGGAACATGTCTTTGCTGGGCATTTGGCTGCATGTCTGTTGGGAGCACACCTGGGTGTGCAGGTGTTGGGTCACGGGGCTGTGGAGCTTCAGTTTAGGAGACCCTTTGACTTCCCCAGCAGGTAGAGGCCAGACTAGAGTTTCCCAGGCAGAGAGAATAAACCCTAGTGGCAATATGGGACTTAGTGGATTGACATGAGTTCAGGTAAGGATCCAAAGGCACTTTTAGTTCAGTTCAGTTCAGTCGCTCAGTCGTGTCCGGACTCCCTGCGACCCCATGAATCGCAGCACGCCAGGCCTCCCTGTCCATCACCATCTCCCGGAGTTCACTCAGACTCACGTCCATCGAACTTTAGTCAGCAGTTATACTCAGCTGACAGAGGAGAACTGGTCTTTCTAGAGGTGGATTCTGCATTTAAATGAGGGGTTCCTATCCCACTGTCTGCTCTGTGGCTCACATAACTTTTTCTCACTGTGCTCAGCTGATGTTATTTACCAATAGGCCATGTCCCGCCCTGATAAACCCACTCGGGTGAGGGGTGAGGGGCTAAATCACATCTTCCTACTCCCCAGGGGTGGGCAGAGGCTGAGTAGGCCCGCCACGCCATCACTGCCTGTTACGTGTGCTACAGAAGCTCCATCTTATATTGAGCTGTGTCTCAGATGGCCCTGGGGCTAAGGAAACTGCCACACATGTGTCATGTCCTGGGCACCTCGTGGCTTAACTTGGGCTTTGATCAGCATCACGTCCACAGCCTCTGATGTTGGGGATCAGAGACAGGGCTACACTCTTATCACAGATGGTGAAACAAGGGTTCAAGTTAAGTACTGGCTCAGGGTCTCAACTTGACTAATAAGAAAAGGGGGTCTGTCCTGTATCTCTGGCCACAAACCCCATGGTATTCTGCTACAATGCAGACCCCTCCCCTGTTTATCAAGCAGGTAATTGAAAGGTGGTACTTTATTTTACAATGACTCTTAACAAATTTGTCTGAACAACTGGCTCCTTTGGTCTTGGCAGAGGGCAGCCTTTGCAACCTCCTTCTTGCACAGGTGATGGTGAACCTCTCCAGCCACAGGACCAGTGGTCCCGCCAGGGTGAAACCATCACAGGCCTGTCATTTGGGTATCCATTGATGTGCTAGTTCACACCGATTCTAAAAAGTTATTTTAGAAAATTCAGGTAAGAGGATGTAGTCGGTCAAGTCATGTGAAATCTAAATCTTTGAGAACATTTGGCAGTAGTGTAGATTTTAACCTTTCCTGTTGGTGTGTGGTATTTTCTGAAACCTTAGAGTTAACCTCAAAAGCATATTTTCCAAAATTATTGATGTCTATGATAGGAAGAAATAAATAGACCAAGAATTAGTATAGTTAACTTCATGGTATGCCTGTCATTAAAGGAAGCTTGATCACCTCCAAAATTACCTTTGATAATTCTAATAAAAAAACAGATTTTTATTGTTTGCAGGGTGAGCTTTGTGCTCTGACTTTCTAATATTCTGTAAAATTATTTCAGAAACTGCCACCCATACCTTGAAATCTTCTATGGGGAATATCAGTTAAAATTGGTTGGTTTTATCATCAAAAGAGATTTTCATTTTGTGTAAATTGTTTAGGTCAGTTTGGACAAGTTAAAGAGCTATAAACATAAAACAACAAAATAACCCCTAAATTGTTTTTTTTTTTAAGTAAATAAAACAGCTTCCTGTGTCCCTTATCATTTTTTACCTGTGTAAGTGATACAAATCATATTACTCCCAGAGAAGCAATTTAGCGTGTAAGGATTCCAGCCCTGATGTGAGAGTGTACATATCACAGTAGGTGATCCCAGGTCGGGTTTATCAGGGATGTGGACGCTCTTGTTCCTCCCAGGAATCCTGCAGGAGACACACCAGTTCTCACTCTGGTGGCGGGAAGCCTGCTGGCAGTGGCCAGAGCTGTGGAGACATAGGGAGGCTGGAGCATCTTCCTTGGCCTTTTCCTCCAGCTGTTAGCCTCAGTTTCAAATTCACGTGTGCTCACTGCTCTGGAATACCATCGTGGTGACTGGTGATGGTGAGTTCCCCTGGCCCATGGCATCTGTGAGGGCTGTCCGCGCCGCTGACATACCCCATGCCTGTGCTGAGCAGAGGCCAGCGCCGCCTTCAGGAATGGGATGTTTTGGGGGTCATGTTTGACTCCACTGTTTCAGAGCCTCAGATGATGGTGTGTTCCCTTCAGAGTTCAAGGTGAAATCCCTCTGAACCCTCATCCTGTCAGTCACTCTGTTCTTTGGTCCAGGAACCCTCAATGTGCTGGCAGACCTGCTGCCGGCGATGGCAGAGGGAACAGCACATGAAAGAGAGGCCCTGCTCACCAACGCGGCCACTGCCGAGTGAGTGACTGCATGGAGGGACATCCAGTGCCCAGACCAGCTTCCGCTCACTACGGGGAGCAGCACGGTCACCGCTGCTAACCAGGGGAAGGGGGGGGGGGTGCGGCTGGCTTCTACATTGTCCTTAAAGCCATGCTCAAGCCAGAGGGGGCCTGAGTGCCTGCCAGCCATGCCTTGGACATGGACCCCTGCTGGGAGGACAGCACACCCAGCATTGCGCAGCTCCCAAATCAAGTGTGGGATCACTTGATCCATGAGATCTACTCTGGTGTTGTGCAATCTCAAAGGATCTCGTCTGAGTCATGATTAGAAGTGAATCTGACAAAGGTCTCTCTGACTATTAAATGGATTGTGAAGGATTTGGGAATTTGATTCTAAGAGAGGATCCTAGAGATCAAATAGGATGGTGGGGGCTCTCCGGATCAGGGGAGGGTCCTTAGGATCACCGAGGAACAGGGTGGGGTGGTCCTAGAAATCACTGAGGAGCAATGGAGGGGGTCCTCAGGATCACTGAGGTCTTGCAGCCCTGTGAGTCCTGGAGACAGTTGAGGGCAGTTTTGGCTTATGTGATGGAGGTGGAGAGAGGCCTGGCTTTGGCATCCGGTCAGTGGTGTGTGGTGGACGGATGTGAGACAGAGGCCGGTGTGCAGGTGGAACCAGGGCCTAGTATGACCCTGGGGGATGTGCTGGTTGGCTGTGGTAGTGATACTTGAACTCTGCTAGAGCGTCTTCTGCCAATCAGAAAGTGATGTTTCTGTCTCTGTTTTTAATTTTGAAGTCCAATGTATTCTTTTTAGCTATTGACATCATATCCAGCTCCTGAAGATTTCCTCTTGTTCTAAAATTTTATAGTTTTACATTTTCCATTTGTATATTTGATCCGTTTGAGCTAATTTGTTCAGGTGTGATGTCTCAATGGAATTTCAGTGTTCTGCCTATGCATGTCCAACTGGCCCAGCACTCCTGGTTGAAAAGATGAGCCTTCCTCCACTGAATTGTTTTTTCACCGTAGTCAGAATCAGTTGGCTGTTCTTGTGTGGGTCTGTTTCTGTTTTGTTTTTACTTCTGCTCACTGATCTACTTGTCTGCCTCTTGCTAATATGTCACTGCTCCAATTACTGCAGCATTATGGTAATCCCTGTCTCAAGTATAGCGATGTCTCACATCCCATTCTTTTTCAAAATTATTTTAGCTGTTCCAGTCCCTTTGCTTTTCCATAAACATAGAATAATAATGTTTATGTCTATTAAAAACAGCTTGGATGATTTGAGAGAATAGCATTGAAACATGTATATTATATGTGAAATAGATCGCCAGTCCAGCTTCGATGCATGAGACAGGGTGCTCAGATCTGGTGCACTGGGATGACCCTGAGGGATGGGATGGGGAGGGAGGTGGGATGGAGGGTCAGGATGGGGAACACATGTACTCCCATGGCTGATTCATGTGAATGTAGGGCAAAAACAACCACAATATTGTAAAGTAATTAGCCTCCAATTAAAATTAGAAAAACAAAACAGCTTGCTGGGATTTCCAGTAGGAATTTGGATAGAATTGGCATCTTTACTACACTAAGCCTTCTAACCCATGAAGATGGTTTGTCTCTCCATTTATTTTGATCTTCTTTGATTTCTTTCATCATTTCACAGATTTCAATATGTGTCCCATACATGTTTTGTTCAGTTGACGCCTAAGCACTTAATTTTATCTGAATGATTATAAATCATATCGTCTTTTTCCACTTTCCACATGTGCTTTGCTACTATGTAGGTTTTTGAATATTGATCTCTTATCATGTGACCTTACTGAATTCACTGAGTTCTAGGAGGTTTTCTATAGATTCCTTAGGATTTTCTTTGTAGACTATGTCATTATCTGTAAAGAACATTATTTCTTTTTCAACCTGTTAATATATGCCTTTTATTTTCTTTTCACACCTTATTCTACTTGCTAAAATTAATATTGTGTTGAGTAGCAATGGTGAGAGTGGACAGCCTTTCTTGTTCCTGATGCCCTTAATCAGTGTGAGGAAGATCCCTTAAATTCCTAGTTGCTGAGTATTTTATCATGTGTGTATGTTGGATTTTGTCAAATGTTTTTCTGAGGCAGTTTATATGACCATGTGACTCTTAAATGGGAAGCCCACATGGTCCCTGTTGATGAGGGAATGAGGGCTGTGGGTACTTCTTTTGTGATGTCTTTGACAGGTTCTGGTTTTATGCTTGTGCTGGCCTCATAAAATCAGTTCACAGTTCTTAGTAAAATCAGTTCTTAGTAAGCCTCTTTATGAAAGAAATCATGAGTTTAACATTTCATTGCAAATATTTTTTAGGTATTCTCAATTTAAAGTGGTTTAAATTCATGAAAAGTGTGGGAAAGAAAAACAAAATACTTCAGAAGAACTGAAAAGTGATTAAGTTATACAAGTAACCTCTTCTAGGTTCTGTTCCAGAGAGAATAGTGAAAGACAGCATCTGTACCACAGTTCGGCATTAGAGTATTTAAACATTTCAGCACCAAATACCACCTTTGGAGTTTGCCTTAAATATGTGTCTTGAATAAAAGTCAGATTATAAAACAGTGCTGAGTTTCAGGGAGGAAAAAAAAAGTTTTTCGGTTTTTTTTTTTGGTTTTGCAGTAGTGCAATCATGAGGGAAGTATTGAGTTGGTCATCTCAATCCATATATATACATATATATATATAATTAAATATTTAAATCTAGAGCCAAAAATAGGGCAGTTTTGGAGAACAAAGAGGAAGCTATAATTTTAAAAATAATGAAACAGTAATTGCATTTCCTGTCCAACATATCCAGCTGTGGCTGCCTCTGGCTTACTGTTTGCAGTGAAAACCAGTGACATTTTTGTCTTGTTCCATATTGCTTGACCATTGTATCTGGTAACCAGTAGAGAGGGTTTCAGGAAGAGCAAACAAATTTATACTTCCTTTTTACTCACCAGATATAGCAAATAGAAATATAAGCTGCCTATTTTATCCCAAATATTACAAACTTATTAAAAACATTTATTGTTTATCTGAAATTCATTTTTAAGCAGATGTCTGTTTTTCATCTGGCAGCCATAGATTTTTCCTTGTTTTTTTCTGTACTTTGAACCTTGCTCATTTTTATTCCGGGTAAAACCATCAGAAGGTATAGAGGAATGTCAAAACTCTGTAGCAGTTATTTTATTTCATGTCAGACAGTTATCTTTTCCTGGCAGGTGAACATGATGGCGGACCTTGTGTAACATTTCGTGTTTTTTCTCTTACGGGTGCCTGTATCAAGGTGTGAAACTCTGGGCGGAGGTTTCACCCTCCAAGGACTAGTCTGTACCCTGTACCAACAAGGCCTACTCACACTGTGCAGTGATCTCACTTCATTCTCTTGCCAGCATCTCATGATTCAAGAAGATTCTTACTCATACATATATTCCCACCTCTGTCTTATTTGCAGTTACCCTCTTAGGATGCTGCCTGAATTGGGGTCCATGCAATATAGATATACCATATGTCTTTCATACTCCTGGGTCAGATGTGCAAGTAGAAACAGAGTTTTTCTCTTTCATGCTTTGCTTTGTGCTGGTGTCGTCTGTGGTGCCTGTATTAGATGGTGAGTTTGTGAACACCCTGAGGCTTCAGGTATCAGCAGGAGGAGGCCTGGTCTCAGCCACCATCCTGCTGTCTCTCTTTCCAGCAGCACTAACCTCTAGAGGCCCAGCCTGTCCTCTTCTGCTTTCATTCTGTTGGGCAGCTGGCAAAGCCACACTATGGACTTGAACCTCTTTACTGTGGCCAGTGTCCTTATATCTGTTAGAATTCATTTTAACCCAGAGGACAGAAATGCCCCTGACTCTTGTTTGTATTTTTGGCTGCTTTGGGGACACATGAAGCTGTTAGAATCACAGCTCTGCTAAATAACAAAGATAAAGAGAATTGTCCTGTAAGGGCCAAATACTCCTTACAGTCAAGTCAGAGAAAAAGCATTATAGTCAGTTTACCAGCAGCTAAAATGAAGTCCTTCCTCCCCACACCATGGTCTTGATGTTTCATTTGTAAGTTCCTAAAGAACATGGGGCCCTGGAGGGGGATGAGTTTGGGGTCCCCGTTGAAAGCAGTGTGGCAGTCTCTAGTGTCATTTTCTTCATGTTTTGTGAAAACTGAACTCACTGTTCCTGTGTTTGTGATTGATCTCAAACTTCTAAATTTCCAACTAAATTCAGTTAGCATACAGGTTACAATATTCCTTGTGTTGGGCTATTTTATTTACTCAAAATACAGAATTGAGAAATTTGATAATTTCTAGTATCTCTGGAAATCTGAGGATATTTAAGTCTGGCCTAGTTCCTAAAATGTCAAGAGATTTTTTAAGTATAACATTTTATATTGACTTAAGTATGTTTTATTGCTTAATTTGCATAAATATGTATTTCCTAAGAATTGGGGTTTCAGTGCTCAGAA
Organism: Redunca redunca; assembly: GCA_006410935.1. Classification (NCBI taxonomy): domain Eukaryota; kingdom Metazoa; phylum Chordata; class Mammalia; order Artiodactyla; family Bovidae; genus Redunca; species Redunca redunca. The sequence continues at coordinate 293,731 of SJYQ01002768.1, read as the reverse complement.
TGTATATTTTTGTATAATTTTGGAGTTAAAATAGGAAGGACAAAATTTACTGCAGTTTTATTCCCATTTGGGGGAGTGTTTCTGAAGCCATTAAACCTGAATAAAGACTTTTCCAAATGGAAATTGTTTCTTTTATAAATATTTTCTGTTTATTAACTTTAACACTTAAACATAAAGAACTTGCTTTGGTTTCTAACAACTAGAAATTATACACACACTTGCATTAAATAAACGTTGGTCAAGCTTGTGTACACACGTTCAGGGGACTCCTCAGAGTCTGGCAGTTTGAGGATATGCCCCTCTTTTATCCCCTGGGCCTTCTTCTCTGCCTCAGTTCCCAACTGTGAGCCTCTGGACCTGCTGGGAAATTATGTTGTGAATAAGCCTAGAATTTCTTCTCTTTTAAAAGGTATTAAGAATGTTACCTTACCTTGATTAAAAGGGCTATCATTCCCCTCCCCACACCCTCCACCCCACTGCCAAAAATTAACCCAGAAAGTAACACATGTTGGGGCCAAGATGTGGCTCTTGTGTACTGCAGGTGGGAGTATAAAATGGTACAGCCACTATGGAATATAATGCAATGGTTCCTCAAAAAAATAAAAATAGACTTACCATATGATCTAGCAAACCTCCTTTTGGGTGTGTACCTAAAAGAAGTAAAAAGCAGGGACTCTAAAAGATATTTGGACACCCATATTCATAGCAGCATTATTCACAGTAGGCAAAAGCTGGAAACAACCCAAGTGTCCACTGACAGATGAACAGATAAACAAAACGTGGTATTAGCATCAAAGGAGTTGTTGTTCAGTCACTCAGTCGTGTCCAACTCTTTGTGACACCATGGACTGTAGCATACCAGGCGTCCCTGTCCTTCACCATCTCCCAGAGTTTGCTCAAACTCATGTCCATTGAATTGGTGATGCCATCCAGCCACCTCATCCTCTGTCGCCCCCTTCTCCTCCTGTCCTCAATCTTTCCCAACATCGGAGTGTTTTCTAATGTGTCGGCTCATTGCATCAGAAGGCCAAAGTATTGGAGCTTCAGCTTCAGTATCAGTCCTTCCAGTGAATATTCAGGGTTGATTTCCCTTAGGATTAACTGGTTTGATCTCCTTGCTGTCAAGGAACTCTCAAGAGTCTTCTCCAGCACCACAGTTCGAAAACATCAGTTCTTTGGCACTCGGCCTTTTTTACGGTCTACCTCTCACATCTGTATATGACTACTGGAAAAAAAAACATAGCTTTGATTGTATGGACGTTTGTCAGCAAATGAAATAATATCAAATGAGATATTAACCTTAAAAAGGAACGAAGTTCTGACACTTGTTAGAACATGGATGAATCTTGAAGACATTGTGCTCAGTGAAATAATCCAGGTGCATAGGACAAATACTGCCTTAATTGCACTTGGTGCGGTGCCTAGAATAGTCACATTTATTGAGACAAGAGGTGGATAGTAGATGCCAGGCACTGAGGGAGAGGAGAAAGGGGATCTGTTTTTTTTAAGAGGTATAGAGTTTCAGTTTGGGAAGATGAAAAAGTTCTGGAGATGGATGGTGGTAATGGTTGCAGGGCAGTATCAGTATACTTAATGCCACTGAACTGTACACTTTGTTGATGTTGTTTAGTCACCAAGTCATAGTTGTCTCTTTTTCGACCCCATGGACTGTATCCTGCCTGGCTCCTCTGCTTATGGGATTCTCCAGGCAAGGATACCGTTTCCTTCTCCAGGGGATCTTCCCAACCCAGGGATTGAACCAGCATCTGCTGCATTGGCAGGCAGGTTCTTTACTGCTGAGCTTCCAGGGAAGTCACAGACTGTATGCTTAAAAGTGGTTAAAAAGGTACTCTGCCAAAATTTTTAAAAAGTATCATGGAGGTGTGCCCATCTAGAGGTCAAGGGACTACTTACTCCTTCCTGTGGGTTACTTACAACACCTTCAGGCACGTTAGGTTTTGTTTCAGGGTCTGTACCCTTGAGTCCCCATATGTTTGTCTGGCTCCCCAACATTGTTTGGTGTGGCCAGTGGGTGAGAGGACAGGATGCTTGAAGTACCTTTGGTTCAGGCTGGATGGTTGGGGGGTGGGGGGAGTCTAGACTCTGAGCCTACCAGCTCCACTTTTTCTTTTCCCTTTTTTGAGGAAGTAAAATAGAATGCACAGACTGTAAGAATACTTTCAGCTGAGGCTCAACAAACGTGCATCTGTGAAAATCCACATCCCCATCAAAATATGGAAGGCTACCATTAACATCGTGCCTGAACATTTTCTCAGACCCTGCCTCCAGCCTCATCACCCCAGGCAGCTGCTTTTTTAACTTCTCCACTGTGGATTAATTTTTCCTGTTTTAGAACTTTTATGAAAGGAGTCAGGTGGTAGGTGCTCAGCACAGTGTGGGGATTCTGCGATTCATTTGTATTGTTGCTTTATCAGCAGCTTTCCCCTCTTCCTTCTTGTCTCTCTTTCATTGTATCACGGTGCCAGGGGTGGTTTGGCTACTCGCTTGTTGCTGAAGTGCTAGGCTGTTCCCAGTTTGGGGCTCTTATGAATAAGGCAGCTGTGAACATTTTGAAGCAAGGCTTTTTGTGGGCTGATGCTTTTGTTTCTCTTAGGTTAATACCTAGGAATGGAATAAATTGGTCATGGGGCAGGCTTGTAAAAGACTGCTAGACCATTTTCATACCCCTACCCATGAGGCTTTAGGGTTCTGGTTGCTCTGCATCCTTGCCAACATTTGGTACTGCCAGCCTTCTTTCCTTTAAGGCATCCCAGTGGGTGTGCAGTGGTGTATCATTGAAGTTTTAATTTGCATCTCCCCTCTGGTGACTAATGATGTCGAAGTGCCTAGCCAGCTCTTTGCTTCACTTTTTACTGGGTGGTTTGTCTTCATATTATTGAGTTGTAGTTGTGACTTTAAGCAGAATTTTAAAATGTCTATGAAGTTATTAATAACTTGTCATTTATCAGTTATATATATCATTGCTTTCCGTGTCCTAAAAAAACTTTTGCCTACTGTAAGTCATGAAGATATTCTACTGTAATCCTTCTTGAAGTTCTGTAGTTAAACTTTACTGAAGTCGTGATTCAGCTTCAATTAATTTCTGCATATGGGGTGAGGTAGGGTTTGAGGTTTATCTTTTTCCATATGGATATCCAGTGTTTTCTAGCACTATTTGTCCAAAAGACTGTCCTATCCATGCTAAATTGTTGTGGGGGCTTTGTCAAAAATCAAATGGTTGTGTAAGAGAGGATATATTTCTGGGCTCTTTATTCTGATCCCTTGATCCATTTGTCTCATTATGTCAGTATCATACTGGCTTGGTTACTGTACCTTTACGATAACATCCAAGATCCTGCCCATCACACTCTCCTGGCTTTGCAGGGCGATACAGTAGACGACATTCACATTGTTTGCTCACTCATTTTCCTTGTGTGTGAAACAGTGGTGCTGCTGCTGAGTAATGGTGATGACCGTGTGAATTACCGATGGTGGCACCTGGCACAGTGCCACACACAGGACGTGTTCAGTGTTTCTCTTCCTTTTTGATTGTGTACCTTCACTATATCTCTGGCACGACTGGGAAGTCAGTAGAGAAGCAACAGGATGAAATAATTTTTTATTGAAGTACAGTTGATTTATAATGTGTTAGTTTCAGGTATACAGCAAAGTGATTCAGTTATATAGCTAGACAGATATTCTTTTTTAGATTCTTTTCCCTTAGATTGTTACAAGATAATTGAGTACAGCGCCCTGTGCTCTAACAGTAGGTTCTTGTTGCTTGTTTTATATATAGTAGTCTGTATATGTTAATTCCAAACTCCTAATTTATCCCTTTACCCCACCTTCCCCTTTGGTAACCATAAACTTGTTTTCTGTGTCTGTGAATCTGTTTCTGTTTTGTAAATAAGTTCATTTGTATCTTTTTTTTTGAAATTCCACATATAAGCAATATCACATGATACTTGTCTTTGGCTTACTTCACATAGTATGATAATCTCTAGGTTCATCCATGTTGCTGCAAATAGCATTATTTCATTCTTTTTTATGACTGAGTAGTATTTCATTTTATGTATATGTGTGGATGCATATATATATATATATATCACATCTTCTTTATCCGTTCACCTTTTAGTGGACATTTAAGGTAAAATAATTTTAATTATGATCCTGGATTCTGTGGCAGAGGACAAAACCAAGGCACTGTCTACTTCATTTCAATATTGACCTTGACTGTTTAATTTTGCAGCATTCTCTAATTTTTTAAAGTGTACTTCTCTAACCTTGATTTTTTTATATGTAAAATGAAGATAATATCCTTCAAGGTCACTGTCAGACACATTTGTATTAAAGCATGTGAAAACACTTTGTTGGAGCTAAAACATTTTAATAGCATCAATCACCATCTTTCCCATTCTCTCTCTACTGGGATTGCAAACATTCAAGGGGCAGGGGATATATTTTCCCCCTTTTTGTGTTTTACTTAGGCATGAGAGCTCACGTCATTGATCTGGTACCTATTTCTTTTTTTTCATTGTCATTAATGTAACTGCTTCTATCAGGATTTTCTCAAGGACCACAGATAACACAGTGTATTTGAGTTCCTCTAGTGTTTACTGTCACACTTTACAAATAACGCATTAAAATTATTTAGTAGGAGAGTTTACAGACTCAAAGAGACAGCTCCTTCCTTCTTGGTTTTGATTTAAGACACAGAGCAGGGCAGGTGTGAAGAAGCAGCAGCAATTGTAGAATGCAGTCACCCAGACCTGAGTAAGTGGCAGAATGGTGGTGTGAGATTGACGGACTGCTCTCGAGTTGTCCGTGCATCCTGGGGTGTGTCTAGAATATTCCCTAGCCCCTTAACACAGAGGAAAGGTGGGAGTCCCCTGCAAGGGCACAATGGGTGTGCAGAGGTTGAGAGAAGGGCGAAAAGTGGCTCCCTGGAGGCAGAGATTACCAGGGTCATGCTGAGCCCTGAGTGGAGGCTTTGAGAGCTGTTTAAGAGTGTCTCGGGTTAAGTGTGTCTGGATCTCAAGCAGCAAACTCAGGTGTCAAGGAAGAGCCCTTTTCCTTTGCCATCTGTCTGCTCTGATTCTGATGCGGAGCCTCCATTCCCTGCGCCACAGTCATTTGGAGTGCCCTCTGTCTCCCTGCGTTGTGCTGCAGGTGGGCTTTTCAGAGTCGAAAGGAGGTGGTCTGCAGCGGGAACAGTTTGCCTCCCGCCAGTGGTCCACACAGATGGACCTTGAGTGTCCAGGCTGCCACCTGCCTGATTGTGTGTGCACCTGGAGGAGGTCTGTACCTCTGGCACCTTGACAGAGATATCCTGACCTCTCGTGTGCTCATATCACTGCCTGGTGGCTTCTGCTCCCTGGAGCTATCACCCTGTCGGGGGCAGAGACCTACGGAACCAAGAATGAAGACTGCAGTAACTTTCAGAACAAAACTGGCATGAATGAGGATGAAGTGTGGGAAGCCTTCCCTTATTTGTATTGATGACCCCAGAGATTTGCTGGAGCCGAGGGAAGTGCCAGCACATCCCCAGCCCTGGCCTGGATCTAGGACCACACTCGCCGGAGCAGGGGGTGCCAGCTTTGTGCCTCCAGACTTGACTTGCAGGCTTTCCTGTGACTGCCTCCTGGTGTGCTGAGCTTGCTCTCCATGCCCTGCCCTGCGTTGTTTCTTCATCTGGTTAACTTGTTGACTCAGTATTCATTCCTGTAACAGATGTTTATAGACCGTGTACTGTAGAGCAGGGGCACCCAATGCAGAAGGAAAAGAGCACTTTCTGTACTCAGATGAAGTCAGGTCAACACCGCTGGGTGTTCACATGTGGCCTGCCACATATGTGCTGGTGTGACTTGGCTCCCAGCTCAGGGACTCGCCCCAGGCGAATAGGGAGAGGAAGGTCTGGGATCCCCACCCAGTGGGCGGGCCACAGTGAACACCTTGTTATTAACGAGCCCTACAGTAGATCCAAAAACCCAGGGAGGCAGGTTCCCAGAACAGAGGAAGTCCAGATGGATGAGATGTTCCAGACATATTTCAATCAAGGCCTTATATTTTCTCAGCCTAATCAAACAATTTACTCCACACTCTTTCTTGATAAATAGCTGATCTCATTCAGGGATGACTAAGGACTACAAAAGAATTATAAGAGAAACATGAAAATAAAGAAAAAGAAGAACACAAGCCAAGATTATGGGAAAATGTGGATGATTCAGAGACTAGCTCAAGAGTTCAGAAAAGTAAGTTTCCAGGTGCTCAAAGAAAATGCTGGCATCATGATCTCTTAAGCAGAATTGAATATAGAAGAAAGATTCAGAGGACTGAGTGAGACAGGAGAGAACAAAGCCCATGATGGCAGAATTTAGGGGAAAAAAGTTGGAGGAGAAAAAAGCAAAAATGATAGTGACACAAAGACTAATTCAGAAGCCACAAAATAGGCCTTAATGGACAGGAACAGGGTGGAGGAAATGCCACAAAAGGAACCAAGTATCACCACGATTTGATATCCTAACAAAGAGTTTTAGGAAAAAAAGGGAGGAAATTAAATAGACAATCAAAGAAAACTGTGTAAATATCCAGACCAAACTTGACTCTGTCATTCATAAGGAATTATGGCATTTAGTTAAGCTTTTTAAAAAATGACCAAAACTAGACCCCTATCTTACTGTTCAGTTCAGTTCAGTTGCTCAGCTATGTCCAGCTCTTTGCAACCCCCATGGACTGTAGCACCCCAGGCCTCCCTGTTCTTTGGCAACTCCCAGAGTTTACTCAAACTCATATCCATTGAGTTGGTGATGCCATCCAACCATCTCATCCTCTGTCATCCCCTCCTCCTGCCTTCAATCTTTCCCAGGATCAGGGTCTTTTCAAATGAGTCAGTTCTTCACATCAGGTGGCCAAAGTATTGGAGTTTCATCTTCAGCATCAATCCTTCCAGTGAATATTCAGGACTGATTTCCTTTAGGAAGGGCTGGTTGGCTCTCCTTGCAGTCCAAGGGACTCTCAAGAGTCTTCTCCAACATCACAGTTCAAAAGCATCAATTCTTCGGTGCTCAGCTTTCTTTATAGTCCAACTCTCGATCCATACATGACTACTGGAAAAACCATAGCTTTGACTAGATGGACCTTTGTTGGCAAAGTAATGTCTCTGCTTTTTAATATGCTGTCTAGGTTGGTCATAACTTTTCTTCCAAGAAGTAAGCATCTTTTAATTTCATGGCTGCAGTGATTTTGGAGCTCCTAAAAATAAAGTCAGCCACTCTTTCCACTGTTTCCCCATCTATTTGCCATGAAGTGATGGGACCAGATGCCATGATCTTAGTTTTCTGAATGTTGAACTTTAAGCCAACTTTTTTACTCTCTTCTTTCACTTTCATCAACACGCTCTTTAGTTCTTCTTCGCTTTCTGCCATAAGGATGGTGCCATCTGCATATTACAGTATACCAAAAAAAATCAACTCAAAATGGGTTAAAGACTTGCATATAAGACCTAAAAACCATAAAACTCCTTGAAAAAAGCAAAGAGCATAAACTCCTTGATGGTGGTCTTGGTGATGGTCTTTTGGATATGATACCTGAAGCAAAGACAGGAAAAGTCAAAATGAACAAGTAGAACTACATCAGACTACCAGCTTCTGCACAGCAAAGGAAACCATCAACAAAATGGAAAGGCAGCCCATACAGTGGGAGAAAATATCTGCAAATCATATATCTGATAAGGGATCAACATCCAAATATGTAATACAACTCAATAGGAAAACAAAACGAAACAAACAGTTTGAGTAAAAAAAAATGGGAGCAGAGGCCCTGAAAGACATTTTTCCAAAGAAGACATACACAGGACCAACATGTTTAGGAAAAGGTGTTCAACATTGATAATCATCAGGGAAAGGTGAATTAAAATCATGTTGAGATATCACCTCACACCTGTCACTTAACTATCATCCAGAAGACAAGAGATGTGGGTTCGTATCAGTGAGGATGTGGAGAAAAGGGGACCCTCCTACTCCGTTGATTGGAATGTAAACCAGTGTAGCCACTGTGGAATACAGTATGGAGGTTCCTCAGAAAATTAAAAATAGTACTAACATATCCAGTAATTCTACTTCTGGAACTATATCTAAAGGAAATGAAAGCAGGCTCTATCTGTATTCTCATGTTCATTGCAGCACTATTCGCAGCATATGCACACAATATTGTATACGTATAGACACACAGAGGCACAAAGGAATATTATTCAGTCATAAGAAAGAAGCAAATCTTGCCATTTGTGACAACACGGATGAACCAGGAGCACATTATGCTAAGTGAAATAAGCCAGGCAGAGAAAAACAAAAACTGCGTGGCACCACTTATTTATGGGATCTTAAAAAGAATTTTTTTAAAAAACTTAGAAAATAGAAACGTGCTTGACAGCATCTGGGGGTGGAGGAAATAGGGACGAGCTGGTGAAAGGAACAACTAACAAACAAAAAGGAATGACTGAGTCTCGGTGATTTTCTTCACTTCCTTGCTGCCCTCCATCTGGCATCAGGGCAGAAAAGGTAACAAGCATCAGTCATGGTAGAACATGCTGTGCCAGCCTCTGCCGAGTTGCACCCTCTGAAAGGAGCCTGGTGGATTCTGAGTGGAACAATGGATGTCCCAATAGTTCCTTATTTAGCCAAACTGACCAGTGTAAAGACAGAGACAATGGACAGATATTCTCAAGCATGCCAGAAATCTGAGAGCTTAGCTGCTGTGAGCCCTTCCAAAAGGGTTTTGAATAAAACCATTGAATGTAGACATCCAGCCAAAATAGAAGTGTATAAAAGTTCCACACTTGTTATAAAATGGATGGTGCACCTCAAATCTGTTTAAATATAAAAATAAGAAAGATCAGCCATCTGTGTGAGTTAGAGTGGCAGCACATAGTATAGATAATATAAACCTTGCAAATAGTAATATAATTTAGGAAAATCACTGGGAGGGAAACAGGAGGGGTCGGGGAAGTATGTAATGTCTTCATCTTTCTTAGCATTTTCACTAAGTTGAAAATGCTGTTTTACAAAATGAGAGCTGTAAGTTCAAGGTTTTTCATAATATTTATGTTACCTTTAGAGCAGTCTTTTAAGAAGATGTCTTCTATAGCAAAGAATTGTTTCTCTGAAATTTAGCAGTTCTTTCTGTTTCGCTGTCACACCCTTGCTTCCCTTTCTTTGTCGTCAACGAAACAAATGCTCAGTGTGCCGTAGGGATTGAGAACGCCTAGTGAGCTGGCATCCGTGAACAGATGATGAGAGTGCTGTGGAAGTGAAGCAGGTGAAGTGATCGAGGACAGAGAAGCGATGTGGCTGAGGAAGGCCTCAGGAAAGAGACGCTTAGATCAGCCCAGATGCTGATCTGCAGCCCGCCAGGCTGGGGAGCAGGCTGTAGAACCCTGGATGGGAAGGGACCTGTTCCAGAAACAGAACGCGGGCCTTGTGTTTGGTGCCTGCTTTGTTATAGTCCAGCAGATGGCCTGTCTCCTGCGTAATCCTGTCCCTGCTACAGTCTCCCTGTCTTGAACTGTGTCATCGTGCTTTTTACCTACCTACCCATCACTTAGAACTGTCTGGAAGATACCCAGTGAAGATAGATGAATGAATGAACAAAATGAGTGAGTGGATGGATTTTTGAGGGTTTAAGGTTAATGACATATTACAGTTTGTGCCACTAGCCACATTTTATGTTTAAAACTTAGTATTTTTTAAATAAGATTGCTTTGGGGGAGCCTTGTAAATGACCCAGAGAGATGTTATGGGGAGGGAGGTGGGAGGGGGAGTTCATGTTTGGGAACGCATGTACACCCGTGGTGAATTAATGTCAATGTGTGGCAAAACCAATACAGTATTGTAAAGTAAAATAAAGTTAAAGATTTTTTTTAAAAAAATCCACATTTAGACAGCTAATAATGGCCCAGGACCAGCCAGCCCAAGATTTTAGTCTCTCATGAACCATATAGATTTATCTTCTGAGGGTTTTAGGTTCTGAGGTACTTGTGCGCTAAGAGAAATTAAGTTCATGGCCAAGATCCTCATCTGTGTTTGTCTGAGAAGAGAATGAGTTAAGATATTTTCTATCAGATTCCAGAGGCAGTGCCCTTCTGAAAGCATACTTTGGCTAACTTCACCTGTCCTTTGCCACGAGATGTTGAAATCACAGGTATGGTGACTTACGGAAGCAGGGTAGTAAGTCATTTTATTTCCTTTAGGATAAATGTATCCTCTCTGTTGGCAAGACTGGCTGGTGGGAATCTGCATTTTCATGATCACATATAGGTCCATTATGTTGTTTGGGGTGAGTGTTCTGGGTCTGAAGCCTGTGGGATGAGACAGTGGTGGCCTCCCCCCAAGAAGCCCAGGTTAGTGAGATTTGAGGGAGGTTGCTGACTTAGAGAGAGATGGGGCAAGGTCCCAGGAGTGGTGCTCTGTGGACACATTCTTTTTTGTCTGTGAAACATGAGCTAGAGCATCCTTGGAACCAATGTTTTTCAACACTGCAGTCCCAGCTCCATGAATCAAGCTTTTTTGTCCCATTTCACTCTCTAGTTTATATGTGGAACAGTAGATATTTTAGTGTTCCACACAGAAAATGTATAAAATTGAGTTGTGTGTTGCTTTGTTTTGACCAGTCATGGCAGCTTCCGTTCAGCCACTAACTGTTCCTCCACCTTGAGGTTCTGTCTGCACCTGCATGTTTCCTGAGCTCGTGTTCCATTTGTCTTTGAGATTTGCCCCCTTGGTTATGGCTGGCCTGCTCTTGCTTTCTGAGCGATTCCACTGGACCAGCCATAGTGGTCACAAGCACTACCTCTTGCCGGCTCCTGGCCTCCCTCCAGAATTGAAGGCGAAGCCTCTGCTGACTGATTCCTCATCTCTGTTGTGCGGGAAAGTCAGGGCAGCTGATGCAGTGTGCTACTGAAAGGAAGCTCTCTGTGTACCTTTTGCAAGTGAAGATGCTTGTCTGCTTCTTTGTGATGCTTGTATTTTGCCCACAGGGAGGCTGGGGGGGCCAAGTCAGAATCCTAGTCCCTCAATAGGACCTGATCCTCTTGGAGCCTCTCTTTTCTCATCTCTAAACTGGGTACACTGGTCAGACTTCTTGTTTTCTTCATTGTTGTTTGTCTTTTTGCCAGCAAACAGATGAAACTAGACAGAGCTGAGAACAGGTCTCCAGAGTCCCAGCGAGTCCCCATCACCTCCCATGGGTCTCAGGTGTGCTGACCTGAGAGGCTGGTGCTTGCAGAGCCCAGGCCTGCCTCCCCCTCATGTTTCTACCTCTCACACATTCTCCTGCATTTCTCACAGGGTGACTGTCATTCTCTTTCCACGGGGGCTGACTCCATCCTGACCCCTCTCATCTACCTGGTGGCAGATGGCTGCCAACAGCTCCCTCACTTCAGACAGCTACCACCTATGACACCAAAGCACAAGCAACTAAAGAGCAAAACAGATGTTACAGCACATCAACATTTAAACTTCTGCACCACAGACAAGACCTTCAGGGAAGTGAAAAGACAACCCAAGGAATAAGAGAAAAGATTTGCAAAATCGTATCATCAAGGAACTCATATCCAGCATATATAAAGAATGCTTACAACTCAGTAGGAAAAAAGACAAATAAATAAACCAATAGAAAACAGACAGAAAATTTCAATGGAAATTTCTCCAGAGATGATACACATATATTTCCTAGGTGGTGCTAGTGGTAAAGGACCCACCTGCCAATGCAGGAGACTTAAGAGACATGAATTTGATCTCTGGGTCAGGAAGATCCCCTGGAGGAGGGCATGGCAACCCACTCCAGTATTCTTGCCTGGAGAATTCCATGGACAGAGGAGCCTGGTGGTCTACAGTCCATGGGATCTCAAAGAGTTGGGCACAATTGAAGCAACTTAGCACAAGCAGCACATGAAAAGATGCCCAACATACAATCATTAGAAAAATACAAATGAAAACCGCAATCAGAGTCTACTTCACACCCACTAGGATGTCTAGAATCAGAAGAAAAAGATCAGCATTGTTGTGGAGGTAGAGAGATTAAAACCATTACACATGGCTGGTAGAAATATAAAATGGTGTAGCCTCTTTGAAAAATGGCTTGGCAGTTCCTCAAAAAATTAAACAGAATTTTTATATGACCCAGCAATTCTGCTCCTGAGTATATATTGAAGAGAAGTGAAAACACGTGTCCCCACAAAGGCTTGTACATGAATATTCAACAACATTTTTTATAACAGCCAAAAAATAGAACCAACCCAAATACCCATCAACTGATGAATAGATAAATAATATGTATTCCAGTCCACCATGGAATGTTATGCAGAGTGGAATCCTTTTGTAAATACATGGGGACCTGGTACCCCTGTAACATGAACCTGGCGAAGAGCTGAGTTAGAGGGAGCAGTGGGTGTCCATGTGGGAAGATGATAATGTGTGTATCTATAGTGATGTCAGGATGAAGATAAACAATTGCCTGTGACTCGTTTAGCCCAGAGCCCGGCACACCATACACACCAGTGGCAGCGGTTCCATCAGTGTTGTGCTACACGTGGAAGAATGGAGAAAAATGGTGCACGAAACATGATCCCACGATAAACTTAACCTCAAGGGACCCGGAGACCAGTCTAAGGGTATTAACTGATAATGCTCAGCTGCACGCTTGTATGAGAATCTTCACAGGTTTCTGTCTGTATTCTACTGTCATTACCTCCCCTTGTTGCTTCGTGCGGTTTTAAATATTAAGAGGTTGCCAACAGAAGTGAATAACAAGATCATTCGAGGGAAGCGAGACAGGGATGAGCTTTCTGATGAACCTTTGTGTCTGACACCTGGACTAAGAGTTAAGTACAGGTTTACTGAAGTGTAATTGATTTACAATATTACATTCATTTCAGATGTACAGCCTAGTGATTCAGTATTTTTATAGATTATACCATGAAGTTGTTTTAAAATATTAGCTACATGCTCTGTGCTGTACAATATATCCTTATAGTTCATTTTTATTCAACATCTCAGGCATCCCATCTGCCAAGTGAGCATTGCCTACTTCAGAGTGTCCAGGTGATGAGGACAGGGAAAAAAGGAGAATAGTCAAAAAGCCATAATTACTGTGCTGATAATTTCAATATCACAGCCTATGTGAGTAATATATGTATAATATATTACATATATGTATATGCATGCAGACTTCATTTTATCACACTTTATGCACTTCTCAGACATTAATTTTTTACAAATTGAGGATGTGGGGCAGTCTTCATACAGTTGTTTCTTTCCCTGAGGAGACAGTGTGTCAAGAACGTGGCACCATTTTTCCCGAAAGCATCTGCTCGATTCTTGTCTCTGTCTCACATTTTAGTAGTTCTAATATTTCAAGTTTTTAAATTGTTATTATGTTTGTTATGATGATCTTTGACAAGTGATCATTTTTTTTCTTTTTTTACTGAAGTATAGTTGTATTCATTTCAGGTGTACAGCATAGTGATCCAGTATTTTTATAGATGGTAACTATAGAGTTGTTTTAAAACATTGGCTGCATTCTCGGTGCTGTATAATATATCCTTGTAGCTTATTTATTTTACAGAGTGCTAACTTGTAGCTTGTAATCCCTTCCCCTTCTCTTGTCCTTTTTCACTACCCCTCTCTCCACTGGTAAGCACTCCTTTGTTGTTTGTATTTTTGAGTCTGTTTTGTTATATTCATTTATTTGTATTATTTTTTTAGATTCCACATATAAATTTAGCCTATAATATTTGTCTTTCTCTGACTTACTCTTCTCAGTTTGATAATCTCGAGGTCCATCCATGTTGCTGCAAATGGCATTTTTTCATTCTTTTTTTATGGCTGCCTAAGATTCCATTAGGCTTGTAAGTGAAGTCACTCAGTCGGGTCCGACTCTTTGCGACCCCGTGGACTGTAGCCCACCAGTCTCCTCTGTCTGTGGGATTCTCCAGGCAAGAATACTGGAGTGGGTTGCCATTTCCTTCTCCAGAGGATCTTCCCAACCCAGGGATCAAACCCAGGTCTCCTGCATTGCAGGCAGACGCTTTAACCTCTAGGCTAGTAAAGTAATGCTCAAAATTCTCCAAGCCAAGCTTCAGCAATACGTGAACCATGAACTTCCAGATGTTCAAGTTGGTTTTAGAAAAGGCAGAGGAACCAGAGGTCAAATTGCCAACATCCGCTGGATCATGGAAAAGGCAAGAGAGTTCCAGAAAAACATCTATTTCTGCTTTATTGACTATGCCAAAGCCTTTGACTGTGTGGATCATAATAAATTGGAAAATTCTGAAAGAGATGGGAATACCAGACCACNNACACCACCCTTATGGCAGAAAGTGAAGAGGAACTAAAAAGCCTCTTGATGAAAGTGAAAGTGGAGAGTGAAAAAGTTGGCTTAAAGCTCAACATTCAGAAAACAAAGATCATGGCATTTGGTCTTATCACTTCATGGGAAATAGATGGGGAAACAGTAGAAACAGTGTCAGACTTTATATTTGGGGGCTCCAAAATCACTGCAGATGGTGACTGCAGCCATGAAATTAAAAGACACTTACTCCTTGGAAGAAAAGTTATGACAAACCTAGATAGCATATTGAAAAGCAGAGACATTACTTTGCCAACAAAGGTCTGTCTTGAAGTCAAGGCTATGGTTTTTCCAGGGTCATGTATGGATGTGAGAGTTGGACTGTGAAGAAAGCTGAGCGCAGAAGAATTGATGCTTTTGAACTGTGGTGTTGGAGAAGACTCTTGAGAGTCCCTTAGACTGCAAGGAGATCCAACCAGTCCATTCTGAAGGAGATCAGCCCTGGGATTTCTTTGGAGGGAATGATGATAAAGCTGAAACTCCAGTGCTTAGGCCACTTCATGCAAAGAGTTGACTCATTGGAAAAGACTCTGATGCTGGGAGGGATTGGGGGCAGGAGGAGAAGGGGACGACAGAGGATGAGATGGCTGGATGGCATCACCGACTCGATGGACATGAGTTTGAGTGAACTCCAGGAGATGGTGATGGACAGGGAGGCCTGGCGTGCTGTGATTCAGAGTCGCAAAGAGTGGGACATGACTGAGCGACTGAACTGAACTGAACTGAAGATTCCATTACCCTGGAGTAGGAAATGGCAACCCATTCCAGTATTCTTGCCTGGAAAATTCCATGGACAGAGGAGCCTGGCAGGCTACAGTACATAGAGTTGAAAAGAGTTGGACATGACTGAGCAATATTCCATTGTAGTTACACACCACAGCCTCTTTATCCATTCATCGGTTGATGGATACAGATTGCTTTCATGTCTTGGCTATTGTAAATAGAGATACTATGAACATTGAGATGCACATATCTTCTCAAATTAGTGTTTTTGTTTTCTTTCAATGAGTACTCAGAAATGGAATTTTTGGATCATATTCTATTTTTAGTTTTTTGAGGAATCTGTGCAGTTTTCCTGGAGAAGGCAATGGCAACCCACTCCAGCACTTTTGCCTGGAAAATCCAATGGACAGAGGAGCCTGGTAGGCTGCAGTCCATGGGGTCACTAAGAGTCAGACACGACTGAGCGACTTCACGTTCACTCTTCACTTTCATGCATTGGAGAAGGAAATGGCAACTCACTCCAGTGTTCTTGCCTGGAGAATCCCAGGGACGGGGGAGCCTGGTGGGCTGCCGTCTCTGGGGTCGCACAGAGTCAGACACGACTGAAGTGACTTAGCAGCAGCAGCAGCAGCGTGCAGTTTTCCATATTGACTGCACCAGTGTACATTTCCACAGACAGTGGGACTCTCTTTTCTCCATACCCTCTCCAACATTTGTTATTTGTGGACTTTTTGATGACAGCTATCCTGAATGCTGTGAGGTGATATTGTTTTGATTTGCATGTCTCTAATATTTAGTTGGGCTTCCCTGGTGGCCCAGATGGTAAAGAATCCGCTTGCAGTGTGGGAGACCTGGGTTTTATCCCTGGGTTGGGAAGATACCCTGGGAGGAGAATGTGGCAACCCACTCTAATATTCTTGCCTGGAGCATCCACATGGACAGAGGAGCCTGGTGGGCTACAATATGGAGCATCTTTTCATGTGTTTGTTAGCCATCTGTATGTATTCTTTGGAGAACTGTCTACTCAGGTCTTCTACTCGTCTTTTGATTGAGTTTGTTTGTTTGTTTTGGTATTGAGCTATGTGAACTTTTCATGTATGTTGGATAGTAACCACTTGTTGGTCACATCATTTGCAAATATTTTGTTCCATTCCATAGGTCTTCTCATTTTGTTGTTTTCCTTTGTTGTGCAGAAACAAAATTTTAAGTTTAACTAGGTCTCATTTGTTTATTTTTGCTTTTGTTTCCATTGCCTGAGGAAACAGATCCAAAAAAAATACTGCTATGATTTTTGTCAAAAGAATGTTTTACCTATGTTTTCTTCTAGGAGTTTTATGGTTTCCAGTCTTACATTTAGATCTTTGATCCATTTTGAGTTTATTTTTGTGTGTGGTATGAGAAACTGTTCTAATTGAATTCTTTTACATGTAGCTGTTCAGTTTTCCCAGCACCACTTTTGAAGAGACTGTCTCTTCCCCATTTTTATTCATGCTTCTTTTGTCATAGATTAATTGTGTGGGTTTCTTTCTGGGCTCTCTATTCTGTTTCATTAATCCCTGTGTCTGTCTTTATGCCAGTACCATGTTTCAATTACTTTAGCTATATAGTATAGTCTAAAGTCAGAGAGCATAGTACATCCAGATTTGTTTTCTGTTTTTTTTTTTTTTTTTTTAACTCAAGACTGTTTTGGCTATTTGGGGTCTTTTGTGGTTCCATATAAATGTTAGGATTATTTGTTCTACTTATGTGGAAAATGTCATGAGCATGTAGATAGAGATTGTATTAAATCTGTAGATTATACTGGGGAGTATGGACGTTTTAACAATATTGATATTTACAAATCATAAGCACAGGATATCTTTCCACTTCATCGTATCTTCAGTTTTCATTAGTGACCTGTAGATTTCAGAGTACAAGTGTTTTGCCCCCATGGTTAAATTTATTCTTATGTATTTTATTCCCTTTGATACAACTTTAAATGGATTTTTTGTTGTTGCTTTCTCTTTCTGATAGTTCATTGTTAGGATGTAGAAAAGCAATAGATTTCTGCATGGTAATCTTGTTTCTTAAAACTTTACTGAATTTATTTATTGGTTCTAATAATCTTTGGTGGAGATTTTAGTTTATATATATATACACACACACACTATCACACCAGCTGCAAATAGTGACAGTATTACTTCTTTCCTTCCAATTTGGATGCCTTTTATTTCTTTCCCTTGCCTGATTGTTGTGTCTCAGATTTCAAATACTTTGTTAAACACAAGTGGTAAGAGTGGGCATCCTTATCTTGTTCCTGATCTTAGAGGAAAAATTTTTAGCTTTTTACCATTGAGTATGATGTTAACTCTGGGTTTGCCATAAATGGACTTTATTATGTTGAGACATGTTCTCTCTATATTGACTTTGAGAGTTTTTATCATGAATAGTTATTAAATTTTGTAATATAATTTTTCCACAAATATTGAGATTACCATATGACTCATCTTCCTTGTGTTAATGTGGTATATCACATTCATTGGTTTGCAGATATTAAACCATCTTTGCGTCTGTGAAATAAATCCCACTCGATCATGATGTATGATCATTTTTATAATTGTTAAATTTAGTTTTGTTGAGGATTTCACATCTACTGATATATTCATCATAGATATTGGCTTGTAATTTTACTTTTTATAGTGTCTTTATCTGGTTTTGGTATCAGAGTAGTGATGACCTCATAAAATGAATTTGGGAATATTCCTTCCTCTTCAATTTTTTGGAGTAGTTTGAGAAAAATAGGTATTAGCTGCTCTTCATATGTTTGGTAGAATTCACCCATGAAGTTGTCCAGTCCTGGACTTTCGTTTGCAAGGAGGTTTTTTAAATTCTTATTATACTAATTCCATTTTACTACTAACGACTGATCTGTTCAGATTGTTTGTTTCTTCCTGATTCAGTCTTAGAGGATTATATGTTTATAGACATTTATCTACTTCTTCTGTGTTGACCAATTTTTTTTGGCATATAGCTGTTCACAATATTCCTTTATGATTTTTTTGTATCTTTGAAATATCAGTTGTAATTTCTCCTTATTCTTACTTTGTTTACCTGAGTCCTCTCTTTTTTTTTTTTCTTAGTGAGCCTGGCTAAAGTCTCGTAAATTTTGCTCATGTTTTCAAAAACAAATTCTTGGTTTGACTGATCTTTTACTATTTTGGTTTTTCTTTTTTTGGTCTCTATTTTATAGTAATTTCCTCCTGATTTTTATTATTTCCTTCTGCTGATGGGTTTGTTTATTCCTATTTTTCTAATTTCTTTAGATGGTAGGTTAGGTTGTTTGATTTTTTCTCATTTCTTGAGGTAAACCTTTCTCACTCTAAAATTCCCTTTTAGAACTGATTTTACTGTATCTCTTAGTTTTTTTTGTGTTTTTTTTTTTTTAGATTTTTGAAAGTTGCGTTTTTATTTTTATTTCTCTCAAAGTATTTCATGATTTCCTCTTTATTTCTTCACTCACCAAGTTTTTGTAGTGTGCTGTGAACTCTGTGTGTTTGGTTCCCTGGTTTTTTCCTTTTAATTTGTGTCTAGTTTCATACTGTTTTGTTGGGGAAAATGTTTGATATAATTTCTATTCTCTTAAATTTGATTAGACTTGTTTAGTGGGCGCCGTGTACTCTGTCTTTTCTACTGTTTTTGTGTGGAATGACCTGTAGATATATATATATTAAGTCCAGCTAGTTTAACATGTCATTTAAAACCACTAGTGCCCTATTATATTTCTATCTGGGTGACCTATCCATTGATGTAGTGGGGTGTTATAATCCTCTACTATTATTATATTGTCAGTTTATCCCTTTGTGTCTGTTACTATTTGCTTTATTTATTTAGTTGCACCTATATTAGGTGCATATATGTTAATGAATATCATAGCCTCTTATATTGATCCTTTTATCAGTGTATAATACCTTTCTTTGTCTTTTGTTATAGGGTCTTTTTCAAAGCCTAATTTGTCTTTTATTAGTATTGCTACCCCAGATTTCTTTGGTTTCCATCTGCATGAAGTATCTTTTTCCATTCCCTCATTTTTGGTCTGTGAGTCTCTTTTAAGTAGCATATAGATGCTAATCCAGTCAGCCACTGTTTGTCTTTTGATTGGAGCGTTTAATCCATTGAGAGTTAAAGTAATTGGTGATAGTTATGTACTTACTGCCATTTTGTTGTTTGCTTTCCAGTTGTTTTGTTTTTCTTTGTTCTTTTTTCTCTCAGTTTCTTCCCTTGTGGTTTGATGATTTTCTTTAGTGGTATACTTGCATGAATTTCTATTTTTTGTGTATTCATTGTAGGATTTTTGATTTGTCGTTGCCACGGCATTCATATGTGTTGACCTATAACCATAAGAGCTTATTTTAAACTGCCATTTAAGTTCAGACACATTCTATAAGATCTACATTTTATACTCTCCTTACACACAAATTTTGTGGTTTTGATGTCATATTTTACATTCATCCCTTATCTGATTGTTGTAGAGCTGATTTTACAATTTTGACTTTTAATCTTAGTACTAACTTATTCAAGTGGCTGATTCATAGCCTTTACTAGTGGGACTTTACCTTTCCTATAAATTACTACTTCTTGTCAAAGCCTTTTCCACTTACAGAAGACCCTTTAACACTAAACCAGTATTTATGAAGCTCTTAGTTTTTCCTTGTCTGAGAAGTTATTTTTTTTTCCTTTGGTTCAGAATGATAACCTTGCTATATAGAGTATCCTAGGTTGTAGGTTTTTCCCTTTCAGCATTTTAAATATGTCATGCCACCCCCTGCTGGCCCTTCAGAAAAAAATCAGTCAAAATAAACAAATAGCCTTGTTTTCCCTTGTACATGCCTCTGTGCTTTTCTCTTGCTGCCTTTAAAATTCTCTTTAACTCCTGCTGTTTTAATTATGATATGTCTTGGTGTGAGTCTGGGTTCATCTTGTTTGGGGTTCTCTGTATTTCCTGTACCTGGATATCTGTTTCCTTCTTCAGTTTCAGTAAGTTTTCAGCCATAATTTCATCAAATACATTTCTCAACCCTCTCTCTCTTCTCCTATGGGACCCCTACAGTGTGAAAGTTAGTACATTTGGTGTTGTGTGAGAGAGATCTTAAAGTGTCCTCATTTTTAGTTATTTTTCCTGTTTGCTGTTCTGATCAGGTGATTTTGTTATACCATCTTCTAGATCACTTATGCACTCTCTGTGTCATCTAGTCTGCTGCTGGTTCCTTCTAGTGTGTTTCATTTCATTTGTTGTATTCTTCAGCTCTGACTGGTTCTTTTCTCTCTTTTCTAGTCCCTTGTTAAAATTCAAATTGTGTTCAGCTGTTCTTTTCTCAAGTTCAGTTACTATTTTTGTTAATAATTCTTGAATTCTTCACTGGTAAATTATTTATTTTATTAGTTGTTTTTTCAGGATTTTTTTTCCTCTTTCATTTATAACAAATTCCTCTGTCTTCTCATTTTGTTTATCTTTTTCTGTCTCTGTCATGTTAGTTGAAACAGTCACCTATCTGGTCTTGAGGGGATGTCCTTGTGTGGGAACCTCCTGTGCGATTTGTGTGTGTCCAGTGGCTTTGCTGGGGGATCTGGGTCTGATGTGACCATTGGGTCACGTCTTCCCCCAGGATGTGCTGGCAGCTAACAAGAAGGTGGGGGGTGGGGCTGGCGGTGAAGTGGCTGGAGCCAGGGCCAGGTGTGAACCAACTTTCTCCTGGGTTCCGTGACCATCATCGCTCTGTCAGGGTCAGGGCAAAGAAAAGGTCAGCTCAGTGTACCTGTCTTCCTGGTGTCAGATCCTCGGACTGGGTGCCCAATATGTGGTTGCAGCCCCTCACTCCCTTGGGAGGATCTCTGAGCCTGTGCAATACCTTTAACTCTTCTATATCTCCCCCCTTCACCCCCCGCCAGCAGTGCTTGTACCAGCCTGATCGCTCTCTTCCCTTCCTGCCTGACTTTGTGGCTTTCACCGCTTTGGCTGTAGCAGTCTTCCTGCAGGTCTCCAGATTGTTTCCAGTGGGAGTGTTCCACATGTAGATTTATTCTTGATGTGTCTTCCTCCTCCACCATCTTGATCTCAACCCCTGATCAGTGATCTTTGATGTGACTGTTGCAAAAAGATTACAACCTGCTGAACACTTAGCAGTTATGTATTTTAGTTAAGGTATATACATTAATTTTCTGACAGAATGCTATTGCATACTTAATACACTAGTAAACCTAACTTTTATGTACATTGGAAAATAAGAAAATTTGTGTGATTCACCACTTATTGTGATATTTGCTTTATTAAAGCAATGGTCTGGAACCAAATGCATAATGTCTCCAAGGTCTGCCTTTATAGTATATAAACAGTATAAATTTATATGAAAATTATTGACTTGTGCACCTAATATGTGATCACCTTTTAAAAAAGATTATGCAAATAAAATA
The DNA here is from genome assembly GCA_006410935.1 of Redunca redunca. Taxonomy (NCBI): domain Eukaryota; kingdom Metazoa; phylum Chordata; class Mammalia; order Artiodactyla; family Bovidae; genus Redunca; species Redunca redunca. The sequence goes on along the minus strand of SJYQ01002768.1, from coordinate 272,161 downwards.
AGTTGAAATCTTAAAATTCCATCTTATAAATAACCACTTTTGATACCTACCTGGAATGATTTTGTTTCTGTTCAAACATATAGATTGTATTTTTTTCCCCTGAACATACACGAAATATCCTTGTGTGCTAATAAATGCAGATTTATAACATCATTTTTTTTTTACTTTTTGTTTTCAGATAATTTTAGACTTACAGGAGGCTTGCAAATATAACATTTACTTAAGTTTCCTACATTTAACTTAGTGGCAGCTTCCTTGGATCTATTAGGCTTCCATAGAGTGCATACTTTTTAGCTTTTGTTTTTTTTCCCTGAGCCATTTTGCCCAACTAAAAACAACTGATGGACTTATTTTATCCACAGTTAATAACAGTAGAGTAAGAGTTCTGTCCTTCATTAGATCCTTGCTTTTAAACTTTACTTTTGTAGATCGAATCCCACTGTTGTTTTAAGCTCCTAGTATTTGGAGATTAGAAGCTGTTTCATTTTACACTTGGCAAATCTGTAAATTTATGGACTCTCTCCTTTCATGACTGCTTGCAAATCAGCCAGTTCTTTTCTGAGCTCGTGTTTCTTGTTTCACTTTATCAAACCCAGCAAACAGCAAACCCCAGGCACACCTGATACTGAGGCCTCCACCCTTAAGTGCAGGATCTGCCCTCCAGATGTTACCTGGAAATAATTTCAATGAACCTTTCCTCATTCTTGCAGTCTCAGATAAGAGTGCCCTTCCTGCTCTTTGCCCAACCCCCATGGCCACATCTGCATAAACTAATATCATTTACAATAGCAACCCCACTACTAAATACCCATTTCTTTCTTTTTTTTTTAGTATATATTTTAAATTTTACTTTATTTATTTTTTGGAGGCTAATTGCTTTACATAGATACCCATTTCTGGGTCAGTCACTCTAAGCTCAGTTGTGCTTTGGTAACAAACAACTTTAGGATTGCAGCGGTTTACACGGGTTTATTGCTCACTTCTTTTGGGCCTATCCTGGGTCATTAGCAGCCTGTGGAATGCAGACTGATGGAGTGGCCCCTGCAGAAAATGTTGCAGGTGGGCAGGGGTGGAGGTGTTATGGGGGACTGTGCAGTGCCCATCAGGCTCCCTCCAAGAGGTCACAGGACACCTCTGCCTGCTCTTTTATTTGCCAACACAAGGCTGTGGCTTCATTCCCAGGGGCAGGGGAGCCCCTGTCACCCATCACCCGGAAGGAGGCCAGACTGCCTCAACAGCAGCAGCAGTGGTGACCATAATACCCTTTTGTTGAGATTATCAGCTTCCATTTTTCTCCTTAGAAACAGAAATGTTATGACCATCTTGTGTCCATACCTCTGTTTGATCCTATCCTTTCGTTTTTCTGAGGATAAGTTGATAGACGTAGATTAACTATGTTAAAATGTTTGATGTCATGGCTGCTACTGGCCCACACGGCACGCCTCTGTGTACAGATAGGAAGCAGACAGGCGGGTTTGTCAGGTAGGTGGCAGCTTGGGGACAAGAAGAAGGTGGGGTCCTTCACAGCCCGGGCCTGGGATATGTTTTGGCTGGAGACTGGCAGCTCAAATTCAAGCTTCACTGGCCCTCCTCTCCTCAGAGGGTAAGGCAATATACCACCTTAGCTGTGGGAAGGATTTACCAAAAACCCACAAAGTGCAGGTTGCCATTCAGAACCAGTATGTGCTTTCAAAAACCACTCGCGTGTACTGACTTGCGAGCAGTAAGTGAAGAAAGGCCCAGAGTAGAAGCATTCATTGTATAAAATTCCTTCTAATCTGTAAACGATATTGAGTTTCTGGATAGAGTACGACACAACAGAAAAACGTGACTGAAATGCACCAAATCTCCTAGTGTTTGATGTCTTATTTGTGAAAGGGAAGCTGCCTTCCTTAGAATTCTGTGGTTTTATCAATGCTGGCTTCTCCAGACTTGTAGCAGAATCTCTCAGAAGAGCTGTGGGTGTTGGGGAAATGAGCCAGAGCGGTGTGAAGACAAAGAGGAAAATATGTAATGGCTGAACTTGAGGAAAAGCTCTGGGAAGCAACCTGAGTGACCTTGAAATAGGTAGGGCTTGGAAGCCGGCAGGCTGGAGACCCTGTCATATGATGCTGTCATAGACAGAAACCACAGTGTTCTTGCCTCGGTCCAGACATACCCAGGAGCTGCCTCGCTGTTATTTATTTCTGACCTGGGTTCCCATGAATGCAGCTCTACGATTTTTTTGCTTTTGTGAGGGCAGTTTGGTTTTTTCAATTTGTTTATTCACTTGTCTTCTTATATGTGTTGTTGCATGACAGGTTCAGGCCCCCTTTCTAGTGCCCTCCTCTGAGCATGGAGTGGGTGGGCCCTGCTGGCTGTGATCCATGCCAATTCCATGAGGGTGGGGCCTTGTCTCCCCCAACGGTGGACCCTCCCCTGTGCGCTTGTCAGCACCTGCCTTAGAATTTACTGGTTGTTTCAGTCATGTTTCACTGATACGCTGCATGGTTTTTTAAGTACCTAAGGCAGTTGTCTAGTCAAGGCTATGGTTTTTCCTGTGGTCATGTATGGATGTGAGAGTTGGACTGTGAAGAAAGCTGAATGCCAAAGAATTGATGCTTTTGAACTGTGGTGTTGGAGAAGACTCTTGAGAGTCCCTTGGACTGCAAGGAGATCCAACTAGTCCATTCTAAAGGAGATCAGCCCTGGGATTTCTTTGGAAGGAATGATGCTAAAGCTGAAACTCCAGTACTTTGGCCACCTCATGCAAAGAGTTGACTCATTGGAAAAGACTGATGCTGGGAGGGATGGGGGCAGGAGGAGAAGGGGACGACAGAGGATGAGATGGCTGGATGGCATCACCGACTCGATGGACATAAGTTTGAGTGAACTCCAGGAGATGGTGATGGACAGGGAGGCCTGGCGTGCTGTGATTCATAGAGTCGCAAAGAGTCGGACATGACTGAGCGACTGAACTAAACTGGACTGAACTGAAGGCAGTTATAACTCTCATACATATAAATCAAATTCCGGTGGAAATGATGTTTGCCAAAGGATTTACTCTAGGATTCCTTCAAGTAGCAAGCATCTCAATGTACATTTAACGCATGATTCTAATTTTGAAAATAAGTTTCCTTAATACAACAGGATCAATTGTAAAGGAAAAAAAAAAACAAACCCTAGTATTTCAGACAGCTCTTTTCCTTCTCTTTTCTGGCCTTATGAGGAAGGAATAAAATATCTTCTAAGTGCATTCCAAGAAAGGCAATCTGAAATTATATGTCTAGACCTGGTCCTACCGCCCCAGGTTTGATGTTCCTCTGATGAATTTGAGGACTAGATATGTACAGAGCGTGCTGCTTGTGGTCTTCTGACCCAAGGTGGGAAAGTAGCATCCTCGCCTATGGCAAGAAGCAGCTTCTGTCCTGGGGGCCGGCAGGGCCCACCCTGGAACCCCTGGGCTGTGACTGTCCAGACTGGAGCCCCTGGGCTGTGACTGTCGGCTCGGGGGGAGCGGGGCTCAGGACGTAATCTGCTCCACCTTTCCTGCAGTTTGGGAATGTGGGAGGGACCGCTCTCCTTCAGGAAGCCCTGATCCTGTTGGCAGAGAGATAGGCTGCAGATAAATGTCCACGTGCGGGGGAAGCCTCCTGTTCATTATTCTTACCGGGTGCATCCGTATGTGTGTCGTGATGTAGCTTGTGAGCAACCGTCTAGGAGAGTCTGCAGAGGGAATGCTGTCAGCTGGTTTGCCCACCTCTTCATATCCTGGTGCTGCTTCCAGAATGAACCCACCAGGTTCCTTCCAGGATTGGCAGATCTGGTCTGTGGCTCTTCTCAAAATCAGCTCCTATAGAACATTCCAGCCCTTCCCGGGCCTTGGCTGAAGGACAGTGGCAGAGGGGCCAGAAGCTACAAATGCCTAAAGAATCAGAATGTCCATTATCCAGGTGACCCAGAGCTGGTACCCTGCTGGGAAGATGTGTCTTCATCTGCAAGAGAGGATGAATGTACATCACCCTACTGCCCTCCAGGATGGCCATGATGATTAGGTGGAGGACAGATATGAAGGGTCACCTACATTTGGGGCCACGAGCTCACAATGGCAGAGTGGTTGCACTGTGAGCCATCTGATTCATAGCTGTTTGTGAGGGGCTGTTACTTTTGCTGCTAAAGTTGGCTGCCCATAAAGCACTGTGCCTCAGAGGGAGCAGAGCGCAGGGTATAAGCCACCATCTGCGCTGCAGTTTGGGAATGTGGGAAGGACTGCTCTCCCTCAAGAAGCCCTGATCCTGTTGGCAGAGAGACAGGCTGCAGATAAATGTCCATGTGTGGGGGAAAACTTCACAAATGTCCTGGCCAAGAGTATTTGGGGAGACATTTCCATGTGGCATGGATTTGAGCGATTGCAAACCTAGTACAGCATCCTGGGCCTCTTGGGAGGCAGGGGCAAGGCTGGGAGTTCTCATTTGTGCCTCTCCTGAGGAACCAGGGACAAATGCTAATAAGGAAGGCCCGCTGCCTCCTTCGCAGCCTCTGGGACTCCAGAGCCAGGGCAGGTGACCCTGAGCGTGTGGAAGGTCCTTCCCATCTTAGCAAGGGAGGTCAGTCACCCAGAGCTGTTGTGTCACAAATACTTGGCCAATGTGTACATGGATTCATACCTGTGTACATATTAATAGGTCAGAAAACATGGAACTTAGCATGATTTTTAAATTCCATTTTCTTAAATGTTAGGATCCATCTTTATATCTTAGCATTGCTGGAGTTAGGATGTCAGAGGCACGCCATGACCAGGTGGGCAGGCCTTCCAGCTTTCCAGTCTTTTGACACCCAGCAGGCCTGTGTCCCAAGCCTGGGTGGTGGGGCAGGCCCTAGAGGATGGTTCTGCCCCATGAGTTGTGACTGGGAGTGATTGTGTGTCTCTTCCAGGCTGGAGTGTTTGTGTGAAGGTGTGTGACCCTTCAGAGCTGTCCTGCCCTCTGCTTGGTGATGAATGGCGTAGGGGTGGGGTGGGGGCTGCCCCATCAGTCTGCGGCCCTGAAGCGGGAGAGGTCCTAGAGCACTGCCTGATTGACCTCAGTGCATCATGACTGGACCACCGGGGCTGGAAAGGAATCAGGTGGGTGTGCGCTGCCAGGGCATTGGCTGCCTGATCGACCTCAGTGCATCATGACTGGACCACCGGGGCTGGAAAGGAGTCAGGTGGGTGTGCGCTGCCAGGGTATTGGCTGGAACTGATGCTCTCACTGCTTTTTCCTCTTTTTCCCTTTTTTTCCCCTTTCCTCTTTTCCCCTTTTTTCTCTACAAGCTGTTATCAGGCTGATCCTGTATCTTAGAACCAAGACAGTATGATAATTCCTCTGGTTGGTTTCCAGCTTTCCTGGCTAAAGAATCTTCAGGCATTCTCAACAAAACCGGAAAGAAGACACTTGTCTTCAGTGGCAGGAACTGGGCGTGCGCATTTCAGGAGTTTCTTATTTATTGAAACATGTTGAAAACTAAAAAACTCTGCAAAAATGGTGAACCTGGAGGTTTCCCCATTTATATTTCATGATGCTAAAATAGGTTCCCCTAAAAGATAATGCTTTCCTTCAGTAAGTTTGGGAAAATATTCTACACTCTCAGTTTGTCCTTGAAGATTAGCAGTGCCCACTAGAAGATCAAAGGCTCTGAGAAGACCTGCAGTTTAGTCAAGCAGAATCCAGTATTTTTCAATCCTCCTCGACCCCAGCCCCATACGTCTCTCAGGCCCAGTGTTTACAAGGAAGTTAGTGCCTGAAATATGGAATTTGCCAAATCCTGGTGCAGTAGAATAGTGCTTGATCCCATCTAAAAGCTGCAGGATGTGTCATCAAGGAAGTCAGTAGGATATAGTGCTTATTATGACACAGTTATTCCTTTTCTAGTCTTTCCTAACAGCAATTTTTTGAGCTCCATCTGTATACAAAGCTTCCTATCCTGGTGGTACGTAGAACACTCATGTCCAGCTCAGGACCCTGTGCATCAGTGTCAGTGTGGGGAGGGCCCCTGGAAACCTGCAGGTCCCTGGCCCTCACCAGCACCCGCACAACAGGGCTGTCCTGGTACAAGGCCTGGGGATCAGCATGAGGAACACGCAACATGTGACAGATTCCCTGACCTGTGAGAGGCCCCGCACCAGATGCCTTGCTTCTGCCTTCTCTCTGCCTGGGCCTGGGTTCTGGAAGGTCCTGGCCTGGAAGACCCAGCATGGGACCCCAAGGGAGCCCACATGATGAGTCTAGACCTCATGGCTGTGTTTGTGCGCTTTAAAAACAACAGCTAGGCACCTGTATGTTAGTGGAGGCTGTCATGTGTTAGGGTCAAGGCCACTGAGGACTATGGGGAGAGTTCACCAAGGTAGCCACTGCGAGGCTGAGGGCTGGGTAGGTGGCTGGGGGCCAAAGCCCTGGACAGGGCTGTGCTTCCCGCGAGGCTTGGTGCACAGCAGAGGGTCTGGCCTTGGCACCTGTGGCCACGTACCCACACAGTGGTGCGATGGAGGGAGATGCTGGTGGGGACAGCAGGAGAGGGGACTTCACAGCGGCTGGACAGGCTCTTCCCCATGGATGCCTTGCCTTTCAGCCGTTGTGAGAGGGGTCTGGACTCCTTTGATGAGGCAGTTCTTCTGGAATTTGTTCAGACTCAAAAGACATAAATTGGCCCTTTAATTGGGGCCATGACATGACTTCAGGGCTTGAGTTTTAACTGTGCTGTGAAGGCTCTCCCAAGGCTGCGGCTTCTCTCCTGCAGCAAGTGCTGCTGGAAATGAGGCAGAACAATTCAACTTCTGCCCCTTTTATATTCAGATGACCTTGCGGTGGCTGAACACGAGGTGCTGTCCTCCGCCAGCAGATGCTGTAGCTGCCCGATTCTGCAGGTCAGCACCATGAGCACAGGGCCTCCGGGGAGAGTGGTAAAGCCCCAGATGGATGTCCCTGGAGATGGGTTCAGCAGGGACATTCTGGTCTGATACGGCACTGGGTGTGGTGATTCAGGGACGCTTACAGAAATATGGAAGTGGGGTCCCATTCCCAGGGTATCTTTGTTAATGCTCCCCAGGTGCACCAGCTGTGCAGCTGGGGTGTGAGGCTGGGGATGGGACTGAGCAGGACTCAGGTTAGTGCCTCGCCCTTGAGTGGCTGAAGAGCAGGTCTCAGGGACCCAGCATCTTCCTCTCTGCTCACTCTTCCCCACCAGGTCTACTTGGGCCACCCTGCATGGATGGGGATGTGATGAGTGAGACACTGGCCCATCAGCACCCCTCTCTTTGCTCCACCCAGCCTAGGGCCTCACTCCCAGCTCTCCCTGCCTCCCTGGCTGAGGCCACACCTCTCCCTGCAGTGTGTGGGTCTAGGTGGCCTCTGTGGGCCCAGTCCTTCCCGTGCTTCCCTGGCCCCCAGCCCTGGGAGCACTTCTCCAGCTACCTGCAGGATGCTTTCACTTCCAGTGCCCACATATGTTCTTATTCCCTTTTTCCTCTCAAAGGACCAAAAGACGTGTGTGCTCATGACACACACACACAACATGCACAGTAAGCCACAACTTATCCTCATACAGGCTTCCCTGGTGGCTCAGTCTGTAAAGAACCCACCTGCAATGCGGGAGACCTGGGTTTGACCCCTGGGTCAGGAAGATCCCCTGGAGAAGGGCATGACAAACCCAGTATTCTTGGTTGGATGATTCCATGGACAGAGGAGGCGGGCTACAGTCCATGGGATAGCAAAGAGTCAAACACGACTGAGGGATTTTCACTTCACTTACGCTCATGCATGTTTTTGAATGCTGCACACACCACACACACAACATGTGTGCAGTCACATGTGCACTCAGACACACACACCATGCACAAGCACATTTATGTACATACATATGCATGCCCCTCCTGTACAGAAGAGCCCAAGGAAGTGCAGTCTGATGCACTAAATGCCCTTGGTCCCTGCTGATAGGGGTAAAGGACAGGTGGAAAGCCAGTCAGCAACAGCCAGCAGACTTCCCAGGCTCCCTCCAGCTCCCTGAAATGCCATGTACAGTGGCCTGGGATGCAGTGTGAGAGTCCAGGCTGGACCTTCTCCAGGGATCAGGGTCGGGAGCCTGGAGGAGAGGCAGGGGCTTTGTGCAGCCATTGACCACCCTGCCCATACAAGTCCTTTCCTGCTGCAAGCCTTGGATCTGGGCCCCTCCCACCCTTCTCTTGGTGGATACCTGCCAGCCCCACTCCCAAGCTGACTGCATGGTCACCTGTGTTCCGGTTCTCATCTGTCACCAGGACCCTTGCTGGATTCTTATTATTCCCACTGCCTCCTCCCACTGTAGACACATACAAGCCACACACATAACCATGTATGCGCACACACCACGTACACCCCGTGTACCATACATCACACCCCTCATCTTCTCCACACCACGTGACATACTGTGCACACACCCCCCCCAGCATGCATACCCATCACATCAATCACAGGCCCCTGTAATTCATTTATTCACTCTATCTGCCTCCCTCTGTCCCTGCTGTCCTGTTGCAGCCATCACTGTCTTTCTCTGACCTGAAATATTATTATCTTTTCCACCAAATGTCATTTAAATTGCTCCTAATGGTAGAGACTGAGACAGGAGGTTAAATCTGTGCACCCACTCCGCAGTGCCCATTATGTGCATAATGCATTTAATGCATTTTCTCCTTGGCTCTGCCCCTCCCTCCTCAACAGGACACCCTCAGACCCGGCTCCTGTGGTGTGCACATGCAAGGCTGCTCCGTCCGTGGACACTTAGCATAGCATGAGTCTGATTGAATATGGGGCTTTCCCATCAGAAGAAGCCCTGCCTTGCCCTGCTGGGTGTCCTTCAGCGTTCAGAACCTCCTGGGCACAAATGTCAAACTGACTGATACTGCAGAGCTGAGAGAGACAGGTGTTCGTGAGCAATTCCAGAAGGGACCGAGTTAGTCCTTAAAGCACCCATCCTCCAAGCTTAGTCCAGAACCACTGGGGATATGGCTCATTTTAGCAGCACTTAGAGGCTGCTGAAATTACCAGTGGTGGTGGTGGTTGTATTAATCGGCTCAGGCTGCCATTACAGAAATCCACAGACTAGGTAGCTTAAACAACAGACATTTATATCTCACAGCTCTGGAGGCTGGATGTCCAGGATCAAGGCACCCGCATGCTGGTTTCTGGTGAGGCCACGCTCCTCTGTTGAAAATGGTCACCTTCTGGCCATGTCTTCACCTGGCCTCTTCTGTGCATGCATGGGAATGAGAGATCTCTAGTATCTCTTCCTCTTCTTGAAGGACACTGATCTTACCAGATCAGGGCCACACCCTTAAGACCTCAGTTAAGTTTAATTACCTCCAAGGCTCCTATCTCAAGATACGCTCATGTTGTGGGTTAGGGCTTCAACGGGTGAATTTGGGGAGCATGCTATTCAGTCTGTGACAGTGGCAGAGTTTTCAGCTTAGCTCTGCTGCCTGCTCTGGCCTCCCTCAACTGCCCTCCCTTGTCTGCTGTGTGCCTTTCATGTAGGTAGGTAGCTAGCTAGCGCTCTGGAGCTCTGGGTGTGAGCTTGCAGCTAGGCCAGCATGCCACGTTGGCAGGGACACTTTCTCTGCCTCCTGGAATCGTCTCCCTCCTCCTGCCACTTGATAAGCTGAATTGTCCTCTTCAGCCTGACTGCCTGGTACTAAATTCTGCAAGAAGCGCTGGGGAGAGCCTGGTGCAAGTCTTTTGGATTTATCACTGTATCTTTCCCTGGAAATGGGGAAAAGATACTCGGTGTCAGTAGGTCCAATTAGATAGACGTTATGGAAGTCTTCAGTAGATTAAACAGTGATATTCACAGGAAGATAATTATTATACCTGTTATCACTGAAAATATCTCAGTGTATCAAAAATCTGTTCAGGTATAAATAACAGAAAACTGACCAGTGGAATGCCTCTCACACATAAGGAAGGAGGTTCCTAGCATTGGTCCAGAGGCTTCACCCTCTGGTTAACATCTCTGTAATTCTTCTGACCACCTGGCCACAAGATGGCTGCTGAAGCACTAGCCATTATGTGCTAGTTCAAGGGAGAAAGAAGGGTCAGTGCCAGATGTTTATATGTATATTTTTTATCAAGATTGCAAAGATTTCCTAGAAATCTGACAGGGAGGTTTATACTTGGGTTTTACTAGCCAGAGCTGAGTCCTATGGCTACCAGGCAGAGAAGGACAGTGTTGCCTCACGAAGATCGGTCCGGCTCCCGCTCGCCAGGCGCCTGATGGATCTGTGAGGGAGCTCAGCACTGCTGCAGTGCAGTCCTGAGGTGCAGGGTGTGTCTTGGTGCATTCTTTCATTGACTCTACACCTGTGTTAGTGGCCTTGTGTGCAGAGCCATGGGAGGCCTTGGGTCAGGCTGTCCCAGAACATGAAGGAGACCCAACGGGCTCCGGTGTCTCTAGGAAGGAAAGGCCCCAGGGCCTCTTGCTCTCAGCTTCTAAATGTGGGAACGGAGTCCTAGATATTAATACACGTGCTCGGCCATCCCGGGGCAAAAAGGAGTGGAGTTGGGAAGGAGAGCCCCGGGCTGGACTTTGGCTCAGGCACCTTCTGTCCTCAGCTGTCTTGTTTCATGAGAAGTTCTTCCCAGCCCTGGAAGTGCTCATTTAAACGGGGTGTGTGTTGGGAGGTCCTGAAAGGTGTGTGTGACCATGGATGCCTGACTGGATTTCAAGGCATGTTGGCTTCATCTCGGGGCCCATGTAATAGGGGGCAGAGTTTTGCTCAATGGAAGGTTACTTTGCTCGGAAAGTGTATCCTGGCACCTTGCTGATGGTTTGGCAATTGTCGAATGATGTTTCAATTGAAAATTTTTGAAGGATTTATGAGTTTATTTTCCCCTTTGGATATCAAACGTTTATCTTCTCGGTTGTGGAACAAAATAACATGTGTTTGGATTTTCTCTTTTCTGACTCGTAGTCCATTTGGGCAGCTGTAACCAAAATACCACAGACTGGGCAATTTATAAACCCCCGAAATCTTATTCTCACATTTCTGGAGGCCAGGAGCCCACGATCATGGCCCCAGAGTGGTTGTGTCCTGGCGAGGGACCTCATGCAGCTTGCAGACAACGTGCTTATCCTGGTGTCGCCACATGGTGGGAGGGGTGAGGGAGCTCTGGGGCCTCTTATAAGGACACTAATCTCATTCACAAGGGTTCCACCCTTAGGACCTAAGTACTTCCTAAAGGTCCCACCTCCTAATACTGTCATCTTTAGGGATTAGGGTTTCAACACATGAATTTGGAGATGAGACAGGCTGGGACCTGGGACACTTTGCTGCAGTGCTTCAGTGTTTGCACTTGGATAAACCTCTCCTCTAGCATCAAATACAAAGAAACTATAATGGACTAAAAATAACTGCAATTAGAGCAAATTTTGGACAAGATACAGAGACCAAAACACCCACCTGCTTCTTTTAGAGAGCAGGGAGCAAAGAGCAGGGTACTGCCCATGCCCCCTGCACACAGCACCAACACTGAAGGCCTGGGCAAACTCCCTAAACCACCCCTCCAGCCTGAGCCCTGGACACACCCTCTGCCCTCGCCCCACTGGAACCAACTTGGGCAGAGAGCAAGCAAGGGACACTGTTGCCTGTTTTAGTTCACTCTGCTATAAGGACCCCAGTACTCTTGCCTGAAATTCTTGTCTGGTTTCTGATCAATTTCTATTGATGAGAAAAGCCAAGAACCCTGGTATGAACATTCAAACCATAGCAGACTCCTTCTCCATGTAAAAGTACCACATGTTCTGAGGTGTCAGCTCTTCAAAAGACAAATGAAAATGGCGCCTAATACTAGTTCTTAAAGCAGCTTTGATTAAAAAGCAACTGGGGGCTTCCCTGGTGGTCCAGTGGCCAAGACTCTGTGCTCTCAATGCAGGGGGCCCGAGTTTGATTCCTGGTCAGGGAACTAGATCCCACATGCCACAACTAAGACCCAGAGCAGCCAATAAATACTCACCATTTGGCAACTATAGGCAGGGAAGCTTCCTCTGGATCATTAAGTATAAAAACAACCTTTTGGTAGCAGAGACTCTCAGAACTGGATGGTTTCCCTCAGTTCTTGAGAGCGTTCAGGTGACATGACGCAGTCTGTGGGGTGAACAGTATCCTGGGGGAGCCTTGTCACTCCCTCCTGTGTACCATTAGCTTGTTTGTTTTCTGATCTCTGATTCCAGGCCCATTGTACTTCTGTGAGAATCTGATCTAATGTAGCACATCCACCACGGGGAGACCAGCTACGGTGGGGCTCCACTTGCACACAGCACAGCTGTGGTGCCAGGAGGGTCTTGCAACCTCACCTCGCCACTGCAGGCAAGTCGAACTCTTTCCCCAGGTCCATCCAAGTGGGAGCTGGGGTGTGTCCTGGTCAGTCCCTGAGCCATTTTAAGCCCAGATACTTTTATTGGATGTATATCTCCATTTTTTGGCTGCATATTTTGGGCCAACTTAGAATGCCTTTGGAGACAGTCAGAAGAGTAATACATAAACCCTTCATAATAGGAACTTAGAGTTAAAAACAGACATTAAGTAAGTTCTCAAACCACAGTGACTTGTAGTAACTCATAGTAACTCACATAAGTATAGTCACACACCTTTTTACCGACATGTGTGTGTGAGTTTGCATGTGTGTGAATATGTGTGTGAGTGTGTGTATATGTGCATGTGTGTGTGTCAGTATGTGCATGTGTCAGTGTGCACACACATGCACACATCTGTTTCCCTGCTCTACCACATGTGTAGGCTGATGACAGTGAAGAGCCTGGGGTTCAGTGGACAGGAGGCCGAGTCTGTACTGTAGCTCCTGTGGGGAGGTTACTTGGTCTCTCTGAGACTCTGCAGGCCCCGGGTGTTAGGGAATGATGTCACTGACTCACTGTTCAAGGCTGTGTTGGGATTATATGAAGCAGTGCTATAAAAACACTAGTATACTGCCTGGGACAGAGGAACTGGCAAATAAGGGATAATTGAATTGAATGGACCCAGAAGTTTGTTGGAGAAGACTCTTGAGAGTCCCTTGGACTGCAAGGAGATCCAACCAGTCCATTCTGAAGGAGATCAGCCCTGGGATTTCTTTGGAAGGAATGACGCTAAAGCTGAAGCTCCAGTACTTTGGCCACCTCATGCGAAGAGTTGACTCATTGGAAAAGACTGATGCTGAGAGGGATTGGGAGCAGGAGGAGAAGGGGATGACCCAGGATGAGATGGCTGGATGGCATCACGGACTCGATGGACGTGAGTCTGAGTGAACTCCGGGAGATGGTGATGGACAGGGAGGCCTGGTGTGCTGTGATTCATGGGATCACAAAGAGTCGGACATGACTGAGCGACTGAACTGAACTGAACCAGCAAGAGAGGGGGCCCTGGGGTTGGGTGGCACACATCACCCAGGCCACCACCCCCTACTTCCTGGAAAGTGGGAGAGTACGTGTCCCGTGATGCAGGGCAGGGAGGGGTCTGTGTGTTCTGTGGACCCTGTTGTCTGTTCCCTCAGGCTGTGTGTATGGCTGGCTCCCCAGAGGCAGGGCTAGGAGAGCAGCAACACCTTTCCAGTGGGAGACCCACTGCTCCTGGCTTAGCATTTGTACTGGAATTGTAAGTACTCTGTAGTCACTGTTACTGATTAGATAGTTTGACAGGACATCTCTCTTTTTAATAAAGGAACTGATTCCCTGCATGATCTTGGGACAGCAGGAACAGGCACTGGTATTGACAGGGAGACAGGTGGGTTTGAACCCAGGGCCATTAATGATCACAACAGGTGCCCCATGGGTGCACATCTCTTCACGGGTCTGTGAAGAGGTCCGACGAGAAGGCTGGAGTGCCAGAAAACATATGAACAGGTCTTTGTAATCACAGGAGCCTTGAATACCTGCTGCAGTGTATTCCACAGACTGTATTGAGCTTTGAGTCATTTGCAGTGGGTTTAAGAGGTTGGCTTGGATGGTCTCTTCTTATATCTATTGCTGAAAGAATGACTGACTGATTAACAAGGAAGGGCACATGGATGAGAGGCCAGGGAAAGTTCCTGAGGTCCAGAGATGTACTGATAATTGCAAGAGGAGCTACGTGCTGCTGGAACTGAATGAGACTCAGAGATCTGTGTTAATACCAGCAAAGGTCTTGTACAAACTCTGAACAGAAAATGATCGTAGTTCTCTGGACAGAATGAACCTCAGTGGATTGGAAGCCAACAATAATACAATAATTGTATTATTTAGCATAATACAATTTAGTTTTACGGCCATGATCTCATTGGATTAGTTGGAATGAAATTCCCGAATGCATAGAAAATCTCCAGGTCTCTAAACTTTAATTTGATATACTGCCACATAAAAATGTTCTTAAAGTATATCCTAAATAATACGGCATTTTGAAAATTTGGGGAAGCCAGAGAAAGCCTCGAAAGTGTTCATCTTACTCTTGTGGTCTCTCCTCTTGCTTGGTAGCTGAAGGAGTATTTTTGATATTTATTTTTAAATTTTTACTTATCTGCCCGCACTAGCTCCTGGTTGTGTCATACGGGGTCTTTAGTTGCAGCATGTGGACTGTAGTTCCCTGACCAGGAATCCAACCCAGGCCTGCTGCACTGATAGCTTGGAGTCTTAGCCACTGGACCAGGATGGAAGTCCCACGAGGGGGTGTTTAACTGGTTTGTATTTACTGATTGTGGGTATTTGTTGTGTACTTTGTTGGGTTTTGGAGCAGGGTGATCCTGAGAGACCCCAGGCTGTCCCTTAGCTGTCAGGACCTGAGAAGAAATCCACTGAGGTCGTCCGTTCCTCCCAGTGGAGCATCAGTTGAGACCACACCTTCTCTTCCTGCTTATGAGAGAAGCACATTCATTTCTAAGTAAAGGTGCTGAGTGTGATGTAATTAGGTCTTGGATTTTGCCAAATGTGAATCTGCTAGCTCCTCCCTATGTCTCTGTTCAGTGACGTGTTGGTAAGTCACAGGCCTCCCTTTAAAGGCCATGCTACCATTCTCCGGTCATGTGCCTGTCCAGACAGGTGGAAGCGGTTAACCCCGCCTATTCTGGGGAGAAGGGAGAAGCAGGGACATGGACACATGCTGAGTGCCTGCCAGCCTGACGCCAGCCCGAGACCCACTCAGGCTCTTCCCCTACTTGGGGCCCTGAGAGGTGGGCCAACCCTCCCCACCTTCAGGGAGGACGCTGGGCCCTCCGGAGAGGCCAGAGGGGTTCAGGTTGCCCTGTGCCAAGCCCGGCCTTCCAGCACAGGCCCACTGCTGAGCTGCCCACTCTCTCCACATTACAGGTAACCTCAGCTCGTCTGGCCTTTTCCAGTTCATTAAAAACCAGGCTTAAGGCTCTTTCTGCTTGTGGCACCCTCAGGGCTGGTGAGGCTTCCAAGGGGTTGCCCTCCTGCTTCAATCTAATCCTGGGCTCCCCTCCTCCCCAAGGGCTGGGGTACAGCTGCCACGGCCTTCTAAGGAGTCTTGGGAAGCATTCCTGCCTCCATCCTGTTTTAGGGGGAGGAAATGGTCAAGGGTGGATTAAGGGCATTTCCTGTCTGCCTGTGAAGAGCCTTCCAACACAGCTGCTTTCTGATGCCTGTCTCCTTCCCGGGCCTCTCAACATGTGCTTGGGGCAATTGTGTATTCCTCCTGCGTGTTACTCCCTTGAAGTGAAAGTGAAAGTAGCACAGTTGTTTCTGACTCTTTGTGACCCCATGGACTGTACAGTCCTTGGAATTCTCCAGGCTAGAATACTAGAGTGGGTAGCCTTTCCCTTCTCCAGGAGATCTTCCCAACCCAGAGATCGAACCCAGGTCTCCTGCATTGCAGGCAGATTCTTTACCAACTGAGCTATCAGGGAAGCCCTGATATTTCTTTACTGATACCTGTTACTCCTTTCGGAGAAGGCACTGGTGACCCACTCCAGTACTCTTGCCTGGAAAATCCCATGGACGGAGGAGCCTGGTAGGCTGCAGTCCATGGGGTCCCTAAGAGTCAGACATGACTGAGCAACTTCACTTTCACTTTTTACTTTCATGCATTGGAGAAGGAAGTGGCAACCCACTCCAGTGTTCTTGCCTGGAGAATCCCAGGGACAGCGGAGCCTGGTGGGCTGCCGTCTATGGGGTCGCACAGAGTCGGATACGACTGAAGCGACTTAGCAGTAGCAGCAGTTACTCCTTTACCAGCCGCTTTTGTGCCTTTTGTGAGCAGTTCTCTTAGAGTTCGAGAGAAATAGATAGTCAGTGCTTAAACCTAAAGAGTCTGCACACATATGGGGTTGACCTCCTCCGTGGATGGGTTGGATTAACATGCCTTGTACTCATCCCTATATGTGTTTGTGTGTGTGTGTGTGTGTGTGTGTGCGTGCGTGCGTGCATGCACATGCATGTATGTTTATTCACACATGCTCACAGGCACTGTCCAGCCTCGGGTCAGTGTGCTCAGAGGGTCACATGATAGCTCCTCTGTATGTGGGAGGTCTGCCAGCTCCCTCCAGGTCACCAGAACTAGGCCCACTCCATGGCAGCCTCACCTCAGGACCAATGAAGTCTTCTGGCAGACTGAGCTGGTTCAGACATCAGGCCTGGCTCACAGTACCACAGTGAGAATTGTGCAAAGCGGAGGGGAGGTCACTGGAGGGTAAGGCAGACATGACCCCTGGCAGAGCACTGTCCTGAGATCTGAGGTCTTCACAGGGAAGGTAGGAAGGGAGGAGGGTACAGTCCCAGGGAGGGAGCTGGGCAAGGCAGGGGGAGTGCCCTGAGCTTCCGAAGGGAGAGCTGTGCCCGTGTGCTAAGTCACTTCAGTCATGTCCAACTCTTTGCGACCCTGTGGACCATAGCCCGCCAGGCTCCTCTGTCCACGAGATTCTCCAGGCAAGAATACTGGAGTGGGTTGCCATGTCCTCCTCCAGGGGATCTTCCTGACCCAGAGATTAAACCCATGTCTTCTGTGGCTCCTGAATTGTAGGCAGATTGTTTACCACTGAGTCACCTGGGAAGCACTCAGTTTTATATGTGTATATAGATATAGATATTCTTTTTCAGATTCTTTTCCATTATGGTTTATTGCAGAGTATAGAGTATAATTCCCTGTGTTATACAATGTCTTCATTATTTATCCATCCTATATATAATAGTTCACATCTGCTAATCCCAAACTCCCAAGCCTTCATTCTCTCCCTACCTACTCCTCTGGCAACCACAAGTCTCTTCTCTATGTCTGTGAGTCTGTTTTTTAGGTATGTTCATTTGTGTCATATTTTAGATTTCACATATAAGTGATATCATATGGTATTGTCTTTCTCTGTCCAGTTTTCACTTAGTTTGATAATCTGTAGGTCCATTCATGCAAAGAGTTGACTCATTGGAAAAGACTTTGATGCTGGGAGAGATTGGGGGCAGGAGAAAAAGGGGACGACCAAGGATGAGATGGCTGGATGGCATCACTGACTCAATGGATGCGAGTCTGAGTGAACTCCGGGAGTTGGTGATGGACAGGGAGGCCTGGTGTGCTGCGATTCATGGGGTCGCAAAGAGTCGGACATGACTGAGCAACTGAACTGAACTGAACTGAGGTCCATTCATGTTGCTACAAATGGCATTATTTGATTCTCTGTTATGGCTGAGTGATATCCCGTTGTATATATGTACTACCTCTGCTTTACCATTCACCTTTCAATGGACATTCAGGTTGCTTCCATGTTTTCTGGCTATTGTAAATAGTGTTACTATGAACACTGGTGTGCATGTATATTTTCTAGTTATGGTTTTCTCTGGATATTTACCTAGGAACAACAAAAATGGTAGCTCTACTTTTAGTTTTCTGAGGAACCACCATACTGTTCTCCATGGTGGCTGCATTAACTTACATTTCCACCAACAGTATAGGAGGGTTCCCTTTTTTCTACACCCTCTCTGTCCTGTTAGTATTTTCAATTGCCCTGGCACGCCCTGCTCAAGTAAAGTCTTATCCACAAAAGTCACGGGACATAGGCCCATCCATGAATCCTCCCCTCCCTCAGCCAAAAGGGTGCCCAAAGGCCTGGGGGGTTTCTGGGGTTCCCCCTCACTCTGGGATGGTGCAGAACCTGACAACCCAGCTGTCTTTGCACTGACTCCTAGGAGGGATTCAGCTCATGCCTGAAAGATTTAGACCTTAAATAGTCCATATATAATTATTTTGTGTGAAATCAATGGTAACTGCCTTCCAAAGACCACATTACAAAGAAGAAATAACTATGACTTCATTTCTTTCTTTTTCCTATCAAATAACTCAGTTCATTAAAAAAAAAAAAGATGTAGGATATTAATATACTCCCAGCCTAGTTATTCCTACAGGTCATATGTGGTACAGCTAGATGGAATTTTAATAACATCAAATTTACTTCGTAGTTACTTCTATTGTGAATATTGGCATAACTGAGTATAATGTGAGATTAAAATATTATGCTTTTTTGTAATTTCAAGTAAAAGCTATAGATAAATAGAAGATAACTACACTGTTGGAACATGGAGGTTACATGACACTAAAGTAGCATTACTTTAAAATGATTTGTAGACACACATTATGTTTATTCCAAATCGATGCTGTTTGGCTGATTGTTTCACGTATATACTGTATATATATAGATAGATAGACTGATGTATATATATATGTACTTTATATAGTATATGTATATAATCATATTTATTATCATTGGTATATGTAATATTTTATTCTAGCTTTATATATTTATATGAAAATCATCAGTCATGCAGCATAAGTTTAGGATTTAAAAGTATCCTGATTTCTCTTGACTTTTAGTTGCAAACTGAAAGTAATCCATAGTGAACCTCATATTCCTGTGCACACACACACATATGCAACAGAATTTTTCCATAGAACATTTTAGCACTCACAAAGTAAATGATGTTTAGCCTAATTTGTTTGATTTTTTTTTAAAGAGCTTTAAGATGTTACTGTTGTTCCAGAAATGCCATTTTATGTACTTTGAGAAAAACGTCTGTGTATCCATGGTGACGGCCCCTGCTCATTCCCGGCTGGCAGCCCTCAGGCCCAGGAGCATCCTGCCGGCCCTCCGAGTGCTGAGCTCCCAGCAGGGCTGGGTTCTGGGCAGTCTTGCTTTCTGTGGCAGCCCAGAGCTGGGGGGACAGAGGATCAGTGCCTTGTCCCGTGGGCCTCGCCAGAGGCAAGAGGAGAGCATCTGTCTGTGCTGAGGGCGCGGCTTGTCCTCATACCCGGGCCCCTGTCCTCTGGAGCTCCACCTGGCAGCCCTGCCGGGGCTCCGTCCTGCTTGTGCTCCAGGTGGAGGGGTTCCAGCCCTTGTTCGCTGGGAGAGCTAATTGCAGTGGGGGGTTTCTGGCTGTATCTGCTTTCCGGAACCATTTGTGGAAACCTGATCCCGTTCTTTTCAACAATGCGGCTGCCGGATTCTGCCGTACATTAGGCTCTGTGTATGAGTGTTTCCTTTCGGTGGTGATTGCTTCCTGGTCTGTTGGTCTCTGGCTCAGCATTCAGAGGCCTGAGAGTGTGTGTGCAGCATCTATGGAGGGGGCCCAAGGATGTCTACGCACATGAGTAGAGCCTTCAGATGACGGTACCAAGGGTGGAGTCATTTGTGGACGCCTGTGGCTCCTGACAGCAGGACTCAGTCAAGTGCTCAGCCAGCCACTTGTTGGGAATCTTAGATGAGTGAAAAAAACAAAAACTCCAGTCCTGGTTTTTCTGTGCTGTGAACCAGGTATGACATTCCCTTCACAGCTTCTCTCTCTGAAGGACAGGAGGAACTTGAACTTCCAACAGCAGGGGGCTTCTGGGGTCCTGTGGACAGGGAGGCGGTACTCACCCCTGGATGTGACTCTGTGCAGCCACAATGGGGAACCTCAGGGAGGCTGCCACCAGGGGTGACAGGAGCCTAGCCACGGGGGCTACAGGGTCAGCTGGCTGCCCTGCCCCTGCTGGTTCCGTCACTGTGACCCTAGAAACACTGTAAGGTGATGGCCCACAGAATCCTGCGGACACCCAGCCTCAGGGAAGACAGTGAGCATTAGGCCCAGCATCCCTCCTCTGCCTCCATCCCGGGGCAGGTTGGGGTGCCCTGGGCCACCATGACCCTGGCCACAGGCTCTGGCCTTTCCTCAGGTGGATCAAAGTGTCCTTGTCTGACTAAGCCTTCAGTATAATGGTGTGGGGCTCTGGGGCTTTTGTCTCAACAGTGTGCTGAGCTATAGCATGGGCCCTGATTATTTCTAGACCCCATGTGTTCATGCCTTTGGCATGCCCAGCACTTCCCTTCCACACTCAGATGCTAAGGCCCAGCTAAACAAAGGTGGAGCTTCTTCAGGGAACACCGGTCTGCCAGTCTCTCCAGCCAGCCTCCCAGCCTCTGAGAAGAGGTGCACCCCCCAGTAGGGGTGCAGGACCCTTGAACAATATGCGGGTATCTGCCCACCTGCTGAGGACAGTGACCGTGGGACGGCACAGACACAGCCATCTCAGGAAGGTTTCCTTGAGGCAGTGCCTACGACTTTCAAGTCTGAGGGACTAGTAGGTGCTAAAGAGGTGAAGAGGGGAGAAAAGAACATTCCGGCAGCAGGAGCGGCCTGTGCGGGGGCCCTTCAGCTGGAGTGAAGAGTGTAGGAGGTGCTGGGCAGCACAGGGCAGTGGTAGGTGTTCATGGTAGGAGTCGACCAGTGGGAAACATTGATAGGTTTTCGAGTGCTGACAAAGAGCAAGGTTTCTTTTGTGTCTTGAGAAGGGACCCCTGTCTGGGCTTGGAAGGCTGCCTGGCTTTGTAGGGTTAAGGTGGACCTAGCTCCAGGTGGGAAGCACTTGTCCGTTGTCCTGGTGGGAAGCACTGCTCGGCAGAGTCAGGTTCTGTTTCTTCCTCCTCCCGCTTCCACATCTGTCTCCACCCCTCAGGTCTTCCCAGCCCTTCCAGAAGTCTCCCGAGATTCTGGCTGGTATGTCTCTAGGTCTGAGTCTTCTGAACACAGAAACAGGGCGTGTGTCCCAGTGAGCCCCTGGAGGGGAGGCCTGCATGCAGCTGACTCACCTGAGCCCATTACCCCCCAAGCGCACCGTAGACATGTAGTGGGACCGACAGTGGATGATGGACAGAGGTTCTGTGGGAAGCAGGGAGGAGAGTGGATCTGTCAGACCTGGATTTGAGTCATCTTCATACCTCTTCCTGTCTGTTTCCCCTTGGGCACATTACTTAATGATTCTTAGTGTTCTTTAATCTGTAAAATGAGGACCAAACACATCTACCTCGGGGTGTTGAGAGCCTTACATGAGGAGGAGCGTGGCAGTTTATTGTCAACTGTCCTCCCACTTGAGTGCAAACCAGTGTTGTTACTGTGCTGGGCAGACCCTGCAAGTCCCGGGGGCAGCAGAAGATCCCTGTCCCCCAACACTTGGCACTGCCTAGAGCCCATGTTGCCGGGGTCTGCTGCCCACCCTCATGGGAGGTTGCCGTGTGCACATTCAGGCTGAGCTCACAGGGCCCTCTTTGTGCCTTGTGTGGTTAAGAAGCATCCAGCCACAAAAAGGACATATATTCCTAGATTCAGGGACAGAGTTCTGCCTGAGTCATAGCCTTCTGCTGGCTACTTGCTCCTGTAGCTTCTAAAGTGATAAATACCCTCTTGGCTTCTGCATCTGAGGTGTAGTTTCTAGGATTAGACTGTAACCTGGGGGCCAGTTGGAAAGCTTGGGTTGCAGGTGAGGAGACCATGTCCTCAAACCTCTGTGACCACCCCCCAACCCCGGCCTCAGCTGAAAGGAGGCCCTGCATCCTGAGTCAACTGGCAGGAAGGCATTGGGAGAAGCTAGATGTGAGCCAGCAGGACCTGGCCCCTGGCCCCAAGCCACTACTCAGGAACCAAGAGAAGGAGCATCTTGCTTCTGTTTCTGATTATGTTCTCTCATCTGCAAGTTGAGAAGAAAAATAGAGCTCTGGTACTGAAAAAACAAAACAAAACTGCCTCTGGATAAAAAGAGGCAGTTTCTGCGAATCCCCGACGTGGGCCCAGGTTCGTCACCGGGCAGCTGGAGGCTGAATCAGCTCAGTCGTCATCATCACACATCCCCTCGGTGAGTTCTGACCCCCTCACCTCCTGAGCCCGACACTGCCCCAGACATACCGCCTTTTCCGTCTCACTGGAGCAAGCCCTGATTTTGTGGCTATCCCAGCTCTGCTCGCATCCCTTGTTGCCCCATGGTCTTTTAGGATACCCATCAGATGGTTTTTCTCCTCTGCTTGGCAGTTTCTCATCACACTCACACTCACAAGGAAGCCCGTGCCCCTACCACCATGTGACCTCAAGCCCACTCAGCCTGGCCCTCTCCTTCTGCCCAGGTGCCCCTCTGTGCTCATCCTCTTGGCTGGGTCCCCTCTGGCGACTCCGGCCTTCCCTCTGCTCTAGGACTTACCCCAGACTCACTCTTGCCTTAAGACTTTTGCACTTTATTTTCTCTCTGCTCAAAAAGCTTTCTCCAGCTGGTTTTGTGACCCCCATCCTGGCCACATACCCCTCAGCTCCCTGTCTCTTCCTCGAGGGCCTCTGCGGCCATCTCATCTCCACCCACCCTCTGCGGGTCTGTGTACCTAGCAGCCCTGCCTCCATGCACCTCTGCTGGCTAGACCCCTCTTTCCCTCAGACCTTTCACAGAGGTGAGACTGTGACTCCTGCAGGTGAGGACCAGGCTTCTCTCTACCTGCTCTCAAAGCCACGGGTTTCCTAAGTGCAGGGCTTCCCTCTGTGTGCAGCATTCTCACAGTCTCCCAGGGGCTTCATGGGCAGGGGAGCCAGAACATAACAGGCTGACTCTTGTGTTTTCTGACCCGGGAGTAACTGGTCATCTTCCTGGGATGCAGTGTCTTGCTGTCCACTTTGGGACTTCTGGGGCTGTATGTAGTGGGTTTACTCTTGGCCATCTTCTGGGAGATTTAGTCCTTCCTCTTGACTGGTGCAGTGAGCAGGAAAAAAATCACATCTCAGGCCGAGTAACCTTGACCTCTCTCCTCTGCCTGCCTGGCCAACACTAGAAGCTGCCTGACTTATTTGAGGGGTATGCTTCCTCACTACCCACCTATGAGCATGGAAACCTGATCTGATTTGTCCATAGCCACAAATCGGGCACCTGGGACAGCAAGCACAGCCCACATCAGGCAGCACTCAGTAAACGCTTACTGAATGGAAGAATGAACTGTGTGCACAACAGCACGCAGCTCATGGAAACCGCCTTTGTATCAATGACCTCCCCCATCTGAGTTTCCAGGAAGGTCGAATTTACTATGGAGTGAATTGTGGCCCCACCCAAACTTCATCTGTTGAAGCCCTCCCCTCAGTGGGACTGTATTGGGAGATGGGGTCTTTAAGGAGGCAATTAAGGTTAAAAGAGGTCATGAGGGTGGAGAGACTCCAGGTCTGTGTGTGCACAGAGGAAGACCATGCGACGACGCAGGGAGAAGGGAGCCACGGGCGAGCCAAGGAGAGAGGCCTCAGGAGACGTCAGACCCCCAGCACCTTGCGTAACTAAATATCTGCTGTTCAACCTCCCTTCCCCGCCCCCCCACCCCCACCCCGC